>JAXCMG010000127.1:1200716-1242199 GCA_034642415.1 Podarcis siculus | reverse complement strand
AAGAAGAAGAAGAAGAAGAAGAAGAAGAAGAAGAAGAAGAAGAAGAAGAAGAAGAAGAAGAAGAAGAAGAGTAGTAGTAGTAGTAGTAGTAGTAGTAGTAGTTTGGATTTCATATCCCGCTTTATCACTACCCGAAGGAGTCTCAAAGCAGCTAACATTCTCCTTTCCCTTCCTCCCCACAACAAACACTCTGTGAGGTGAGTGGGGCTGAGAGACTTCAGAGAAGTGTGACTGGCCCAACGTCACCCAGCAGCTGCATGTGGAGGAGCGGAGATGCAAACCTGGTTCCCCAGATTACGAGTACACCGCTCTTAACCACTACACCACACTGGCTCGCACAGGAAATATCTCTCTCCAGCCATGGCAGCCACTGTGCTGCCCCACAAGTCAGTTGATGGTTTTAATAGGTTCACTAGTCTGTGACTAATGAATGTGGATGTGATTAAAAAGATAACTTTCCCCCTTAAACAGGGGGAAGCAATGACTGTTTCCAGGACAGAGGATGCTTGGGAGAAGCTTTCCCCAGACAAAAATCTGAAGGTTTTCCAAACCCAGCCTCAGTGTTCAGACTACCTTTGCTACCCACAAAATAACATAGTCAGAGTAAATGGTCAAATAACGAGAAAGAAGGGTAGGACATTATTGCATTGTTTAAAACCTTCACAACACATGTCAAACAACATTAAAGCAAGTTTACCAGGTTTTGAAGTTGCATTAAATACCATTAATGTTCTTCCTCCTTCAGTTCTGAGAACCTGCTTTATCTTAATTTGGTGTGGATTTCATATTCAGAAATTGCATGTGTATTGTTTCAACCTTTCTCTCTCCCTTTTGTTGTTGTTCCCCAAAGTAGTTTGCACCTTGCAGCACGTATCACAATTAGTAATTGCTTCTGAGGCCCCTGGCTGGAAACCTACACCCAGCTCCAACCCAGGCTTTTCCTATATTTATAAATGCTGTTTGGCATATTTCTGACATCAGTTTCTCATTTGCAGTGTAAACTAATAACGTAAGATGGAATGGGAAAGACACCGAGATAATCCTCAGTGACCTTTCAGGTCATTCTCTGCTGTGCTAAGAAGATGAAAAGGAATGAGCAGTTGCTCGGTGCTTTAAATTAACAGGGAAAGATATCAAATCCTTAAACCATTTAACAACTTAATTTAACATCCTTTTGTTTTCTTTTTTCTGGTGGGAGTAGGAAATAGGGAAGCTCAGTATGAGTGGGGGAGATCTGTTCTTTCCTATCCAATTACTCCTGGCCTTTGAACTAATATTTGCAAGTGTTGCTTTGGTGTTTAAACAGATTTATTGTACAGTGATGTGACCAGACATTTGATATATACACAAGGCACTTAAATCAGAGGTGGACAGAAGGTAGACAACAGTGACCAATTTCCCAGTGGACCACCTAGTACCTTCCAGTTGCTAGGCTTCTTGCAAATAATTCCAGACTACATGATCCTTGGTGGGATCCATTAAGGAATTATTGCAACTTCAGTAAAAGGTCAGATTCTGGCTTACCAGCCATATAGGTTCATCATTCAGGAAGTCTACAAGGGCTTATTAAACCCTTTTTAGCTACTTACCTGGGAATGCAAAAACACGAAGTTTATGGGTGGTGGGTTGCGTATGGCCTCATCCACACTTCCACTTATTCCATGCCTAGATAGCATGAGTCCAAGAGGTTTCCTACTTGACCCACACTTTCTAAGCACGGATCCAAGTGCCTTTGCCTTTGTCCCGCCACTTTCCTCCATAGAACAAACAGCAATCCACAGAAAACCCAATTGCCTGTTGTTCTGATTCAGTACTAAAGATCGGGTTTCTCTAGGGGAAAGCAGTGGGAAAAATGGAGGTGTGGATAAGCCCTTTGGCTTGGTAGGGTAGACCTGCCACAACTTAATACAGTGGTGGCCAACTGGCTTTTCCTGTGGCCACCATGTACCTAAATCACGGTCAGGTGAATTGTTGTTGTTTAGTTGTTTAGTCGTGTTGGACTCTTCATGACCCCATGGACCACAGCACGCCCGGCACTCCTGTCTTCCACTGCCTCCCGCAGTTTGGTCAAACTCATGCTGGTAGCTTCGAGAACACTGTCCAACCATCTCATCCTTTGTCGTCCCCGTCTCCTTGTGCCCTCCATCTTCCCCAGAATCCGGGTCTTTTCCAGGGAGCCTTCTCTTCTCATGATGTGACCAAAGTATTGGAGCCTCAGCTTCAGGAGCCCATCATTACTGCTAACTCATTGTTCTAATGGATGAAGAATACCTGATGTGAACACAGTCAGCGGCATCCAAAGCTCAAGTGGATCTGGATGGTAACCTGTGCATTTAGTCTTCCATTAAAAAAGAAAAGCACAGGAGCAGTATTAATCCAGTTGTGCATCATCAGCTTCAGCATCCAGCCACCCTGTTGACACTGGTCCACTGACCTTGTTTGCAAACCTGTTGGCTGCTTATGACATTTACTTGCAGCAGTGCACAAGGGGTAGGTTCTGAGCTGGTACAACGTACTATAATAATTCAAACTGCAGGTGTGCAATCATATTTTTCAAATACTCCCACCCATATATATATATATATATATCCCTGCAAAGTTGAAAATGAGCATGGAGTGGGCTGCACTGGAATCTTTCTCCTCAATGTATTTTTTTTTCCCTTGCAGGAATTGTTTTTTTAATTAAAGGCAACATTCTTTTTTTTTTATTCCCCCCACTTAGCCCTGAAGTGGCACAGCCCACTTCTGGATTCTACCACTTCATTCTGCTTCATGTGTAGGCCAGGGAAAAGTCACCTATATTTAGTTCTGACATTTTCCTGTTTATCAATACTATATCCATCTTTACATTTCAATACCTAACATGGATGTCATTATGTCTGGTATATGAACTGTCTAGTGTAGTTTTAGTATAGCAGGCATGGTTGAATATTAGCCAGTTTAAGGGGAAGCGAACTGTTTCCTTGCAAAAGTGGGCGTTACTTTGAAGTCACCTACCAACATGAGGCACATGCCCAACATTCCCGATGCAAAGTATTTAAAAAGAAGGAAATAGCAAGTCCTCCCGAGATAATTGTAATGTGTGTGCATTTGATGAATTTGTGTGCATGCTCAGACACACAATATGCCGGTACAATGTCTGATCAAAAGGAATTCAAATGTTAAAAGAATTGATCAGCACTCATCCCCATTCAACCTTTTGCCTTCTGTTTTATCAATACATTGGAAACATAATTTGTATCAGCTGTTGTTCCTTTAATTAAGATCTCGCCCAAATCTTTCTCATTGATTCATGCCATTAACTTATTGACTCGCCTCTACTTTTGCTGAGACAGTGTTTTTCACTGAGGGGCTGTGTCTCCTAGTTCATTTTAAGACTGCAGCAAATGTATTACTCCTGCTGGTAGTTGGAGGATGCTATGGTCACTCCTTCTCCCCATTGGAAAAGGTTGTTGTTGTTGTTTAGTCGTTTAGTCATGTCTGACTCTTCGTGACCCCATGGACCAGAGCATGCCAGGCACTCCTGTCTTCCACTGCCTCCCACAGTTTGGTCAGACTCATGTTCATAGCTTCGAGAACACTGTCCAACCATCTCGTCCTCTGTCGTCCCCTTCTCCTTGTGCCCTCCATCTTTCCCAACATCAGGGTCTTTTCCAGGGAGTCTTCTCTCCTCATGAGGTGGCCAAAGTTCCTTCCAGTGAGCATTGGGAAAGGTACAAGACATGAATACATGCTTTTGGAAATGCACCTCAAATCATGCTAACAGAAACAAAGAAAAGAGCAAAGTCTGAATTCTGATGGATCAGACTAAAAATCTACCTAGGATAGCATCACGTTTCCAACAGTAGCCACACAACTAATTTCTGGACCATGAAGACATCCACCTGCCTTAGTTGTTTGCCCCGTGTATCAGTGCATGGCCTCTGAGCATGGAGGTTCTGTGTAGCTACTATTTTTTTAATCATTCAATTATTGATTCTTCAACTTTTCTGTGTAAAACATCTGAAGTGACTAAAAAAGTGGAACAATGGAAACTTCAAAAAGACATAAAGTAACAACATAGCACACTGAAAGTTGCAATCCACTGAAAACAGCAAACTACTAAACCTTAAAATGTGTGTTGAAATAAAATGGTCTTTTGTTGATGCCTAAAAGTGAGAGACTGGTGTGTCACCGTGGAGAGAGAATCCATCTTGCAGAAGGCCAAAACATGAAACTAGATTGGGATAGTGCATCCCTGCTGCTTTTGGTGCATCTCTCAGCAGCTTTTGGTAATATCAATTATGACGTCCTCCTAAACTATATGGGTGAGAAGGGAATAGGTAGCTTCATGTGGTGCTAGCTTCAGTCCTCCCTTGAAGGTAGCTTCAGAAAGTGGTGCTCTTGTTTGATTCCTTGGTCTATAGGGTCCTACAAAGTTCCATCATCTTGTTCCCTGATGCTTTTTAACATTGCAGATACATTTTCCACAAAAAAATGAATTTCTGAGGGAAAGGTTTGTTTTCATGTATAAGGGAGTTTACACTACTGGATGTAGAGGGCTAACCATCTATAAAATGTCTTGACTTCTCTATACAAAAGATCAGCAGGTGGCCGCCTGAATGTTTAACTGTCACATTACATTTCTTCAGAACACAGGTAGCTCTGGGAGAGAGGTTCTGTCTTTGCAGTCAGGCAAAGGAGTTGAAAACTGGTGGAACTTGATGGCCAAATCAGTGGGCATTCTGTTTCATCCTATTGGGCCAGAGTAGCAGTCATACGAGGGGAGATAATTCCACCCAGATCTGAAGTGTTTGGCTAGGGAGGAACCAGCAGCAGACAACATGATAGGGCTGAGCTGCTTATCCGGAACAGCAACCAGGTTAAATTTGGCATATAGTAACCATACAAAGCTCACATCACCATCTGTTTACATTAACAGTTATTTCAAATATAGTAAATATGGTTGTGATGTTAAAGTGTTACCTATGCTGGGTTCCTTTCTTTCTTTCTTTCAGCATGCTTATCCAAAGATGCTGGTGAATGAACTGGAGTAGATGATTTACTTGGTATTTAGATACATGTTGGCAGTGGTAAAAGGATTGGGTGAATAAAAGGTTTTAGTCTAAAGTAGGCATGTCCAAAGTCCATTTTGTGGACCTAATTCGGTCCACCGGTTGGTTTAATCCAGCTCCCGTGGCAGTTTATTTCCTGGGGTAAAATCCTAAAAAAAAAAAATCTCAACAACTCCAACCCTAAAAAAAGCTCAAAAACTTCAATCCTATAAAAAGCTCAACAACTTTGGGGTAAAATCATAAAAAGGTCAACAACTTTGGTCGGCCCTTTGGTTGGCCTCCACGGCCCCTCACTTCATCAGATCTGGCCCTCTTTGAAAAAAGCTTGGACACCACTGGTCTAAAGTAAAGAAAACAAAGCTTTTAAGGTGAAGTAAATTGTGTTGGAGGTGATCTCATGACTACAGCCACCAGATGGATATCCAGGAACAAAGCAGGACCCCAACTGCACACTTCATCCTTTCGAAGGTGTGCTACCCCATCCGTAACAGGAGAAATATCCTTACCTTGGTCAGGTCTCCTGCTGACACCCTACACTGGTGGCGCTGTGGTCTAAACCACTGAGCCCATCAGAAGGTCAGTAGTTTGAATCCCTGCAACTGGGTGAGCTCCCATTGCTCTGTCCCAGCTCCTGCCAAGCTATCAGTTTGAAAGCATGCCAGTGCAAGCAGATAAATAGGTACCACTGCGGCAGGAAGGTAAACAGCATTTCTGTGTGCTGCTCTGGTTCGCCAGCAGTGGCTTAGTCATGCTGGCCACATGATCCAGAAAGCTGTCTGTGGACAAACACTTTCTCCCTTGGCCTGATAGCAAGATGAGTGCTGCAATCCTATAGTCGCCCTTTACTGGACTTAACCGTCCAAGGGTCCTTTACCTTTCACCTTTTATCCTGCTGACCAAGCTTGAGTTTCATTTTTTGTTAGCCTACATCGAATCTTCTTAGAGTCTGGTGGAAAAAGAAAATAGAGTGGGATTTCATCTACATTCTGTTCAGTGTGCACACCATACTCCAAATCTACAGATTAATCCCTCTAGCACACCCATCTCAGGACTTCAGCTCAAATGAAGACACAGTTCAAACGAAGTTCTTTTACTATCTGCTACCTTGCTAATTTTATATCATTATCTTTTAAGATTGGCTGTTTTTCCCCATTGTATTTTAATGTGTTGTTCCCTGCCTTGCATGTCATTTGGAGTTGAAAAATAAACAGCAGCAACAGCAACTTAAATTTGGAACTTGGCTTAATAGCTCAAATGAAAACTGAATTCAAATGTAGAGTTTGCTTTCAAATTTTTGAAAGCATAAGGTATAGGAGGGAAGGTAGGGTGCTATTAATAGTTATGCAACTGATTTCTGACCCCCCCCCCACCTGTCCCAAATTATGTTCCCACTAAAACAATGAATAAGAAGGTCATTGCAAAAAAATTAGAGGGTTGGGCCTCCTCTGCCCCGCCACATTTACCTTAAGGCCTTAAAACCTGAAATAATTTCACCCTGCACAATTTAGCTGAAGAACAAGAGAAAGCTACTTTTTAAGAACTAAATTTTCAGAACCAAAAACCTCCTGTAAATCCAGTGTGGGTGGCCTTTGATTGAGATTACATCCTTTAAAACTTTCTTAGAATGTTATTACCTCATTCTGTAGAAATCCTACCACTGTGGACCAGATTTATAGCACATCTATAGGAAACTTGATCTACAGTTAGCTGTAAAAAATTAGGTTAAACTTTAGTCTCCCTCTCTATTTGTGTGAGTTTAGCATTCGATATAAGAGGATGTAAATGGGTAGCTAAATGGCATTAAACTTTCCTCCCAGGAATTTAACTGATACCTTCTTAGAGTACATATTGTTGTGGTTCTAAAGCTCCATCCGTTCGAGGGGGGAGGCATTCTTTCTCTAAAAAGTTGAAAAATGTGACCCAGTTTACTTTCAAACATGGCACTGACCTGGCCAAGCTTAAAATGTGCAGAGAAGTCTATTTTCACAATCACCTGCCATATTTAATCTATAATATGAATGATTCACAGCCAGGAATGCTCATATATAGTTTTGCAAGGCAATGTCATACATACAGTGTTCACATTCAAAAAGAGTGGAGTGGAGGGGAGAGTCTAGACGTAAATAAATTAGAATGCAAACATTTGCTATTTCCCCAGCTGTGTGTCCGTAGAGGCCTCTGACTTAGGTGTGGCTGGAATGAAGCCTACTGCATAAAATATTGCTGATAAGGGAATTTCACCCTTGGGCTGAAAACGGTTCCTAAAACCTGGAATGAATGATCCCATCATACCTGGCATGAACACAGGACAGAATTACCCCGTTCCCAAAGGAAGTTGATTGAAAGACACAAAAGCCAGAGCTGTGAATTATGCAGTGATGCAATGGATGATTCGGGCTCATGGTAGCCTTTAGTTCAGGCATCGGCAAACTCAGCCCTCCAGATGTTTTGGGACTACGGTTCCCATCATCCCTGACCACTGGTCCTGTTAGCTAGGGATCATGGGTGTCGTAGGCCAAAAACATCTGGAGGGCTGAGTTTGCCTATGCTTGCTTTAGTTATTCAATTCATATCTTTCTTGTGGAACATTAGCATCCTTGGCTCTTGCGACATGTCTTTACCATAGGCCCTGCTGGTTACCATTTGTTGTTGTTTAGTCGTTTAGTTGTGTCCAATTCTTTGTGACCCCATGGACCAGAGCATGCCAGGCACTCCTGTCTTCCGCTGCCTCCCACAGCTTGGTCAAACTCATATTCATAGCTTTGAGAACACTCTCCAACTATCTCATCCTCTGTTGTCCTCTTCTCCTTGTGCCCTCAATCTTTCCCAACACCAGGGTCTTTTCCAGGGAGTCTTCTCTTCTCATGAGGTGGCCAGAGTATTGGAGCCTCAGCTTCAGGATCTGTCCTTCCAGTGAGCACTCAGGGCTGATTTCCTTCAGAATGGATAGGTTTGATCTTCTTGCTGTCCATGGGACTCTCAAGAGTCTCCTCCAGCACCATAATTCAAAAGCATCAATTCTTCGGTGATCAGCCTTCTTTATGATCCAGCTCTCACTTCCATACATCACTACTGGGAAAACCATAGCTTTAACCATAACTATACGGACCTTTGTCGGCAAGGTGATGTCTCTGCTTTTTAAGCTGCTGTCTAGGTTTGTCATTGCTTTTCTCCCAAGAAGCAGGCATCTTTTAATTTCGTGACTGTGGTCACCATCTGCAGTGATCATGGAACCCAAGAAAATAAAATCTCTCCCTGCCTCCATTTCTTCCCCTTCTATTTGCCAGGAGGTGTGCTATCCATGGTCCTGATAGATCCTTCTTGTCTGCCTGCCATTCCGCAGTCATCTTTTCTAACTAGGGTTGCTGGTGCTCATGTGATGGCCTCATCACATGTGCAAAGATTCTTCAGCTTCGGAAACGAGCCACTACCAAGGAATTTTGCAATCTGGTGTTCAGTTTTCCCATCAAGAATTGTGTGGGTCCATGCATTTCACTGAAATGACTGAGGATGCTATCCAATATACGTTTACTTGAATGAGTTCAACAGAGCTTACCTCTAAGCAGATGTGTATAGGATTACACTGTTAGTTTGTATAACATTTCCTTACATGCGCAGATCTGGCTCCCCAATTAACATGAAATTCCCACATCACATTGATCAGCCAAAGAAATACATGCATCTCTTTTTTTTTTTTTTTTTTTTTTTTTTTGCATGGGGAGAACGTGCAAGCAGCCTCACCACACCTCCATGATAATGTGTGATCCAGGCATGTGAAGAAACATTTCTCATGTTCCCCCACTTTATTGGAGGAAAAATGTTATATAAACCATCTCTCAATATGGCTTAATCACCAGTTAGACTGCTAAGTTGGTGGGTGCATCGGAGCGTTTATGTGATGGCCTGGGAATCTGATTCAGAGGCTGAACCTGAAGAATCCCAGTCTGCACAGGACTCCTCGCCTCCAGGGCCGGCTGAGCAAGGGCAGGGTCTTGAATCTGAAGGGCCCGCACCTGTGCCGGATCCTCAGGAGCAGACACCAGCTGAATCCACTCTGGCTCTGGAGGTGATTGAGGACCCGTTGCCTACAGGTGTGCCTCTCCCAGCCCTGTCAGGGGAAGGTGAAGCTGCCCCTGGGTCCAATAACCCTCCAGCCTCTCCTGAGCTGCAGAGGCTCAGGGCAGAGAGGCGGAGGGAACTAAGTTCTATCAGGAGGAGTGCTCGCCTTAAGGCCAGGAGAGGCGAGTCACCCGTGGGCCGGGACCACCCTAGGCCCCAGAGGAGATAAAGGCTAGTCAGCCCAGTCCCAGGTTGCGGGAGCAACATCGCTGGAAACCTGTTCCTGCCAGCACCCTGACATGCTCTTCCAGAGTTCCTGACCACGCCTGGCTCCTTGCCTTGGACCCCACTTCGCCCTTGACAGACAGCCTCCAGACCCTTGACCCAAGACCGGACTCAGACCACGCTGCACGGTACCCCCCCCAGGACCAGCACAGTTTATGTTTCTCTACAACACCCATGGGGGGCTGCTGAGCAACATGAATAGCAATAAAATTTTGTGCACAGGGGGTCTTTCAGCAGTGTGAGCAGCATCAACACAGTTGGGAACATCAACCATTGTCAGTGGACTCCTGACACCCATATCTCCTGGGCAATATGGCTAGAGCCTACCTTGGTCAGGCCAGAAAATATCATCAAGATTCGGGGCAAGGAGCATGAGTGGCTGGCATATAAAGGTAAAGGTAAAGGGACCCCTGACCATTAGGTCCAGTCATGGCCGACTCTGGGGCCACGGTGCTCATCTCGCTTTATTGGCCGAGGGAGATGGCATACAGCTTCCGGGTCATGTGGCCAGCATGACTAAGCCGCTTCTGGCGAACCAGAGCAGCCCATGGAAACGCCGTTTACCTTCCTGCCAGAGCGGTACCTTTTTATCTACTTGTACTTTCGAACTGCTAGGTTGGCAGGAGCAGGGACCGAGCAACGGGAACTCACCCCGTCGCGGGGATTCGAACCGCTGACCTTCTGATCAGCAAGTCCTAGGCTCTGTGGTTTAACCCACAGTGACACCGTGTCCCAGTGGCTGGCATAGGTAGATAATAAAGGGTCATCCAGAGAAATGTTGGAAAGAACCACAGTCGGTTCTGCCTTAGCTGAAGGGTTAAGTTTGGTGAAGGAATTTAGTGCTTGCAGAACTCCTTCCTCACTGAGGTTCTTGCTGCTGGGTAGTTTATGGTCCCTAATGCATTCCTTTAAAAAAAATAAAAATTAAAAATGTTATTTTCAATTTAACAATGGCAAGTTTTAGCTGCTTATAGTTTGTCAGAAATGTGGACGGTCTTTTGCATCAAGTGTTCCATTAAGCCTGTGTTCCCTTTTTTGCTTATGTAGCACGACCGTCAACTTTGTTCCCATTTACACTACTTTGACAAGCCGGGCAGCTCTTCCATATAATTTTTGGAAAATAATATTTCTGACCTTCCTATAAATGGCATTCATCTCAGAGAAGCCTGAAAGCATTTTCAGAAGGGGCATGAAAATATGCAAAAAGGGGGTGGAAATGGCTTAACTGCCTGGAAAGAGAACTGTGACCAATTGGAAAAAATCAGGCATGGAAGTTAAAGCTGACCTTGTGTGGCTTTAAATAACACAATTTGGCTTTAAATAACACAGTTCTCATTTGTACAGGACGTGGCTTCCCACCAATAATGTTCTCTTCCTTGAGAGTTCCCACTGCAGACATATTTAATTGTATGAATATTCATATATGTATTCTAAGTTCCAGTTATGAACATCAAATAAAAATAGGCATACGAGAGCATTGGAGCTCTGTTTTTCATTTTTAGTACCTTTGGTTATGAAAGTATAGGCTCAAGCTGATAGGGGTGAAATAGGTTTCTGTAAATATTCAGAATTTATCTAATTTCCAATTTAAGAATTTGAGAACAAAAAAAAAAAAAATCAATATGCATTTGAATATGGAATTTTGACCTAACAATTGGCATTTAAATGCTTTAGATTTTTTTTTGGGGGGGGGGGACGACTCTTGATTGTTTGGATTTTGGTAAGCTTTGAATACAAAATTACATAAACTGTCATCGGTCAAACACTAATTACCATTGCATGTTATCTATTGGCCATGATCCAATATGTATTAGTGTGCATTCTGATAGTAGCTTTTAGATGCCAGAACGTAAACCAATGCATCCTGAATAAGGGTTTGTGTGTTTGTGCAGGAGAGAAAAAGAGAGAAACACACAAATGCACCCACAAACTTACTTTCCGCATTACTTTCTTTTTTAAAAAAATGTAATCTATTTATCATACCACATCATCTAGCTATAGCTTCCCTAGTATTAAATTAATGTTAATTTAATCAACTCATGAAAACACACAGCTGATAGCTTATCTTTTGTGCTGGTACAATCAATTGCCACAGTTGCTAGGGGCAATGGGAACATGGAAGCATCCCTCTTTATTTAAGTTCCTAGCTGGATGGGGAATTCCATGCGCAGATGAGTGATGCATACGAAAGGATCCAACAAGTGAGGCTACATGTACAGAAAAAGAAATAAAGTAAAGAAACCCGAAATCCTGCCAACCAGCTGTTTGGTAGGGAAAGCAGAGGGCTGTATTCAGCCCCTCCCTACTGCCACACATCTGATTGGAGGGAAATCATTTCTTGTAAAGGGGTTACACACACACACACACACACACACACACACACAGCTTCAGCTGCTCCAAGCATGCTCTGTTGGATCAGAGCCAAAGTATATCAGAGGACTAAATTCTTCCTTATCAAGGAATGACACAATTTGCATTGGCTGCCCCCGG
This sequence comes from Podarcis siculus, assembly GCA_034642415.1. Classification (NCBI taxonomy): domain Eukaryota; kingdom Metazoa; phylum Chordata; class Lepidosauria; order Squamata; family Lacertidae; genus Podarcis; species Podarcis siculus. The sequence goes on along the minus strand of JAXCMG010000127.1, from coordinate 1,230,311 downwards.
GAGCTCACTTCCTTGCTCCCCAATCATTGCAGTTGGTCTGTCGTATATATATTTTTCCACAATCTGGCCCACAGACACCATTCAGATGCCTGGAGATAGCAGATATAGTCAGCAGAGATTTTCTTTATCTGCTGCTGCTGAAGATTCTACACAGGGCAAAGACGGCATGATTGAATACCAAGAGAAATGTTACCTTTTGATCCAAGCTCTGATGTTTTTAAAGGCCCCTTGAAATCCTTCTGCCCACTAGATACCCCCCTTGTGCGGTCTGAATTGCTAACTGCTAACCCCATCTCCTAGGAAGATGACTTTAAATGTCTAAAGGGGATCGACATAGGTTGAGTGGTGAGGGAGATGGAACAGATAGAACAATATCTGTATCTCTGTATGTTTAAAATAAGTAAATGTTGAGAGGGATAAGAGTTGGGGGAAACGGGGGGGGGGGGGGAGGCTGTAGATGGCTTAAATCTCCATAGGCCCCTGAATCCAGCCTGCTCTAGTTAGATTGTGGCCCTGCTTTTAAAAAATCCAATACAAGTTAATCTGATCATCTGCTCTCTAGTTTCCATGCTGTGTTTTCTTCAGAGTTCCTACTCCTGGTTCGAGCCTGTGACAGTGTGATAAGACACAAGAAATTTAGTCATCATTGCTGCTGTAAAGGAGCTCAGAGAAGGGATTATGATATTCCATAACCCTTACATTAGACACGGACAGGGGCAGCAACTGCCGTGATGACAGGCCTGAACGCCACTGTTACGTTCCCCCCTCCCTCCCTCCCATTCCTTTTTGCAATTTATTTTATTTTATTTTATTTGGACTTTCCCCCTCTCCCATCCCTCCATTGAAAGCTTTAAAAGATTAGCCTAGAAATAGTTCATCGGCACAATCGCCAGACTCCATCTCATTGTGAGGAACTCAGAAGCTGTGCAGCTCTGAAGGCCATTCCGTGTCTAACCAACACACTCGCCAGATAACTCTCAAGTAACTTATCGAAAACATTCATCCGCTATTCAGTCCTTATTAGGAAATTCAAACAGTGTAAGCGGAACAAATCAACATGGAGTCTGGAGACGATGCTACAGGGAGACCTGATTTAGGGAGGGGAAATATCATTTGCTGGGGCTGAAGCAAGGGCCAGAGAAATCTTCTGTCGCCTTCTCTCTTTTCCTCATGCTTCTGAGCATTAGGTAAGGGCTTTAATACCATCCTTGAACTAACCGTGATAAAATATGGGAATCCGCAGTGCAACGTAAAATAGGGCTATTTATACTGCCTGTGGCTCCAGCCGTACATAAAGAGGCCACTCCTGTGTAGCAAAACTGCAAGGAATGAACACCATGTTGAAAATGATTTTTTGCTCGGAAACTCTGAACATAGGATAATTTTTTAATATGTGCACAGGAGATGAACTAAAATAAATGCTTTCCCCTTCTTCAACATTTTGAATCAGGAGGCATGGAAAACTGCCATAATTCGTTGTTGTTGTGTGGGTTTTGTTTTGTTTTTTGAGGTTTCAGAAAGTGGACAGTAAGTTGCTTTAATATTGTATTTTACTGTTGTAACGCACCCTGGGACCTTAGGATAATGGGTCAGTAATTATTGACAAACAAGCAAACAATATACAGTATTTGAATATATTTGGTATATGCTCTTCCAAGTGACTGAACAGATTGAACTCTCACCTTTGCTGCTGCATTTATCAGTAATAATGATAATGATAATATTTGTACCCTGCCCATCTGACTGTTCACTTAGAACCAAAATTAGACATTGTTCCCTGATGGTCCTTTTATTAATGCATTGCAAGCCCTCGTGTGATAGAGGAGATAGGCACAAACATTGTAGCACAGCCTCCCCTAGTCAAAATCCCTGTCACCCTACTATTAATTTTTATTGAATTAACTTTTGTTCCAATTTTAGTATATGTGCTGATGGAGTTAACTTTCAAGTAAGTACGCTTAAGAAGAGTGGGGCCATGTTTTATTTTAATCTTCCAGCTATTCACTTATAAATTTCATGTGAAAAATGCCTTGCCTTCAGTTTACCACAGGAGTTCAACAAAGTGTGTGTGTGTGTGTGTGTGTTTGTGTGTGCATGTGTGCTAATTTGTGGTTTCTTCTCCCCTCTCTCCAGATTTGATCAGGTGACACAAGAAGCCAATAGGGTTTCAAAGCTCCATTGAAAACAATATTCTCCAGGATTCAGGAGGCTATGCTTAAAGTTCTCCTGAGATGGCATTTGACACACTCCAGCTTTCCAGAATTATATAGCTGTTTCCCCCTTTGCTGGTGAGGTTGTGGTCTTAGAGGCAACTTCCTTCATATGTGGTGGGAATGTGGGGGAGATTCAGGGTTTCTAGTCTTGAGCCTTCCTCTTTAGCTTTGCTGTCTCCATAATTTGTTTGAAGTCAAACAAAAAATAGTATCGTTGCTCTTGGCGGCCACCTGAATAGCAACGGCTATACATTGGAAATCTGTTACTTCCCCTTTGCAAGTAGTCTGGTTTCAAGTGGTGTGGGATATAGTACTCTCAAAGCATCTCACCCACCATAAAGTCCTTTGGAGGGGCACTAAAATGATCATTTTGATTGAGTGAAGTATCAACTTATCAATTCATCATAACAAAATGGAGGAAGTGCTCCACCCTCAAGCCACTCATATGTCAATGTTGCGGTGGTATCCTGGTACAGATTAAGTATATAAGAGAGAATATGCTCATCCTCTTTTTTTCATTTGTTTATGATGCATTTATACCAATATATCTGTTTTGTATCACAAGCCTATTTCAGCTCTGTAAGCTGCACTTCTTTTTTTAGTTAATTCATTTTGTATTTTTGTCCATTTTGAGGTGTCTTGGCATCTCTCTCAACCTTTTGGTACTCAGGCCCAAACTAGGTCTGAATGAAAATGGTGCCTCCAAACTCCCCACACTATTTGTTGGTGATGAAATGTTGTGAGGGGCAGGGTTGACAAATATTCTTGTGAGGAGATGAAATCATCCAACAGTTCCCTCTTCACCAGAAAATGCTCTTCTGAAATATTTTGCTCACTTAATGATGAACAAAACCTGACTTGACGGTAGTTTAGGTTGGTGAATGATGGAAGCAGTGAACTAAACTGGAATGTCTATTCCAATACTTCCTTCATCAATATTCAAATAATATTTAAGTCTGAGCCACAGTTGAACTAAAATTCTCGAATGGTGACACTGAGAAATTTTACTGGTGGGTTTTTTAAAAGAACCTTATAAAAAAAGGTCCAAAAAAAATTATCTGGAAAATTTTAGTTTGTCACTAGCCCAAAGTGAGCTGCTCTTGAATTTCCAATCCACACTAGCCTGCCTGACCTCCTGTTTGCTTCTACATCACTAATTCTGTTAAGTGCAGACAAAAATGAAGGGGGTGAGGAATTATTCAACATAGCAAATGGACAATGTCAATGGTTTTAAAATATGAATATATAAAATCACATATTTTTATTTTAAACCTTGATCACCTAAAGAAGCTGTGTCAAAATGTGTCAGGATTTCACTGTGCAATTTGCCTTTATCATCTTGTGTATCTTTTTTGAGTTGTTGTTGTTGCTTGTTGGCATTTTTAAGCACCACCCTTCTTTGTTAACACTATGCATACAAAAGCTGAAGGCAAAATATCCTCTGTGTCTCTGCTGTCTTGAAACGAATGTTAGTTTACGCACTTTATATAAGATGTATCCAGTTTGCTTTCCTGCATTGCAGAGAAATTTCATACAAAGCAAAATATTCTAAAAATCCTTTGATATCTCAGGCCCTAATTTGGTGAATACTTTAAACTAATCAAATTGGGGACTCGTTCTGTCAAAGGTCAAGGCTGGAGTCCATTTTCTGTTTTTCTTAGCAGTAGGAGAAACATAAAAAAGCTCTCAAACTTTTGAGGCATCACCAAAGGGATTTCAAGAGGCGATTGAGGCTGGAACAAAAGCAAACCCTTTTGCTTCTGGGTATCAGGAAGGACTTTAATAGTATCATGACATTGATCTGTAAATTCAAGGTCACAGTCATGTCAATGTTAATGAATTCGAAGTAGATATATGATTGCATAGCCTATTAGTACACTGTAGGCAGGGATCAGTACATAAAATAAATGGTTTTTCAAAACATTATTTATTGCAAGCCATAGGAAAAGCTTTTGCTACCCAAGTGTACTAAGTTCAGGCAAGTAATTGTTAATTTCATGCAAGGTGCATTCACATGAACTAACAACAGATTTCCATTTCCGGTTTAAAATTCTTGACAGTCAGCATTGCACTTACAAACTTCTATAATTCAGAGTTCAAATTCTTGGAAACCAATGTCCTGCATTTTGGAAGATGTTAGATGTTTAGTCATCCAGGCTTAGTAAAATATTGATAAGGATGCAATTTGAAAATGATTTTCTGTCTTTGTTGGTTTTCTCAGTCTGGAGTCAGTTCATATTTCCCTGTGATTTGCACACATTCAAAGTCAAATGAAATTAGGCCAGAGCTGTCTCAGTGAAACCCACAGTGATGGAGATGTCCACAGTTACAAGAATTTGCCGTTACAAATTCCCCCCACCCCACCTTATCTGTCCACTATTAATATTGCATTAGGTTAACATAGGAGACAACAGCACTGTTTACAATTATAATGCTTCAGGTGGCCTTGTTTCCAGCTTATGAGAATAAACCAACTTGTTTTTGTTTCATACTTCATCCCCGTCTTCCACCTTGAATCTCCTTTTATGTCGTAACCAATTTAGATGATAATTCAGACGAAGGTATGGGCGTCTCAACTTGGAAGCACATTTTTGAGATAGGTAAATCTGAAAATAAAGAGACACATGTTCCAAACATTCACTGCCAAACACAAACAGAGCAGCATTTTATAAGAAAAATGCATGAAATTATGATGTATTTGGTGTATTTAGGGTGTGTTTACCAGGGATGCAGGTGGTGCTGTGGTCTAAATCACAGAGCTTAGGGCTTGCTGATCAGAAGGTTGGTGGTTCGAATCCCCATGACGGGGTGAGCTCCCATTGTTCTGTCCCCACTCCTGCCCACCTAGCAGTTCGAAAGCACATCAAAAGTGCAAGTAGATAAATAGGTATCGCTCCGGCAGAAAGGTAAACGGTGTTTCTGTGCGCTGCTCTGGTTCACCAGAAGCGGCTAAGTCATGCTGGCCACATGACCCGGAAGCAGTTCGTGGACAAACGCCGGCTCCCTCGGCCTATAGAGTGAGATTAGCGCTGCAATCCCAGAGTCGTCCGCTGCTGGACCTAATGGTCAGGGGGTACCTTTACTTTTATGGTATATTTGGAGAAAGAGTCTATATATTGCAGGAACTCCTGAGGGTGTGATGCATTTCTGTATATGAAGCTACATCGTTTCCTTCTTGGCGGAGAACAAGTCATGCTGTGTCAGAATTGACTGGCAAGTTTTCCCCTTCCCACAATATCAGGAGCAGTTGAACTTACAAACTTCTGTAATTCACAGCTCAAATTCTTGGAAACCAACGTGGACTCAAGAATATCATGATAGGACATGGGGCTGGACCTACCCCAGCAGACCCAAATGTCTGGGGTCATAGTTAAGATTTGCCCCATGTCAACTCTAGGTCAGACTGCAACAATGGCCAATCTGGTGGGCAACTGGGCTACCTTCCCGAAACTGGTGCTGTTGCCACTTACAAGGATGGGGTAGGATGGGGGTGAGGGCTCCCTGGTGGAGCCAATCCAACAATTCTGCTGGTGTGCCCACACAGCTTCAACTTGGTCACCCCCTTTTCCTGCGCCTCCATCCTGGTAAGTGGCAGTGATGCCAGACTTGGAAGGCTGGTGCCACTCCACTCCTCTGCGTGCTTTAGGGCTGAACTGTTTCCTACCTGATTAAGCCCATCCCTGGACTATTGGTTTTGTTTTGTTTAGTGCTCCTTCAGGTGAGACCAACAATGTCTGGGGACAGAGCCAGTGAGCATGGGACAATGTGATGGAATACTGAGAATCTGGTACAGTGGTACCTGTGCTGGTCCAGGGGGCTAACTGAGAGGTGAGGTCCGAGTCCAGCCCAAGGTCGATTGTGCAGTTAGGAGGCTGTCCATCAAAGCTGTAGCTGCGTCCAAGGCGGGGAGTCGGGTGGGGTCAGGAACTTTGGCAGAAGGGCAGGACAGGGTGCAGGCAGGAACAGGCTAGCAACAACATTGCTCCCGCAACCTGGGACTGGGGCTGACTGACTTTTATCTGCCCCGAGGCATAGGGCGGCCCCAGTCCACAGGTGACTCGCCTCTCCTGGCCTGGAGGCGAACACTCCTCCTGCAGGAACTTAGTTTCCTCTGCCTCTCTGCCCTGAGCCCCTGCAGCTCAGGAGAGACTGGAGGGTTACCGGACCCAGAGGCAACCTCCTCTTCCCCTGACAGGGCTGAGAGTGGAGCATCTGCAGGCAATGGGTCCTCCATCACCTCAGGGGCCAGAGCAGACTCAGCTGGTGCCAGCACCTGAGGATCCGGCACAGGTGAGGACTCTTCAGGCTCAGGCCCCAGCCCTGGGTCACCTGGTTCTGGAGGTGGGGACTCCTGTGCAGGCTGGGATTCCTCAGGTTCAGCCTCTGAGTCCGAATCCCAGGCCATCACAGTACCTCAGGTTACAGACGCTTCAGGTTACAGACGCTTCAGATTACAGACTCTGCTAACCCAGAAATAGTACCTCGGCTTAAGATCTTTGCTTCAGGATGAGAACAGAAATCACATGGTGGCGGCACGGCGGCAGCGGGAGGCCTCATTAGCTAAAGTGATACCTCAGGTTAAGAACAGTTTCAGGTTAAGAACAGACCTCCAGAACGAATTAAGTTCTTAACCCGAGGTACCACTGTATATATGTTTCTCTCTCTTGGTTCCACAGGGCTGCATTCAGAAATGGAAGATATTTCTGCTCATGTAAGGGGCCTCTCCACTTTCCAATTATTGAGCCCAATTATTTCTCTTTTGACTTGGGCTGAGTTCACAAGGATCTACTCTCACTTAGTGGTACAGATGCAATTTGGGAAATCACCTTAATTTGTGTGCAATTTTGAAAGTTAGACCTGGACAATCCTTTGCAAATACTGAATACTGGTGAGGCATAGACTCCACATTCTATCTTCCTGTTGTCTTTATCACTGATATAGGTAACTGGAACCTACTTTTTCCCCGAAAGCTTCTCTACATTTCCATAATAGCTGTTTTATGCCTGATAGTTACTTGCTTTGTTTTTCATTCCCATTTTATGGCAACATGTCTAAGCCCCATCAGTATTCAAGTTAGCACTCTAAAATGAAACTATAAATTTCAATTTAGAAGAAATAAGCCCTTATTCGGGCTCATAAGTTTTAAATAACACATTACCATGGGCTACATTAAGTTTGCATTTCTAATGTTATTTTATGCATTTGACAATAGATGTTCCACTCTGCACAGGAGTAGGGAGCAAATGCATGTGAAATGTAAGACTGCTTAAAATGTAGGAATTTATTAGAGCTGTCAGTCAGCAATGACAAGAGAGCTAAATTATTTCTGCAGATATTTTTTTTAGTGGATTTTTTGCAGCCTTCCCTATCTTCTTGTTCCAAAGTTTCAGAGATGTGAATAAATTGGTTCTGTCTTCAAGATTTATTCCCATTTTGAGGAAACTCCAGCTTTCAAAAAATAGTAGTAAAGAGATAATTTTTGAAAAGACACCATTATGGTGGTTACAGTTGAGTTCATTGATTCCAGTAGTCCATTTCCCTATTGGTTGGTGGACAGGCACGAACCCACTTGTAGCAAGAGATGTGTAAATGGTTGACCTAGAATGTATGACCTATGTCCTGTCAGTCTATGAAAGCAAGGTTAGCATTGTCACTAAATTTTACCTAACGCAAAAGTTTGAGGTGTATTTGAAGTAGGGTTTGAAACTAGGCAAGAGATCCATCAAATATGGCCAACTGGCCCAGTCATTTGACCACCTTTTCTTTCGTTGTCATTATTACTCATTGAAGTCAGTAAGTTCTTGTGAAGCTGGCAGCCTTTGTTTCATATTACACCAGAGCCACCTGAAAGTTTGTTGATCCCTAATCCTATAGGAAAGAGACTGACATCTCATGGAAGGGGTGTTTCCAGCTTTGTTGTTGTTGTTTAGTCATTTAGTCGTGTCCGACTCTTCGTGACCCCATGGGCCAGAGCACGCCAGGCACTCCTGTCTTCCACTGCCTCCCGCAGTTTGGTCAAACTCATGCTGGTAGCTTCGAGAACACTGTCCAACCATCTCGTCCTCTGTCGTCCCCTACTCCTTGTGCCCTCAATCTTTCCCAACATCAGGGTCTTTTCCAGGGAGTCTTCTCTTCTCATGAGGAGCCTCAGCTTCAGGATCTGTCCTTCCAGTGAGCACTCAGGGCTGATTTCCTTCAGAATGGACAGGTTTGATCTTCTTGCTGTCCATGGGACTCTCAAGAGTCTCCTCCAGCACCATAATTCAAAAGCATCAATTCTTTGGCGATCAGCCTTCTTTATGGTCCAGCTCTCACTTCCATACATCACTACTGGGAAAACCATAGCTTTTACTATACAGACCTTTGTTAGCAAGGTGATGTCTTTGCTTTTTAAGATGCTGTCTAGGTTTGTCATTGCTTTTCTCCCAAGAAGCAGGCATCTTTTAATTTCGTGGCTGCTGTCACCATCTGCAGTGATCGTTTCCAGCTACCCCACCCTTTATAACGCATCCCTGTTTCTTTGTTGTAAGCCATTTTGAGGTGATTATTTTGTGTGTGTGGAAGAGCAGCATTCAAATACAATGAACGGATGACATATGCCCAAACCCCTCATTTCAACCACAACCTGATATATGCCTACTGAGGAGAATTACGTATATTTGCATTGAGTTAAATGAGACTTACTCCCAGGTAGGTATATATAGCAGAGGTGAGTAGCCGATGGCCTCCCATATGTGAGCCTTGGGAACAGCTGCCTCCTGCAGACAATGTCTCTCCTTTCTCACAATTAAACTACCTGGCCTAGATTTTCCTGCTGGCTACATCAGGGATGGGGAATGTGAAGCTCTCTGAGTGTTGATGGACTACAACTCCCATCAGCAGTCCAAGAACTTATGGAGGACAACAGGTTCCCCATTCCTGGCCTGTGTAGTACAACTGCAGCTGATCTTTGTCATTGTTCGAATTAGTGAGTAAATTACTCATTTAGATACTCAATTCTTGTCAATGGTTTAACCGCCATAACTTCTAAGATATTTCCAGAGGAGTTAAAACAATTATAAGACACTAAGTGTTTTCTTTTTTGTGTGGGGGAGGGCATTCTGAACATTCCTGAACAGTGTCTTTTGGATCCCTGTGAACAAAGAATACAACATCTTTCTCCTTCCTTCCTTCCTTCCTTCCTTCCTTCCTTCCTTCCTTCCCTCCCTCCTTCCTTCCATATGTATGTATGTATGTATGTATGTATGTTCTTCCTCCCAAAGGAGTCTTTTTAATGTTGGGTTTTGGGGAGAAGTACTCTCAATTTGTTTCAAAATCCTGTTGGTACATTAATAGTATTGTCATTGAACTTTCCTGGATACAAATTCTGGTGATCATCTCAAACCCTCCAAGTGTCCCAGTTTTCCAGGAACGTCCCCAATTTAGAGAAGCTGTCCCAGTTTCTGATTTGATCTCGAAATGTCCCACTTTTCCTTCCCTATTTTCATTGGATAAATGTTGAAGGGTATGAAGTTATCTGAGCCCTGAGCCGTCGGAAGGCAATCCTGTATAGGGAAGTTTTTTAAATGTTTAATGTTTTATTGTGTTTTTATATATGTTGGAAGTTGCCCAAAGAGGCAGTAAGATGTGTGGGGTATAAATAGTAAAAAAAATATCATTATAGAATGAGACATCCCTATTTTCACTGGACAGATGTTGGAGAATATGTAATCTGTTTCCAAATCTCAAAATTAGGAGGATGTTACCCCAAATCTCCTCATAGGTTGTCAATAACTGAAGTGCACTTCTTCAAATTAGAGATCAAAGAGCCCAAGTCTTGGAATATATGATTTCTTAAATTCCTATTAATTGAAGCTGGAAACCATCTCATGAAGTATATCTAGAATCTACACATGCCGCCTTTATTCAATGTCAGATTTCAAACAAATCCTCCTCACAAACCTTTCTCCGTGCTTTACTTTGCTACTGTTTTGTCCTCTCTCATTTCTTCCCGTGAGCTTGCTTACCCACTGTCTTCATTCTCCTCAGTTCGCTCTGACTTTCTCCATCAATATTTCATTTTTGCCCCTTTTTTCCCCTTGTAGGCCCTTATGCTTAGAAGTTGCTTCCTCTCACTGGCAGGGGGTTATCAATAGAACAGACTTAAATGGTTTAACAGCTATTCCCTCTCCACTGAAAACACTGAGAACGGTTGTTCTGCGAGGGGGCCGCCCAATCTCTAACAATTCCCAGGAATCTTTGCGGGAAGCCATGAAAGTGAAACAGAAATAAAAGTGACATGTGTAGATTGTAGATAGGGCCATTTTTCTGCCTCACCTTCTGTTTTCTCCTCTTCTTAAAAATGTGTGGAGTGCTGTTTTCCCCCTCACTTTTATTACCTGATTAACTCCCTTTTCCTTTCTCTTTAAAAATATTTTTTAAAACACCCACAAATGTATCGGCTGAAAAATTGTGTGAGGTGTATTGAATCCTTTAAGAAAGAAAGAAAGAAAGAAAGAAAGAAAGAAAGAAAGAAAGAAAGAAAGAAAGAAAGAAAGAAAGAAAATCTTATCACTGCATATTTTCTTCACAATGGTTCCCCCACATACCCATTCTTCAATGTGTGGTGTAAACTCTTTATTTATTTTGGGATTCAACCAGGCAAAATGGAGCCCTATTTACCTGGTGACAGCAGTCACGAAATTAAAAGACGCCTGCTCCTTGGGAGAAAGGCGATGGCAAACCTAGACAACATCTTAAAAAGCAGAGACATCACCTTGCCAACAAAGGTCCGTATAGTTAAAGCCATGATTTTCCCAGTAGTGATGTATGGAAGTGAGAGCTGGACCATAAAGAAGGCTGATCACCGAATAAATAAATGCATGCATAGATTAATAGATATTATGATACAGACAGTGAATGTCTGAGCATTGATCACTATCAGCACGGCAGTATTAGTGATCCCTTTCTGAATGTCCCAAATCACAGATATACCAGCCAATGATGGCTGACACTTAAGTGAGATAGCTCTGGTCATGCTTTAAAAAGGGTTTTTACTTGTGGCATGTGCACCAGCATAGGGATATGCCTTTGAAAGGAGTTCCCATTGAAACCAATACATAATAGAAAGGTCATCTGCAATTAGCTGTACATTATGCACAAATGTGGGATGCAGGTGGCGCTGTGGGTTAAACCACAGAGCCTAGGACTTGCCGATCAGAAGGTCAGCGGTTCGAATCCCTGCAACGGGGTGAGCTCCCGCTGCTCGGTCCCTGCTCCTGCCAACCTAGCAGTTCGAAAGCACGTCAAAGTGCAAGTAGATAAATAGGTACCGCTCCGGCGGGAAGGTAAATGGCGTTTCCGTTCACTGCTCTGGTTCGACACAAGCGGCTAAGTCATGCTGACCACATGACCCGGAAGCTGTACGCCGGCTCCCTTGGCCAATAAAGTGAGATGAGCGTTGCAACCCCAGAGTAGGCTACGACTGGACCTAATGGTCAGGGGTCCCTTTACCTTTACCTTTATGCACAAATGTGTGGGTTGTTGTTTTTTTAACACCTACAATTCCTGGTGCAGCAAATGCTCAGATTCAAGAAAAATCACTTGATATTCTCGGTATTCGTGTGAGAATGTTGCCATTCACCAAATGTTGGGCGTTGATGATCACATATGTATTTCTGCTGATAAGAACAATAAATAGTAATATTAATATGTCCTAAATACATTCCAGAAATATTACTGTCATTCTTATTTTATTGCATTGTCTGCTTTCATTCTCTTATGCTCCTCTACTTTATTAACAGCATCAAGATAGCAAAGGCAGACCTGCCTCTGGCCCCCACAACATTTGGCATGGAAACTAATCTAAAAATAATCCCAAAGCATGCACATGAAATTCAATTATAGAACAAAAGGCATCCTGTATGAAATTATGGTGGCTGATATTCAGGGTTCTGGTGCTGTCAGATGTTGCAGAGATTTTATTTTTGTTTTCCAATACAATTTCAAAAAAGCCGACGTAGCCAACAGCACCACTTACGGCCGGAATCTGAAACTTCTCCCTTCCATGTAAAATAAAATAAAATAAAACCCCGCGGAAAACAAGTTGCTTTCGTATACAGCAATTAGTTGTCAAGTACATTAAGACCATCGCTGTTCAGCGGAAATCTATCATATCGGAGGATTTGGGGCTGGGCTTGCGGAAAGAACCTAGCGGGAGCTTTTTGCCTCCCCTTGTCTGTATCAGCTACTAGGAAGCTGTTAACACAAACCGTATGCAGTCAAATGTGTTTGCATTACACAGGCGTCAAGTGCTCTCCCCCCTTTGTTTGTTTTAATGTTTGACCGTGCACATCTCGAAAGTTCCGTCCCATTGGGCTTTGCCAAGAAGATACTATGCAAATCAGCTACCTCTTGACAAAGGAACACAGTAATTCACTTTTTTGTTAAGCAATGTGTGATTACCATTCCGTTCTTTTGAACTCCAGCCAGCTTGCGATTCCCTCTCAACTTCAAGCAGGTGTTTTGCTGTTGCTAGGCCAGGAACACAGCCCTGTGCTGGAGTCTTTCAAGTGCACTAGCTGTGCCGATGAATTTTGCCTCCAAACTCTCCTCAGGCAATGAACTGACTAGTCCAACATGCTCACAGCAATGCTAATCTTGCTCAGGGACATGTGCTGCACATGAAAGACTGCTTCTTTCCTTCATAATTTTTAATTGATATAGTTTGCCCACTGCAGAGTTTCTCTCTCTCTCTCTCTCTTTTTCTTTCTTTCTCGTTTTCTCCGGACAAATGCAAAACACCTTTTTCAAAATGCCAAGGGTACAGTCAAATATTTTTTTATATTTTTTTAAAACAAAAAGAAAACCCAACCTGCATGCAGGGGAAAGAATTGAGTTTGATTTGAAAGATTAGATAAGATGAAGATGTAATAATCAGTAAATGGAAAAATAGAGAATTGTTCTGTATGTGCCCTGTGACTAGCATAGTAAGATGTCGTGTGTGTTTTTTTATTATTATTACAAAGACATCCCATTTCATTTTTTATGATATAGAATTTGACTGCTCCTAGTAAGGGGTTCATGATGGACAAAATCTGGCAATGCATTTTCCTCCTGCAACCTTCACTAACAATTAGATAGCTCGCAGTGAGATATAGGGGCAAAAAAATAAAATAAAAATAAAAAATCAATCCCTGATGCCTTGGTGGCTTGGAGAGATAAAGACTGAAACTCGTTGCACAAGATCAATTAAAAGACAATCTTGTTAAATATGTGACCACATTTTACACTGCCCAGTTTCCATTTTGAGAATATGAAGGGAGGCTGTGTGTACACAGGATGGCAAAAACAACACACAAGCCAAACACAACCAAACACAACACAGCAAACAGTGTTTGGCTGCAATCCTGCTAACATCTTTGTTTGATTGTTTGTGTCGCTTTTTCCAACCCAAGGATCTATGTACTAATAATGTACTGGATTAACAACTTTATTAAAACTAAGCAATACATTGACAACATGAAATTAAAAGGAGCAAGGACAAGACCATCATCAAGTCGATACCTGGGACAGCAGACAAATTCAGGAAATTCAAATACCTGGGAAAAATTGTTTATTTTATTTTATTTTATTTATTTATTTTAGTATTAAGCTGGCAATGGAAAGCACAGAGGAAGGAGGCCAGACAAGACAGCCATGTTAGTAAATTTCAAAGCATTAGTGCTACTGCTTATGTTCTTTCGGAGATGGAATATAAACGGGTGCTTCGCTCGCTGCCTTTAAGGCATGGGGAGCTATAGGAAAAGGTATTAAAAAATCCAGGAATTTATTTATTTATTTTACAATCATTTTTATTGGTTTTATAAATGCAAAATACAAATAAACGCAAACTAGTAAAAACATATCTGTGTAAAGAGATTCTTTGAATCTCAAAACTTCCCCCCATCCCATGCTTGAAGTCTTATTTTAAGCGTCTACAACTGCATATTCATCTGTACGCTAATGTTTATATCGAACCATATTATCCATATCCATTTTTCCCCACTACAAGTGAATCAAAATCCTGCTCTTGTTTCCATCTGCTTACAGTGGTCTCCTAGGAAACTTATAAACTTTTCCCATTCTTTTATAAAGTTTTTATCCTCTTGGTTTCTGAGTTTTCCAGTCGGCTTTGCTATCTCAGCATAGCCCATCAGCCTGGTTTCCCTTTCTTCTCTGGTAGGAATTTTGTCTTCTTTCTAACCCTGGGCTAATAGCATCCGGGCAGTTGTTGTTCCATATATAAAGAGTCTTTTGTGCCCCTCTGGAATATCTGTTCCTGTAATTCCTAGTAAGAAAGCTTCTGGTTTCTTAACAAAAGTTATTTTAAGCATTCCCCCCCCCCCCAATTTCATTATATATCATCTCCCAGAAAGCTTTTGTTACCTTACATGTCCACTTCATATGATAAAAGGTACCTTCTTTTTCTTTACATTTCCAGCAAATATTTGAACTTGTTCTACTAGACAGCATCTTAAAAAGCAGAGACATCACCTTGCCAACAAAGGTCTGTATAGTTAAAGCTATGGTTTTCCCAGTAGTGATGTATGGAAGTGAGAGCTGGACCATAAAGAAGGCTGATCGCCAAAGAATTGATGCTTTTGAATTCTGGTGCTGGAGGAGACTCTTGAGAGTCCCATGGACTGCAAGAAGATCAAACGCATCCATTCTTAAGGAAATCAGCCCTGAGTGCTCATTCGAAGGACAGATCCTGAAGCTGAGGCTCCAATACTTTGGCCACCTCATGAGAAGAGAAGACTCCCTGGAGAAGACACTGATGTTGGGAAAGATGGAGGGCACAAGGAGAAGGGGGCGACAGAGGACGAGATGGTTGGATAGTGTTTTCGAGGTTACCAGCATGAGTTTGACCAAACTGCGGGAGGCAGTGGAAGACAGGAGTGCCTGGCATGCTCTGGTCCATGGGGTCACGAAGAGTCGGACACGACTAAACAACAACAACAATTTATTATTTATACCCCGCCCATCTGACTGGGTTCCAACAGAACACTAAAATATAATAACCTATTAAACATTAAAAGCTTCCCTAAGCAGGGCTGCCTTCAGATGACTTCTAAAAGTCTGGAGGTGTGCTGCGTGACTCGCCATTTTGTTACCTGGACAGGTTAGGTCACGCCCACCTTCTATCACATGCAAAAGGAAGGATGCTCCAGCCAGGAGGAACAAGAAGTTTCGACTGGCTGGACCAAACATTCCCTCGCATGTCTTCTCCAGCATTACAAGGAATGCTGTACTTGACTGCCTCTCATGGATCATATCCCACAGTCACTGAGACTTATTGTAAGGGAGAGTGGAAGTGGTTTCTAGATTGGTGTAATGCAAACACACGCAGGAGCCCTGGATTTGCTCTGTCAGTGCCTCTGCACTTCAGCAATCTTCCTGCCACCTCCTGCTCCCACTTTCCTTCCCAGTAAAATCAGTAGCAACTCAGCTGTTGGGAGGTCAAGTGAACATGGCCGCCCCATTACTGGCCCATATATTAGCTAGATCTCAACATTCTGTCCGGTTCTCTCAACAAATTGTCCCCTTAAGCCTTTGTGGTATCATGGTTAGAGTGTTGGACTAGGATCTGGGAGACCATAATTCGAATCCCCACTCAGCCAGATAGCTCATTGGATAACCTTGGGCCACTCACCACCTCTCAGCGTAATCTTCCTCAAAGGGTTGTTGTGAGTAATAAATGAAGGGGGAGGGAACCATGTGTGCCAAATTGAGGTCCAGGAGTGGGATAAATGCAATAAATATAATAACAATAATTCTCTATCGTTGATAGATCCCATCAAGTTCTATGGGGCAAAGTGGATAAATTGCTAATCTGGATTTTTATGGGGTGGGAGAAAAACAGGTTTTTCATTCCAGACACATTTTACCAACTTCAACTCAGGGCTGGGCAAGGTGAAAACGTTTGCTCAGGCCCATGTTTTTCCTGAAGAGACAGGGGAGTAAGAGGAAAGGGACAAGAAAACTCAATCTCTTCTCTTGCCAATCAGAAACGAAGGCTGTGAACTAGTTTAACGTAATTTGCAAAATTTTCTTGGGGAGGAGAGGGGCAAAAGGAAAATTCATCAGTGGGGTGAACCTGGATTCTATGTACAATACAATGCAAGAAACTAATATTTAAATATTTCCCCATTCAATTAAATTGAACTTGAGCAACTATAGCTTGCTAGTTTATATTAATAGTCATTATTTATTAATGCCTGCTGTGTTGAGATATACATTTCAGTGCTGTGCTTTGTCATTAAGTGAATGGATTTAAGTAAAATTCACTTTGTGCACAATAGTGTCCACACAGATAAATTCCTGCCAACCGAAAACCTAATTTTTACAATATAATTTCCCCTTAGATCTTGCTTTAAAATCTTAGCTTAAAGCTGATTGAGTCTAATGGAGTATTTGCCAGGGACTGCACAACATCAAATGATGTAAAAAGTTGAAAATTCATTCAGACAGTAAAATATAAACAGGGAATGTAACAAATGCTGGGAAAGGAAGCTTTTCTTTATTATTCAGACGGGGGGGGGGGACTAACAATGTAGTCCTTTTCAGATTAACTGCATTTCAATGGGGCTTACTTACTCCCAGGTAAATGAGCAGAGGATTTCAGCCTAATAAAATAATCCTATGCAAATTTACTCAGAAGTAAGTCTTACTGTCAGCATCTTAAAAAGCAGAGACATCACTTTGCCAACAAAGGTCCGTATAGTTAAAGCCATGGTTTTCCCAGTAGTGATGTATGGAAGTGAGAGCTGGACCATAAAGAAGGCTGATCGCCGAAGAATTGATGCTTTTGAATTATGGTGCTGGAGGAGACTCTTGAGAGTCCCATGGGCTGCAAGAAGATCAAACGTATCCATTCTGAAGGAAATCAGCCCTGAGTGCTCATTGGAAGGACAGATCGTGAAGTTGAGGCTCCAGTACTTTGGCCACCTCATGAGAAGAGAAGACTCCCTGGAAAAGACCCTGATGTTGGGAAAGATGGAGGGCACAAGGAGAAGGGGGCGACAGAGAGCGAGATGGTGGGACAGTGTTCTCAAAGCTACGAACATGAGCCTGACCAAACTGCGGGAGGCAGTGGAAGACAGGAGTGCCTGGAGTGCTCTGGTCCATGGGGTCACGAAGAGTCGGACACAACTAAATGACTAAACAACAACAAAGTCTTACTGTATTCCGTGGGGCTTGCTCTCAGGTGAGTACTGATAGGATTGCAGCCTTGCTCATCTACCATGATAGGAGAAATGCCAGCCATATTTCTATTTCCTTCCCAAAGCTCAAGGTGGTCTATCAGGTTCCTCTCATTTTGTCCTCACAATAGACCTGTCAAGCAGAATAGGCAGAGATTGGACCAGAACCATCCACTGAGCTTTCCC
Source organism: Podarcis siculus (assembly GCA_034642415.1). NCBI lineage: Eukaryota > Metazoa > Chordata > Lepidosauria > Squamata > Lacertidae > Podarcis > Podarcis siculus. Next base: position 1,212,691 of record JAXCMG010000127.1, on the reverse strand, counting down.
TTGCATGCAAGTTAAAACGTAGTAACAAGTTAATATTTATAATTGTTCTCCTTTTTTATTATTAAATTATCATTCCTCCAAGTCGCACAGGGAATTCTTCCATTTTTTCATTGCAGTGATCCTGTGATGTAGGTTCGATTGGGAGCGAGTTTCATGACCAAGCAGGAATTTGAACCAAAATAGTTCCCAGTAGCCCTGCTAACAGTTCCTAAGTTACTGGGTGATAGACTTGTGTGTGTGAATCATGCAGGAACAAATATCCTATGCCCAATAATTATACATACAGGGTTGGCTCCCAACCAAGGTAGTCTTAACATAATTTCTATTTATACCAATGAGAACTTAGTGCAATTATTTTAGCTTAGACCCAGCTCAGTATTTACAGCCCAACTTTCTCTCATTAGAATAAAGAATAAAAATCAAAATGTTCATCCACAAGGCTTGGAGTGTTTATCCAAAAGACTTGGAGACATGTGCACAGGGTTTTCTCTATTTTGTCCTCCCATCAACTCTGTGAGGCAGTTTAGGCTTAGAGATCATAAATGGTTGAAGGTTCCCCTGTGGCTTCATGGCTGAGCATTGATCTGAACCTGTTTTTCCTCAGTGTGTCTCTAAGCCATTTCACCAGTAGGAGCTTTCTATTTTCATGAAATCTTTGCCACGCTGACTCACCTCCAGAGAAACTACGGTATTTTCACCATGGAAATCCAGCATACTGTAAGGGCATTGCTTGGGGCCCACATTAGATCACGAAGGGCACTGCTGGACCTGTTGTAACTCCATATCATCACCACTTGATATCTGAATGTGACCTATAATATACTGTAATACTCTTCTGCAGCAGATTGGTAATAGCGGGCAAGCTGTCTTTCAGGTTAGCTTTTCTGCCATTACTGACTTTGTTGAGGAACTCTTGATATGTGTCAAACCTATTGCCCACACCACTCTGCTATATGAAACTCACATACCAGTTGGTAGAGCATAATAATAATAATAATAATAATAATAATAATAATAATAATAATAATTTATTATTTGTACCCTGCCCATCTGGCTGGGTTTCCCCAGCCACTCTGGGCGGCTTCCACAGAAACCAAAAATACACTAAAATATCACACATTAAAAACTTCCCTGAACAGGGCTGCCTTAAGATGTCTTCTGAATGTCAGGTAGTTGTTTATCGCTTTGACACCTGGTGGGAGGGCGTTCCACAGGGCGGGCGCCACTACTGAGAAGGCCCTCTGCCTGGTTCCCTGTAGCTTTGCTTCTCGCAATGAGGGAACCACCAGAAGGCCCTCAGCGCTGGACCTCAGCGTCTGGGCTGAATGATGGGGGTCGAGACGCTCCTTCAGGTATACTGGGCCAAGGCCGTTTAGGGCTTTAAAGGTCAGCACCAACACTTTGAATTGTGCTCGGAAACGTACTGGGAGACTCTTAATCTCAAGGTTGTGGGTTCGAGCCCCATATTGGGCAAAAGATTCTCACATTGCAGAGAACCAGGCTAGATTATCCTTCCAGCTCTACAATTCTATGATTCTACAAGTCTTCCTAAGATGTCTTCCTGCGGCTGCATTCAGACACCGCTTTGTGCCATTTTCCTGATGTTTCCTTATTTGATAATGTTTGCATTATTCCACTTTTGCATTAGTTGCTTGCAGAACAAAAATCGTCTGCAATCTGGGAAACTGCAGTAATTTTGCACTGTAATTCCCCCCCCCCCCCTGGTTTTGACAGATCACACAACTGCCACTCACATGACAAAATCAGGATTGGTACTCTGACATGCAGTTCTTTCCTACTGCTTTCATGGGTCAATCATGTGGGGACAGAAGTGCACATGCGCATAAAGGGTGGTGACATGTCTGATGATGTCCACTATGGGGTTGCACAAAGCTCACTGGTATGAATTAAATTTAGTGTGACATGTTGGTATACCATTCGAAAAGCCACAGTTCCTGAATGCAACAGGTAATGTACAGTGGTACCTCGGGTTACAGACACTTCAGGTTACAGACTCCACTAACCCAGAAATAGTACCTCGGGTTAAGAACTTTGCTTCAGAATGAGAACAGAAATCGTGCTCCGGCGGCGGCGCAGCAGCAGCAGGAGGCCCCATTAGCTAAAGCGGTACCTCAGGTTAAGAACAGTTTCAGGTTAAGAATGGACCTCCGGAACGAATTAAGTACTTAACCCGAGGTACCACTGTACTACAAAAGCAATGTTAAAAACCAGGGCAGAAGCCCTAGTATTATAACCAGGAAAACTGGCCACAATACAGTGGTACCTTGGTTTGCAACCATTTTGGATTACAACCGTTTTGGATTACAACCACGTCAAACCTTGAAGTGTATGTCCCTTTTTTGGGATTACAACCAATTTTTTATGGATTACAGCCAATTATTTTAGAGACCCCATTGGCAAAAGCGCGCCTTGGGTTACAACCTGTTTTGGTTTACAACCGGACCTCCAGAACAGATTATGGTTGTAAACCAAGGTATCACTATAATCGCCTTGTCTGAATGCACCCCATGACAACACTTGTGCACGTTAGTAACATCTTATCTTTTTGTTACAGTGAAATAGTTCGGCTGAGCCAGTGAACACTCTCTCTCTCTCTCTCTCTCTCTCTCTCTCTCCTCGTAATATATGCAATTTTCTAAAAGTAGCAGTAAGGTCTTTTGAAGCCGGGATTGTACCATTTCCCCCCCTGCTGGACTTTTCAATTAAGCTTGCATGTTCTATGGTATCACTGGTGCAGAAATAATCACCATTTTGGAAAGAGTTGAGCAGTCAAAGCTTGGACATTTCGAAGATTCCCTTATTGACTGTTTAGTAAATAAATCTTTTGCTTGAATTGCCGTGTGTCAGGAAGATCTTTCTCGTTGAGCAAAAGGTGACGGGAGCTGAATGTGGGAGCACCACGGGACAGCTGTTTGGTCTGGCAAAGGCCTCCGTGCGCTTGTACGATATATCCAGAGCGACCTTTTGGATTCCATGTACATAGTAACAATTAAAAGTACACAATGACTGAACAATGTTCACTGTGACAGACTGCAGGTTGGCCGCTTCCCATAACAGCCTCCCAGGCAGATAGGAACAAAGAGCCGGGGCCCATCTGTACTCTGGCGCTGAATGCCTCATGTTCCAAAGAGCGCTCTTTGTATCTCCAAACGCCCCAGGAAGCTCTTCAACAAACAAAACTCAGAGGTCCAGAGGAGCCCAGTCATGACATTAATATGATAATATATTCCGGATTGCTCTGACAGATTTGACAAAGAAATAGATTCTTTTTGATAATAAGTTGTTGGGTTGATTAGATGGAATTTGTTTGACTCCGGCATGATTATTGTGATTATTCAGCAGGCACAACAGTATCGGTTGTCTTATTGCTCCCTTGCCAACCAGCATTCTCAACATATCAAAGCTTTAATATTCCCTGTGCTTTGTGCACATAAGAAACCCAGTGTGGTGTAGCACGGGGTAAGCGGAAAGACAGGCTGATGTTTACCACTGGCCAATTTCTCCTAGACCAGGGGGCACCTGTTGGTTTGTGGGATTCTGACAAAGAATGCTGGGCTGTGTGGATTTGGTCTGATCCGGCAAGCGACATCTTACATTATTAGGCAAGAGCGCATATGTAGGACACTTAAAACCTTAACTTGTAAGGGATCCTGAATATGCAGGTTTGCTTTGCAAATGTAAACTATATTTTTTTATAAGAACATGGATCCTTATTAAAAAAATAAAGTACTGCTACATTAGACTGAAATCAGAACACTCCCAGTGTGTTAAACAAAACATTCCTTTTGATCAAGGAGACTCGGATTAAAATCCTTGCTCAGTCGCAAATCCTTGCTCTTCAAACCGAAAGACACAGTTTCCAGACCCTCTCCGCATCCTCTGTACATGTACCAGTTTGTCAATGCCCTTCTTAAAATGTGGCACCCAGGAGTGGACCCAGTACTTCTGATGTGGCCTGACCACTTTAAATAGAGTGGACCTATTACATCTAATTACCTAGATGCTATCTTTCTGTTAATACTGTACTATCTAAGATTGCATTCGCTTCTTCAGCAGCAACATCACATTGCTGGCTTGTTCAGCTTGTGATCAAGTAAAAGACGTATATCCTTTCCCCCATGCACTATTGCCAAAACATGTTTTCTTCATCTTATACTTGTGCCTTTATGTTTGCTTGCTTGCTTGTTTTGATATGCAAATGCAGGACATTTGAATGTCCTCTTCTTGGGTTCCATGCAGTGTTTCAGCTGTCAACATTATTTGAATCTTTTGAACTCTGTGCTGAAGTTCAAGTCTCAAGTTCATCCCGCCCCCACTATGTATAACCCTAAATCAGAGATTGCACACTTACATAATTATATCAGTTCAATTCTGTCCACCATGAAACTGAAAAAGAGTGGATGGCTAGTACGAGTGGAGACTTTGTGTAGGTCTCTTCTTTATGTTAGAACTTCATACAACATACATACTAGACACAATATAAACTGAGACAATGGTTCTATGGGATCTGTGGAGTAGTCCATATGCCAACATAGCACTCCAGGTGGCCTTAGGAATATAGTACAGTGTTAACTCGAGTTACAAACACCTCGGGTTACAAACACTTCAGGTTACAGACTCCACTAACCCAGAAGTAATACCTCAGGTTAAGTACTTTACCTCAGAATGAGAACAGGAATTGTGCGGCAGCGGCGCATCAGCAGTGGGAGGCCCCATTAGCTAAAGTGGTACCTCAGGTTAAGAATAGTTTCAGGTTAAGAACGGACCTCCGGAACGAATTAAGTTCGTAACCAGAGGTACCACTGTATGTGGAGGATATAACCTCTGGCTTTCCTGCTTCCCAGCACTAACTCTCATGAGTGGGGCTCCCATGTTAACTGCTACAGTTGTGTGGGGATTGTATTTCCGTTTGCAGGATGGAACAACCGTAGTGTCTTTATATCTGCTTTGATACGTATGCGCAAAAGTAGCTTTCTGACTACTTGACGAAAGATTGGATAAGATGGATCTTATTTCATCCTAAACGGCAAGTGGTGTGTGTATCAGTAGAGTGGAACACAGCGGCCTTATACCAAAACAGGCCATTGGTCTATCTATTTTGATATTCACAGAAGGGCAGCATCTCTTTAGGGTTCCAGACAAGAGACTTCCCAGTCCTGCCCAACCCTTAGATGCCAAGGAATGATCCTGAGCCCTCGGCCTGGAAAGCATCTGCTAGGCCACCAAGCTACTGAGTCTGACTTCATCTCAAGTAAAATTGGGTGGGCATTGGCCGCCTGTAGGTAATAGCTATTATACACACGTAATGGAATGTGCCCTGTGTCTTAGCAGTTGAAGGAAAAAAGCAAAGAGAAAACATTAGTCACTAAACACTCGGGAGTACCCAGTTCCCCCCACAGCTTTTCCAGCTGCAATCCAAGTGTGATCTAATAAAAACATAGCACACTTAACAAGGAGTTTGATGGAGTGTTAACAATCCTCAACTTCACATTGAGCTGTTAACCAACAAAGTAGTCATTAAGTGTTGGTAATGACTGTGCTTCTAGAGATGATTGCTTAATTCTAAATGTACTAGAGTAGTCCCTGCCTTCTGGCTAGAAGACACATATTCTATTGCAGTGTTTCAATTTCTTTCCATTTGCTTAGCTAATTTGCTTGGTGAAAGTTGTAGGCTTGTCCTACAATGACTTCTAAACAGACCAGACTCCTTTGAGGTTCCACTTGTCAGGGTAAGGTTAGCGGCTCAGTGGAAATGGATCTTGATCATCCATTAAAAAAATGTAGGAACCCATTATTATCTCCATGTTTCAGACTGGGATTGTGTGTGCGCACAAGAGAGGCTTGTCTGAGGCCACCTAGAAAGATTTGCATTGGGGACTTCCTGGCTTACAGCTCATGACACCTTAGTCTTCAACTAGCTTGAGTTTTAGGTTTCTTTGTTTATGTGTTCTGTTCTTCTATGTTTGTCAGCATAAAGAGGTGGATTTTTCCACATTAACTAAAGAGCAACAAGTAACTTTGTGCAGGGCCAGCCCAATACATTTTGGCACCTGAAGCAAACCACAAAATGGTGTCTCCCTCCCCACCAAGGAAGAAGGGGTAAGTGAAGACCTACATTGGGAACAAGGGGGGAGGGGATAAGTTCACAATTTGCTGCCCCTATAAATCTTGCCATCTGAGGCAGTCAGCTCACCTTACCTCATGGATGGGCAGGCTCTGACTTTGTGCAATAAATCTTCTTTCCTTCCATTCAGAAGCTCATACTGGAGTCCACGTTGTCTTGTTGGCAGCATTCAGGAGAAAGCCTCCAGCTATTCCCCAAGCTCTCATTTGTAGACATCATACTGGCAATGGAACAATGCTGCAGATTTTCATTCAAGGGATTATGAGACTATATATAAAGAAAACATAAAAAGATTTACATATATCCCATGTAATTTCTCTCATTGTATTTTTTTTTTTAAGCACAGAAAAGACTGATGATTTTTTTTCTGTTACATTAATTTGATACGAACTATGGTAAAAGGATTACACAATTTGCATCACATTTCTCCTCTCTCTTTCAAATGCGCATCTCTACTCAGCACACAACTTAGAGGAGTGCCAGCAAAGTTTGCAGCTCTCACATTTCTAACCAAATGGTGTTGTTTTCCTGGCCTACGTACCTATGGAACTCCTGTGGAAAAATCTAAGGAATTATGCTGATACCTGAAATGGGATGTGGAAGAATCCCAGGGGCAATTCCTGTATGCACATCAAACTTCACTGCAGCAAAGAGCCCTGTGAGCTAGCCACTCAAGTTGTGGATGGGTTGATGCCCATTTCAATTTATAGAGCTTACGAAAAATGAATTAATATTGGAGGGCAGGAGGCAGAGGAGGTGCCTCGGCCAAGGAATCTGCTTGCTGCAGATTCTGAATCAATCAATCAATCAATCAATCAGGCCATTGATATAATTTGAGTCACGATCTGCCTAGATCAGATCAGGTGAGCCTGCTGTAGAATCCAAGAAGGGTGGATTCCTCCCACATCCATAGTGGAAAGCCTGCTGTTCTAGGTATAGTACTTAATCTGGACACTATACTTTTGTTGATGCAGCCTAGAATCCTATACAATGTGACAAAGCCCATAGGTTTGTCTAAAATGGCTCTTGCAAAGCCAGATGTACCCTTCACTCAAAAGTTGTTGTTGTTTAGTCGTGTCTGACTCTTTGTGACCCCATGGACCAGAGCACGCCAGGCACTCCTGTCTTCCACTGCCTCCCGCAGTTTGGTCAAACTCATGTTGGTAGCTTCGAGAACACTGTCCAACCATCTCGTCCTCTGTCGTCCCCTTCTCCTTGTGCCCTCCATCTTTCCCAACATCAGGGTCTTTTCCAGGGAGTCTTCTCTTCTCATGAGGTGGCCAAAGTATTGGAGCCTCAACTTCAGGATCTGTCCTTCCAGTGAGAACTCAGGGCTGATTTCCTTCAGAATGGATCTTCTTCCAGTCCATGGGACTCTCAAGAGTCTCCTCCAGCACCATAATTCAAAAGCATCAATTCCTCTGTCATCCCCTTCTCCTTGTGCCCTCCATCTTTCCCAACATCAGGGAGTCTTCTCTTCTCATGAGGTGGCCAAAGTATTGGAGCCTCAGCTTCAGGATCAGTCCTTCCAGTGAGCACTCAGGGCTGATTTCCTTAAGAAAGGCTAGGTTTGATCTTCTTGCAGTCCATGGGACTCTCAAGAGTAGTGAAGGGGATTCAAAGCCCCTCCAGCCTCAACCTCATATGTACCTTTTTTGTAACTCTCCATCCCTTCCCTCCCTTGCCTTTTCTCTGTTTTATTTCTCCTTGAATCCTCTCAGCCAGCCAGGTATCAAGTACCAGATAGGATGTGGTCACAATCATATGTATCCGCTTGGATGCAGCCAGTGCTTTTTTGGGGGGGGGATATGTTTAGGGGTACTCTCATTTTTCTGCTCATATTGAAATACTGCCCATCAACGAGGCCAAACTTAGATTCGCAAGATGTTTAGGGGTATGCGTCCTCCCAGAAAAAAAAAGCACTGGGTGCGGCTCTGTGTTGTGTTGAGTACAGTGGTACCTCGGGTTACATACGCTTCAGGTTACATACGCTTCAGGTTACAGACTCTGCTAACCCAGAAATAGTACCTCGGGTTAAGAACTTTGTTTTAGGATGAGAACAGAAATCGTGCTCTGGCGGCGCGGCTGCAGCAGGAGGCCCCATTAGCTAAAGTGGTGCTTCAGGTTAAGAACAGTTTCAGGTTAAGTACGGACCTCCGGAACGAATTAAGTACTTAACCCGAGGTACCACTGTAATGGAAAATGAAGACTCTTATTGCAGGGAGTGACATTTCCTGTACATTCGTGAATCTAGCCTATCACAAATCAGTCCCAATCTTTTCAAAGTGATCCTAAAAATTGCTGTCATGGATGCTTTAGTTGAGATTCCTGCAATGAAAGGGGTTGGACTAGATGACTCTTGAAGTCCTTTCCAACTCTATGATTCTGAGAGCCAGTGTGGTGTAGTGGTTAAGAGCAGTATACTCATAATCTGGTGAACCGGGTTCGCGTCTCCGCTCCTCCACATGCAGCTGCTGGGTGACCTTGGGCCAGTCACACTTCTCTGAAGTCTCAGCCTCACTCACCTCACAGAGTGTTTGTTGTGGGGGAGGAAGGGAAAGGAGAATGTTAGCCACTTTGAGACTCCTTCGGGTAGTGATAAAGCAGGGTATCAAATCGAAATTATTCTTCCTCTTCTTCTTCTTCTTCTTCTTCTTCTTCTTCTTCTTCTTCTTCTTCTGTGTTAGAGCTTAGCTCCCTTCTTCAGGGCCATCTTGTAGCTTGAGGTCTTCTTCTTTTTCTTCTATGGTTCAATGGATTTATTCTCACTCACACTCTCTATACATGTTTTCTTCCCACAAGCAGACACAAACAAGAACTCAGAATGTATTTTATAGTCTGAAATACATGCTCCGATCCATGACTCTCATTTGAGAAGAACAGCTCTCCTCCAGCAATTATAATTATTTCTGAACTACTTCCTGAGATCTTCTTTGGCAGCATTCAAAAGCTGAGGGAAAGAGAAAGAGGAGGGGGGAAGCTTTGATTGCCACCTTTGCATTCCAATCTCTAGCAAAGTTGTTCCCTCTGTTCCCCCGCAGCGTCACAATATTGCTTAGTGCCTCATGACTCTGGCACAATGTGTTATGCATCAGTGTTTAAGAGGATATTGCTCCCCATTATTGCCCTCTCTCCAGAGGACGACAAACTGCATTAGTCTGAATTACCAAATTCAAACTTTATGGGCAGCCGTTCTCCCCACAAAGGCTTTAGCATTTTTATGTCATAATCCATCCATTATCCTCTTCCTCACATGCTTTATAACCATTAAGTTATTGAAAAAATTCTCAACAGATGTCATCTTAAGATGAATGTTACCGGGCCAATTGGTATCAAGACTGGTATCAGGATATTGCTCGACTTCACTAAAAATGTCAGGAAGAGAACAGTTGAGCTCTAAAAAGAAGTGGACACGGCTTGCAATGGCTATTTTCCTGACAGTTCCAGCCATTCTTTAATAAAGTATTCAGATTTCTAGTTTGCTGAAGAGGCAGTTTGGTTTCTTCCTGCTAGATAAAAAACAAACAAACAAACTGGGATTATATTAAATCATGTGAGACTAAGCATGCAAACCTCAGCATATTTACTCAGAAGTAAGCCCCGCTGATTTTAATTGAGGTTATTCCCAAATAAGGTGCATAGGATCAAAGCCTAGAGTAGAGATGGGGAATCTGTGGCCCTCTAGATGTTGGAATCCACTTTCCCCAGGGACAAAGGTCAGTGGTGGGTGGGAAAGTTATTTTTGAGAGCAGTTCTCTGGACCACAGGGACACGGGTGGCGCTGTGGGTTAAACCACAGAGCCTAGGACTTGCCAATCAGAAGGTCGGCGGTTCGAATCCCTGCGACAGGTTGAGCTCCCGTTGTTCAGTCCTTGCTCCTGCCAACCTAGCAGTTCAAAAGCATGTCAAAATGCAAGTAGATAAATAGGTACTGCTCCGGCGGGAAGGTAAACTGCGTTCCCTGTGCTGCTCTGGTTCACCAGACGCGGCTTAGTCATGCTGGCCACATGACCCGGAAGCTGTCTGCGGACAAACGCCGGCTCCCTCGGCCTATAGAGCGAGATGAGCGTGCAACCCCAGAGTCGGTCACGACTGGACCTAATGGTCAGGGGTCCCTTTACCTTTTACTCTGGACCACAGTTGGAAAACCAGTGGATTAGACAATTGATTTAGATTAGATCTGGGATCAGGGTACCTTAGGAATGACTTCTCCTATGAGTCCACATAAGAACTTCACTTAAAAACAGCAGACTGTTGCAGAAATGGGGCAAGCTACTTCAACTAGAAAGATGGCAAATGAAGAGATTTTGCCATTCCTCCAAATGTGCAGGATCTATTTTATCCCTGAGACGATTAAAACATTTGATGATGCCTCCAACAGTCTAAAATAGTACAGCCTAGGCCCCAGCAACAGATATATACCACACAAAGTTTCTGTTCATCTGCATTAGAGTATATAAACGAAGAACCAAATTTGCTAATAAACTTTCCCAATCAAGAACTCTGCGTATGCTTTGATGTGCACTTAAAACTCATTTGCCCAAAAGGACTTCCCCATTCACTTCAATGGACACTCAACTCTTTGAAGAGATTAGTAAAGTCAATCCATTTTCAGTATTCTTTGAATGGTACCTATTACTTCACCATCATACCAGGATTTGCAAAGGTGCTTTTCAGCAGTTTTCTGTCTTTGCCCTTTTTTCTATGATAACACAAAACAATAAATGCTTTTACAAATCTTCTATTTCCTTACACTCTGGCTCCAATCTTGATAACTATTTTTAATGGGGCAATTTAACCTTTGGACCCCTGTCTCTATTGCAGACATTTTTGAAGAGCCCTTAATTGAAATATCCCATGCAACATGACATACAATGTTATTCTTTAGCTACTTTCATTATCCTTTTAGCTTTTATCTGCTTATTTATACAGACTCTGCTCAATCTTCTTCTTCTAGACTGTTTATGTATATTTAAAAAGACTTATTTGCTCATTTGATTCTTTGCAGACTACATAACCAATTGACCTCTTTAGCTTTTCTATTTGTTAAAGAAAAAAACCCTGAGATTAATTTCAGGGGCAGACTTTTAACTAGATCCCATATTGGGACAAGTACAGTGGTACCTCGGGTTAAGAACTTAATTCGTTCTGGAGGTCCGTTCTTAACCTGAAACTGTTCTTAACCTGAGGTACCACTTTAGCTAATGGGGCCTCCCGCTGCCGCCACCGCGCAATTTCTGTTCTTATCCTGAGGTAAAGTTCTTAACCTGAGGTACTATTTCTGGGTTAGCGGAGTCTGTAACTTGAAGCATCTGTAACCTGAAGCATACAGGTACCACTGTATGCTTGTCATATATACTATTTGGAAGTGGATAATAGCAAAGCGAGAGCTGGACCATAAAGAAGGCTGATCGCCGAAGAATTGATGCTTTTGAATTATGGTGCTGGAGGAGACTCTTGAGAGTCCCATGGACTGCAAGATCAAACCTCTCCATTCTGAAGGAAATCAGCCCTGAGTGATCACTGGAAGGACAGATCCTGAAGCTGAGGCTCCAATACTTTGGCCACCTCATGAGAAGAGAAGACTCCCTGATGTTGGGAAAGATGGAGGGCACAAGGAGAAGGGGATGACAGAGGACAAGATGGTTGGACAGTGTTCTCGAAGCTACCAGCATGAGTTTGACTAAACTGCAAGAGGCAGTGGAAGACAGGAGTGCCTGGCGTGCTCTGGTCCATGGGGTCACGAAGAGTCGGACATGACTAAACGACTAAACAACAATAGTGAATATATATATATATATATATATATATATATATATATATATATATT
>JAXCMG010000127.1:1129869-1200023 GCA_034642415.1 Podarcis siculus | reverse complement strand
AAGAAGAAGAAGAAGAAGAAGAAGAAGAAGAAGAAGAAGAAGAAGAATTGAGAACTCCGTGTAATGTGTAGTAGTTTGAACTTTGGTTGAGCAGCAGTATAATTCCTTCTCACATCTGGCCAAGCAACCTCTAAGCAATGGCTTTAGAGAAAATGTACTCTGAAATATACTCTCTTTAATCCTAGGATACCAAAATAAAGTTGCAAAGCATACTTTGCCATGTATGAAGCCGAGGGCAACATTCTGCCTAACCTCTAATAAAATATTTTGCTTAATGCCTCTTCTAGGTACTACAATTTCAAGGGAAACCAAAAGAATTTAGCTAAGACTAGCAAACCCTTTCAAGGAGGAAAGGGAGTTCTGCACATGCCAGTGTTTTCCTGAGTTGAAGTGAAGTGAAATTCAAAGCAAATTTGGAGCCTCCTCAAGCAAAGGAAGGGATTTTGATGAAAATCTTAGAGGGGGGTGGGAAGACCTGTGGTCCTCCAGACTACAACTCCCACTATCCCTGATCATTGACCATACTTGTCTGGAGCTGAGAGGACTTAGAGCAACACCACCTGAAGCTCCATCGGTTCCCTACCCCTGACCTCGAATTTAGATGACACTACCAAAAGGTTGTAGGGATGGTGGGTGAACTCAGATGATTTTGCAGGGTCCTAATCCTCCTCTGACGGCTTCTCCTGTGCTAACTTCATCACGATTCACAGCGCTAGAATACAAAACGGAAATACAATAATCAGCCTGAATTCAAATAGTAATGGCAAATAATAATAATTTGGAGGTTGAAAACTCCCCCAAATGGGAATCTCTGAACCTATTATAAGCAGAGGCATAGGAAAGGGGGGGCATGGGGGTGTCGCCTCAGGTTCGATCATGGAAGGGGTGTCAAAAAGGAACCTATTAGGGTGGTTCATAAATTATTATTTTTTAAAAAAATGCCTGCTCCAAAGGTCTTATCTTACTACACTAGGGATTATATAGTTATATCTGAAATTTCATGCATATCAGTTAATATCTTGACCCTCCTCCATGAAAATAACTGTTTACTTGGCCGTTTTCATATGTCGTGAAGGCTGAAATTTCAATTCAGTGGAGCCAAAACACAATCCATCCTGTAGATTTAAGTATCTGTTCACAGTTGCCTCCTTGTTATCAGAGGCTCATAATCCACATTCCTTTGTAAGAAAATATGAAATAACGTAAAACTATTTTTGCAGGCAAAATAAATAAATAAACAAATGTGGGGGGTGGGTGAAAAGAAATTTTCCACACCGGGTACCACCTGACCTTCCTACGCCTCTGATTATAAGCTGCACCCAAACTCTAAATTTCCAAAGTTAAAATGCAGCTTCCATCTTTTCACTTCTTGCAGCTCCAGCCAACTCTTCCCATTCCCACTCAGAAATCAGCACTAGCAGTGGTGGCAAGATCTCTGATTCATCCTAACCTGCTTTTACAGCAGCATCCTGAATGCTGGACCCCTATACAAGATTGCCTTCAGACAGCTCAGGGGTTGGATAACTCTATACCCTTCAACCTTTCTCCAATGAAAATAGGGATCTCCTAAGGAAAAGCAGGACATTCCAGGATCAAATCAAAAACTGGGATTCTCCAAATCAGGGACGTCCCAGGAAAATGTCTCTCTCGCCCTGACCTAGCCACTGTGATCCACGCGACAGTCACCTTCAGACTGGATTATTGTAACTCGCTCTACGTGGGGCTGCCCTTGAGACTGACCCAGAAACTCCAGCGGGTGCAGAATGCCACGGCGAGACTCCTTACGGGGTCTTCGCTGCGAGATCACATCCATCCGGTACTATACCAGCTGCACTGGCTCCCGGTGGAGTACAGGATCAGGGTTAAGGTGCTGGTTTTAACCTTTAAAGCCCTATACGGCCTAGGACCCTTGTACCTACGGGACCGCCTCTCCTGGTATGCTTATCCTGATTAAGAGCAGGCTAAAATGCCAAGAACTGAAAATTGTCATAATGTGAAAAGTATATTAAAAAGCATTTGGAATTAATGCAGCAATGGGGGGGGGGGAGAGAACTGGCAAAATTATTTCTCTAAACACTATTCAATAATGAAGGCAAACAATTTCTAGTCTGCTTCTTGATAACCTGTTAAATCTTTCCTTTTCTATAGAGCAAATTTTTCCGGGCAGGCCTAAATTACAATAAACTCAAAATCATTTCCCTGACCCCCAAATCTGATTTTCAATCTATATCTGCCATTTAAATGGGAAAACAGAAGGTTGGTCTAACGTAAGATAAAGCATGCTTCTCTGCTGATTCCTGAAATAGAAAGGAGGCAACTCTGATTTTAGCCAAAGGCATATGAAATAGATAAAAGAAAGATAAAAGGTTTAAAAAAGGTGGACAATAACGAATATATGAAAGAGTGAAGAAAAGTGGGGGGGGGTGCCAGAGTAAAAGAGCAAATTTTCTGAACAGACAACCAAAAAATTGACTCTACTTTTGTTTCCCCAAGAAAAAAAAAATCTTCTTCAGTCTTAATCAAGCATTTAAAAAGAGGAACTCTCTGACACTTAAAGGGAGTGTGGACTGGAATGTTTTACCTTTGACACTGAGTCCTACTGTAGTGGGTTTTTGTGCTTAATGACATTCAGGGTCATTTCCCGTGGGCTATTTAGTGGACCTTTGTAGCTTCAAAATGTGATTCTTCCCTCAGAAGTGCCTAAAGCTGATTATTAACCATGATTCATAAATTCTTTAGAAGATGATCAAGTTAGGTTTATAAATTCTGTCTACAGCCTCCTCCTGAATCTGTACCTTTCAAGAAGAGCTGGAAGCTTATAGAGGGGGAAACAGCTTTAAAATTTTAGGCTGTGTATTCCTAATATCTTTCCTGCCCCACCCACCCCAGTCAACAAAACAAATGTTCACCAAGAAATTTGTGGTGCTCGAGGAATAAAGGTGTGATGGATTAGATCGGAAAGGGCAGGTTTTTAGATGAAATCTGAGATTTTGATGTCTATCATTTGTGTGTAGGTGGAAATGTGGTAAGGGGGAATGGGGACTGCAAACAGAATGGGAAGGTGGGGAAAATGTTCAGCATGTTTTACACTGAATTGTCTCCTGAGATTTAAGATTGACACAAACACTTTACATTGCTGTCTTGGTCCTGTTCCTGGAGTCATGCTAGCAGTTAACAGAACAAGGCCCATAGCTTAGAGGGACATGCAAACTGTCTGGAAATGAAACTGGCAAGAAGACACATTCTTATTATACCACCCTTCATCTGAAGATTTCAGGGGCTTGTGGAATGAGTTACTGGGCTGGAGATACTATGGGATCTTGAAAAACCATTCAGGCTAGAGACCAGGGAGAATTACCGTATTTTTCACTCTATAAGACGCACCAGACCACAAGACGCACCTAGTTTTTGGAGGAGGAAAACAAAAAAACAAAAAAATCTGAATCTCAGAAGCCAGAACAGCAAGAGGGATCGCTGCGCAGCCTGCATTCGCTCCATAAGACGCACACACATTTTCCCTTACTTTTTAAGAGGGAATAAGTGAGTCTTATAGAGCAAAAAATACAGTACCTCAACAGTTCCCATGAAAGAAAGAGAAGGAGGAGCATGGAAAAGAATTGCAACCAGACTTCTCTATATCTGCCTTGTAGAAAGACATGAGGCAGCCTGCCCACCTCTTTCCCATGATCCTCAGTGCCCCAGAGCCACCAAGCTGATAATAATTAGGGCTACTATGAACATTCTCTAATTCCAGCATTCACTTTCAAGTGCCCACAAATCAACATTTCTTTCCTTCAATTGTTGTTGGTTGCTGCTTTCACTTGGTGCCCTTTTGCTCTGCCTTATTTGACCATCCTACCATTAATTCAGCATTATTATTATTTTTATATACTGTATTTCCTATACCGCCCTATACCCGAAGGTCTCAGAGCAGTTCACAAAAATATCAAATACATAAAATCAAAACAAAAACAATGACCCAATAAACCCCCCCCCAGAAAATTATGTATTAGAATGCTACAGTACACAATGCCAGCATGGTTGCAGCAAGCAGCTCATGTGGTTTATCCATATGAGCCCATGAGGTCGTCACATCAAAGATCAGATTGAGGTCAGTGACAAAATCTCATTGGCCACCAAAGCCAACAGGACAGTAGATTCACAACCACCGCTCTTGTCATTTCTTTGCTGCACTAGCACTTGGCTGGTTAAGCAGAGGGACACAAATTGGGGCCCACCCCCTACTGAAAACAGGCTAGCTTTTGATCCAGCTTCTCCTAGTCTGCCCTGGCTCTATACTGCTGCATTTTGGGCTACCGCTAGCAAGAACATCACATGTGATAGCATCTATTCCAACATTCCTCCAGCAGGCTCAGTAGAAGCATTCACGGGGCAAAGGTTGGGGGTTAGGACTGCTCAGTTATAAGCTACCGGGTACCAGGCAGGTACACTATACATTCCTCCCCTCATGCACACTGCACACCCTTCTCTCATCTGCTCCAGGTAAAGGTAAAGAGACCCCTGACCATTAGGTCCAGTCGTGGCTGACTCTGGAGTTGCGGCACTCATCTCGCTTTATTGGCCGAAGCAGCCGGCGTACAGCTTCCGGGTCATGTGGCCAGCATGACTAAGCCGCTTCTGGTGAACCAGAGCAGTGCACGGAAACGCCATTTACCTTCCCGCCAGAGCAGTACCTATTTATCTACTTGCACTTTGACGTGCTTTTGAACTGCTAGGTTGGCAGGAGAACACAAGATTAGTGTGATTCTACAGCAGGCTCACCTATTTATCTACTTGCACTATGACGTGCTTTCGAAATGCTAGGTTGGCAGGAGCAGGGACAAAGCAACGGGAGCTCACCCCATCACAGGGATTCGAACCGCCGACCTTCTGATCGGCAAGTCCTAGGCTCTGTGGTTTAACCCACAGCGCCACCTGCATCCCTTAATCTGCTCTAGAGGGTTGTAGAAATCTCCCAGAGCAGATTTAGGGGATGCACAGGGCGGGGGAGATAGAGAAGGTCTCTCTGTGCAAGTGGGAATCCTTGCGCTGGCAGGACCACATTGGATACAAGCCAGTTTCTCCAGCCAGCTATAGCCTGGGTGTTTACATGGGGGTGGGGAATCATGGTTTCCTCCGTACAATACCCTCTGGGAGCAACAGACTATGATCAATTCCAGGAGGGCTTGCGATAGTCACACTCGAAGAGCAAGGGCGAAAGGAAACCCACATGCTAACCGCATCAGGCAGCTGGACACATGGTGCAGAATACAACCTGGAAAAAAACACCATCAGTCTGGGGAAGTCCAAGTTGAATGCTTAAAAATACCATAGCAGAATGCATTGACAGCTGCATATTTTAATGCTATTTTTTCCCCTGACAGCCAGCAATTACAGAACAGCACTGGGGGGGTGAGGAGGTACATATCATATGTAGAATTCAATGTGTCACCAGCTGCAAATATTGTATATGTTCTGCACATTTTAACTTTATATATTTCAGCTTGGATGTTTCCTTTCTCTCATTCTGCAACAGCTAGGAACAATTTCTGCTCTGTTACGCTACCTCAACTCTTTCTGACCCCAATGGATTTGCATCAACCTTTTTTTGTGTGTAACTTTGTAAGTAGGGACAAATGGTCTCCCCTGTGAATCTGAAGCTGGGTTTCAAATATTCCTAAATCAAAAATGTACTTAAAAGCCCTGGTATCATCATGTCTACTTTATAGTGTCATAGAGAATTATTCATACTGTAACTTGTCTAGATGGGAAGGTATTGCTTAAAGAAAAATACTAATTTCACGCTTCATACAGTAATGAGAAAACACTTTCCTGTTTAAATGCTATTTCCCTCAGCCTAAATATGATGGATGCAATAATCTCAGAATATTTCCTTATAGTAGCTGGCATCCAGGCTGTTCCTTGTGAACAGTTGAGGTGTAAGTTTACTGTCAGATGTCATTCTTTTTTCTGTTTGGATGCACTCGATCCAAATGTATTCTGCCTAATGGAAGGAGATTCTAGTGAGGCTTTTCAGTTGTTCCTTTTATGACCTGTCACCTTTTGGAGTGTTCACACACACACACACACACACACACACACACACACACACAATACCCAACCTCCAACTCTGAAATTTAGGGAGAAATTCTTTGATAATTCAGCCAGGGCAGGAAATATTTCCCCTGACAACAAAACAGTATCTCATGTCCAAATTTGATTGGTCCTATGGTACATTCAGGGATGCGGGTGGCGCTGTGGGTTAAACCACAGAGCCTAGGACTTGCCGATCAGAAGGTTCGAATCCCCGTGACGGAGTGAGCTCCCATTGCTCGGTCCCTGCTCCTGCCAACCTAGCAGTTCGAAAGCACATCAGAGTGCAAGTAGATAAATAGGTACCGCTCCAGCGGGAAGGTAAACAGCGTTTCCGTGCGCTGCTCTGGTTCGCCAGAAGCGGCTTAGTCATGCTGGCCACATGACCAGCTGTACGCCGGCTCCCTCGGCAAATAAAGCGAGATGAGCACCGCAACCCCAGAGTCGGTCACGACTGGACCTAATGGTCAGGGGTCCCTTTACCTTTTATGGTACATTCAGGATGTCTAGCCTAGAGTGAGAACAGCATCTTCTACTTTCACTCTGTTTTGACTTTGTTAGTTTAGTCTGATTCCCTGTGTAATGAGCTGATGCCATCATGTTGCATTTGTGCTTCTTGATTGGCTAGAATTGCCTAAAGTCCTTTTTAAAAAATGGTGCTAAAGCTGGAGATCAGAGGAAAGGGAGGTGATAAGAAATGTTAGGCAATGCACAAAAAGGAAAAAAAAAACCAAAGAAGTGGCATTTCATTGAAAAGAAATATTTTATTAAAATGAAATATCCCTCTTTTGCTTTGAAAATTTTAGTGGTAGAATTTAGTGCATTCCTGGCTTAAAGACATGCTTTAGTCTCCTCGTGGAAGATATGGGTCTTTAAGTTCCTTATCATTAGCTGAGCAAAGGGTGAGGTTTCTTTTTTGTTCCATCAAAATATGAATGGATTTAAGTAATATCAAAATTTTACATAGAATTAGAATCGTGGGGTATGTTGCAAATGCATTTGTTTGGATCTAAACATCAGCTAAGCTTTTAAAAGATTATCCCACTTACCTATTTCTCCTTCCGAAAACTATTTTATTTATTTATTTTTGCTGTAAAGTGGACCTGCGATAGCATCTCTTCATCTTCATGCATTGCACAACTGATATGCAGTCCACAAGTCATCTGAATGATGAGGTGAGTATATATTCAGATATTAAAATAAATGCTAAGCCTCAGTGGATTTTTCTGCATCTACTGAAAAATCATGGAAAAGCTGCAGACCCCAGCAACAACTTTGGAATTTAAACACACAAATTGGAAATTTGACTGCAGGCAGCAGACACATTGATCAGCAAATGCTTCATTTTGTTCTAAATAAGGAACAATGCTCGAATGAGAAATTAAATTATGATCATTCAAAATATTGCTTATTATCCAGTGTATTATTATGTGAACAGAAGGTATGAAAAGCAAACTACTCTGGGAGGTAGCTGCTGCTTTCATTATTCTCAGCCCAAACCAAGGAACAGGTTAGGGTATGCAGACAAAAACCACGATCTCCACCAGTTGGAGTGTGACCATCCAAAGAGGGGAATTTCTGTAATCATGAATGCTTCCCACGCATTTGGGAAATCTGGTTTTCCGCATGTGTTTAGTTTTTTAAAAACACACACACACATTTTTTATTAGAGATTTCTTGGTTTACAGAAGTATGTTCAAGTTACATTTTCTACAGATCAGTTTCATTTGTTGAGACCTTAGTGTTACAGTAGGAAGAAAAGCTCTCACTTCCATACATCACTATTGGGAAAACCATAGCTTTAACTTTACAGACCTTTGTCGGCAAGGTAGTGATGTATGGAAGTGAGAGTTGGACCATAAAGAAGGCTGATCACCAAAGAATTGATGCTTTTGAATTATGGTGCTGGAGGAGACTCTTGAGAGTCCCATGGACTGCAAGAAGATCAAACCTATCCATTCTGAAGGAAATCAGCCCTGAGTGCTCACTGGAAGGACAGATCCTGAAGCTGAGGTTCCAGTACTTTGGCCACCTCATGAGAAGAGAAGACTCCCTGGAAAAAAACCCTGTTGTTGGGAAAGATGGAGGGCACAAGGAGAAGGGGATGACAGAGGATGAGATGGTTGGACAGTGTTCTTGAAGCTACCAGCATGAGTTTGACCAAACTGTGGGAGGCAGTAGAAGACAGGAGTGTCTGGCGTGCTCTGGTCCATGGGGTCATGAAGAGTTAGACATGACTAAACAACTAAACAACAACAAAGGAAGAAAAGGGGGAAAGAGGCGGAGGGGGGCATGGTGAGTGGGGTGGGGTCAGGTGGCAATGATTCTATTCTACGTGGTGTATGTGTGGGGTTTTGTGTCAGCATCACTTGTGTGGGTTTTCTTTAATATTTGCTTCTTTTCCTTTGGTGGTGAGAGAGGTTGGGATTGGCCTAGGGTGTGGTTGTTTGTTTGTGATTGGCTGTGGTGAACTTTGTTTTCATGTGTGAGTGGGGTGGGTGGGTGTTTTTGGATCAGGTTAGCCAGATTGATTTGTGTGCTGTTAGCAGATTCTTGTTGTTGTCTTGTTGGACTATGTATGTTATAAAGAATATGGCACTCATGTGTTTAGTTAACTCTGCATCTGCAAAGGCTTATAGCCTATTGAGTTGTGTTATTTGAAGCAGTACCTAAGAAAATTGGAGCCAAATCTTTGAGAAAGTGTCAGTGGATGGCAAAGTTGGTTCACTAGTCTAGGTAAGCTAAGTGAAGAATAGTTGACTGGAAGTTTTAAAATATAGATTTGTTTTAGCCATGCCTTTATGTTAAATGAGAATTAGGAAGCTCAACTGCTTGTGTTTTATTTATATCCTTCAGACATTTTTACTTGTTTTGTGCCATCTGCAATGGTCTATGGCTTCAAGCAATAAATAGTTATTGATTGAGAAGTGAATGGTTGACATTTATCCCTACACATAGAGATAAAGTACTGCTCTTGGACATACTCTTTCAGTAGTGGCAAAACAAGAGATGGACAAAACCCACCCTTCTCAATTTGGATGGATATTTTGAGACCTTTTCTATATAATTATTGGGTAATGTTCAGTATTCTGAATGCTAGATGGTACTCTGGTACACACACACCTCTCACAAATTCTCTCTGTCTATGCTCCACCCTAGTCTCACTGAGATGCATAGGACTTCCCACTGGTCCTTGTAATATTCAGGAATTCTTTCCAGAGACACTGCTCCATCCGTTAGAGTGATGGAGATTTTGCTATGTTTTGCTGAATCTTGATGAATTCCATAAAAGAGGCTGCGAATGGTCTCTTAAATGTTATTTCTGCTTTTATGTATTACAAAAGTATAGACCCTCATGGCTTCCAGACTACAAAATAAATACCAGAGAGAGGGGCAGGATTCACCTCTGCTTTTATGTATTTTTCATAGCTTTGGCTAAAAGTAAAATTCTACAGATTGATAATGGCTAATGAGCAGGTACACTTTTAGAGAATGTTCTCTACAGGCTAGTGTCTTGTGCAATGTATTATGCATAAAGATTGCATTAGTACATTAGAGAACAATTTGACCAATGCTCAGCTGATGAAGCTTTCTAAAGGATTAGAAAACTGAGCTGAATATGCCAAGTGGTCCCCACTGGGCATACCAAGAAATAATCACCTTTCCCCCTGTTAGAATATGACAAAAATTCATTTTGGCTACCCCCTTCCCCGTGGATTCACCCTGTGGATGGAATGGGACATAGTTGAATGGAATGAGATATTACTTACTCATCACTTATCATGTTGCATGTACTGACCCTTCAAGCATTGTGTTCGAGGTTTATTCATCAAGTGATGAACATGGATGTGTGAAAGAACTAGCACAGAGGCAAAACATATAAAAGACTCCTGGAAGGTTAAGTCCAGTCAAAGGCGACTATGGGGTTGCGGCACTCATCTCGCTTTCAGGCCAAGGGAGCCAGCGTTTGTCCATAGACAGTTTTCCGGGTCATGTGGCCAGCATGACTAAACTGCTACTGGTGCACGGAGGACCGTGATGAGTGCCAGAATGCACAGAAATGCCATTTCTCTTCCTGCCACAGGCGTGCTTTCGAACTGCTAGGTTGGCAGGAGCTGGAACAGAGCAACGGGAGCTCACCCCGTCGCGGAGATTTGAACCACCGACCTTCTGATCGGCAAGCCCAAGAGGCTCAGTGGTTTAGACCCCAGCGCCACCCGTGTCCCTAGGCAAAACATATAGTCACCAAATGGATATGTGGCAGACTTGGTCTGAAATATTAGGTGGGGAGGGGTACCTGGTAGATCAAGGTCACTTAGCTAGGGGTGAACTAATCTGCCAGGCCCCCCCTTTAATTTTCCATTCTTAAATTTGGTCCTTCACATTTCCACAGCTATTTTGCAACTATTTTAAGAAAAAAACCTTCAGAAAAAAATTTCTCCTCATTTTAATGCGAGTTTTGCTTAAAAGCATATGTGTGTATGTTGTTTTCACTAAAATACAGATTTTGCAAGCAGATTCCCCGGATGTGCATTTTTGTATTTGTATTTCACCTAATAGATGCATTTTTGCACAAATATATTGGTTGGACAACAGAAATTCAAAGAAGTGCCAGTTTCAGAGGGTTGCTGTTTTTCAGTAGTGAATTATGTAGTATCTCATTAAAATGCAAAGAAAACCAATTTTCTGCTCCATCCCTGCACTTGGCCTTGGGTGCCTTTCAATATGTTTGAATAGTTTTCACCCTGGTACCTCATTCAAGTAACAGCCACAACTTTGCCACTGATTATACACTGACAAGTAAGCTTTCCTGAACTGGTGAACACAAACAGAGCCAAACCTGACATGTAATACGAGCAGCCTGGTGCTCCTTCCAAAAAGCAATTGGGCCATTTTAGTGATTCTGTCAGTCTCAAATCGTCAAAGTGTGTGTGTGACTGTGTGAGTGTGTGAAACGAATACTTGAAAAGCCCAGTTGATGCCAGCCTTTCACTGTCTGCTAGACCCTACCCCAAGGAGGGGAGGTAGGGCTGCAGACAGCAGAGGGCTCTAATGAAGGCTGGAAGAATCTCTCCTCCTTCAGGGAAGTGACATTAGCAGTGTCTTTTACCATTGGTGAAGGGACGCGGGTGGTGCTGTGGGTTAAACCACAGAGCCTAGGTCTTGCCGATCAGAAGGTCGGCGGTTCGAATCCCCGCGACGGGGTGAGCTCCCGTTGCTTGGTACCTGCTCCTGCCAACCAAACAGTTCAAAAGCACGTCAAAGTGCAAGTAGATAAATAGGTACCACTCCAGTGGGAAGGTAAATGGCATTTCCATCCACTGCTCTGGTTCGCCAGAAGCTGCTTAGTCATGCTGGCCACATGACCCGGAAGCTGTACGCCGGCTCCCTTGACCAATAAAGTGAGATGAGCGCCGCAACCCCAGAGTCGATCACGACTGGACCTAACGGTCAGGGGTCCCTTTACCTTTTTACCTCTGGAACACGAGTGCCCCCGCAAGCAAATTCTTCTGCCTCCTCAGGACCCCACTGAAAATGGCAGTGGCCAAAATTGAGAGAGAATTTTACATAAATACAGCTGGGGTGGGCAGAGACCAGCACCCTGGTGGGAATGCAAATTGCCCCTTCCACATCTCTGATCTATCATCTGATAAGTTGAAAGAGGGTGATAAGTTGTGCAGAAAAGCTGAGGAGGAGGCTTGAGCATCTGTGTGCATGTGAGAGAGAGGCCACAACCACACATACATTTTAACAGACATAGCAGACCCTCCAAGAGTCCCTATTTTCCAGGGACGTCTCTGATTTAGAGAAGCATTCCCGGTTTCTGGTTTGATTTCAGAATGTCCCGCTTTTCCTTAGGACGTCTATATTTTCATTGGTAGAAACATTGGAGGGTATGGAGTTATCCGACCGGCTGAGCTGTCTGAAGGCAATCCTGTATAGGAAAGTTGTTTTTCCCCCCGTGTTTAATGTTTTATTATGTTTTTATATATGTTGGAAGCTGCCCAGAGTGACTGGGGCAATCCAGTAAGATGTGTGGGGTATAAAATTATCATTATGTAATGGGAAGTCCCTATTTTCAGCGGAGAAATGTTGGAGGGTATGCCATAGCTTCCCCCAAAGCATCCTGGGAACGGTAGTTTGTTAACAGGGATGAGAGTGAAATCACTCTGGGAATTGTAGTTCTGTGAGAATAGGTGCCTCTCAACAACTCTCAGCTCCCTTGACAAACTACAGATTATCAGGTTCTCTGAGAGAAAGACATGCATAAGAGTGCTTTCAATATATGGCACACGTGGCCAGAGTTTTGGGTCCCCACTCCCACTGTTGCCATGTGGCCCATCAGAGGTTTGGCCAAGAGTCAATGTGGCCCTTAGGCCACCAAATGCTAGCTGCCCCTTCCCCTATAACTGTTTCATATAGGAATATGGTGCATGGTAGGATAAGTATTGGTGCTGGAGGAGACTCTTGAGAGTCCCATGGACTGCAAGAAGATCAAACCTATCCATTCCTGAGGAAATCAGCCCTGAGTGCTCACTGGAAGGACAGATCCTGAAGCTGAGGCTCCAATACTTTGGCCACCTCATGAGAAGAGAAGACTCCCTGGAAAAGACCCTGATGTTGGGAAAGATGGAGGGCACAAGGAGAAGGGGATGACAGAGGACAAGATGGTTGGACAGTGTTCTTGAAGCTACCAGCATGAGTTTGACCAAACTGCGGGAGGCAGTAGAAGACAGGAGTGCCTGGCGTGCTCTGTTCCATGGGGTCACGAAGAGTTGGACACGACTAAACAACTAAACAACAACAACAAAGGATAAGTATTGCAGTAAAAGTGCAGTAAAAATAATTATTAGAAAATAATTATCTTGCATTTGTAAGGCTATGTGCCTCAAGTGTGTGTCGGATCCATGCAAATAATCCCCGTAAACCTGCGAAGAAAGACATTGCAGGTTCCCGGCTTATTCCGAGTCTTTCCGACTGCCCATTGGCTGTTATTTTTTTCTGTTTCTTGTTAGCTCCTTTTGCCGTTCTGTTTTGATGTGAACTGACTTTGGAGGGTCAGGCGGGTTAAATGCTGTTTGATTAAAATCAGAACACTCAACAACTACTGTTTCATAGTTTGACTTCGCTGGCCTCTCCATCGGGGAATTTAGGAAGACACCTTTAGCTTCAAAAAAAGGGGGGGCGAAGGCAGCGTTTTCGGCTTAGAAAGAAACAAAGAGGGGGACGGGGAGGAGAGCTGTATTGTCTCTGTTTTTCTGGCAATAGGTCTGCCACTGTTTATCAAGCCAAGGCAAATCCAATTAGCCTGTGGCCTGCCTCCCAACCTTATTAACCTGCTCAGCTGTGAGAAACTCAACAGCCCCTGCCAATATCTCATTTCTCCCGGCGGCTGATAAGATCAGCTCAAGATATTCAATGGGGTTTTCCTTTTCACTCCAGCTTCATCATAGTCACCCTGGCATCTTAACCACAGTGGCTGGAGCTTCTTATTTTCCTCTCATTTACTACATGAAATAGGACAGCCGACTCCAAGGCCTATGTTCGCGTGTTGCGGGAACAAACGCCGATCGGGGTCTTCACACCATTTGACAGGATGGGCTGATTTTCCTTATCATGGCCAGCCCACAAAGGCCCAGGCCAGGCCTGGATTATTAGCATTCCTCGGTGCAACCGCGTCAAGCCCTATTTCTGTCAGACAGACAGATTGAGCCTTTCACTCAGGCTCTGGAATGAGTGACACATGGCCTGGCTGGGAGGACAACATTGTTATTTGAGTTAAGAAATCAATTTGTATCAAATGTACACTGTAATTTATTTGTTGGCTTTGAAGGGAACCTGGCTGAGATAAATGGGAATGGGCTTCTTGCCCCCCTCTTGCAAGCCACCCCCCCTCTACTGAGCTGATAAAGTTCTTGTGAAGCTCTAGATAGTTCCAGTCAGAGTCAAAGTGACAAACACGTTTAAAGTTGCACAGTGATCTTTAAATCTCAAAAAGAACACCTTGTTGGACATGATAGAACATTTTTCTACCTTTCCCCTCTATCTGTCAGAAAACTGCTGTGACACATAGCTTTGGTATTTTTGCTGACATTTTCTTTATCAAGCCCATCTGTTTGTGGTCAAAAGATGCTTATTCCTATATTCTTCAATCTGCAGCAGCTTCGGAACTGCCAAAAAAGGAAGCAAGGAAATAAGTTGTTCTTTCTGGGAACAAGACTGGTGTGCTCCCTGAAATATATATATATCTATTTAAAAATTGTGGCATGCTCAGTCGTCCTCCCACTATGCAATTTGTACTATTGTTTGGGGAAAGGGTTTTAACCGTATAATAAATTATATATATATAAGGTATATTTGGGTTGTAGTTTTTTGAGGTGGCAACATGCATAACTGATTATTTCTTTTGAGAAAGTATGTCAAGAACTTATACTAGACATAAGAATGGCAAAGTATTTTAGAGTACATTTACAGTGGATTGCTTCATTGAATTCATTGGAAGGGGTCCTGAGGATCATTTAGTCCAACCCCCAGCAATGTGGACTGCCACTGGGTTTGTAGGTTACTAGACCATAATGTGTAATTATTGTACACATTCTTTTTTTTTTGATTTGCCTATCTAAAAGGTTTCCTCCCCACCCTCTGCCCAGTGGGTCTGTGCAGAGACAATGCTATCAAAATGCTATGAAAAAGCAAAACAAAAAGCAGCTATTCCCAATCTGTTACTGTAGCTTTTTGAAAATAATGTTATTGTTTACATTTTTTATTATGATTTCAGAGCCGTGTGAAAACCCAGCGAGCTAGTAATTGCCCATTGAAGTATGCTTCTTGCCTCAGGGTTACAGTCTGTCTGTTCAAGTAAGGATGAGGAGATGATGGACCCCTTCCCCCAGTTGCTGTCATTTCTTTTCTAATAATGTTATTGCAAACAAGGTAAGTATCAGACTCACATTTCAGCACTCACAAAAAGCAAGGAGTTACATTCTTGGCTGCATTAATAAATACCACAGTCACATTAAGATGTAAGACAATGGCTGAGCTTTCTGTGTGAGTTTGGCTTAGTCACCAGGGGGTAAAAAATGTGAGAGAAAGGTCAACAATGAAACAATGAATGTTAATCGTGGTTAATGGCTAACATAACCACCTCAACAGTGAATCAGTGAGACAAAAGTTAATGTGAATACACATTTCAGAAGCACTCTGTTAGCTAACAGTTAAGATCAAACATTGATGTTGGTGGTAGCTGACTGAACTGTATTATAAAAAAATTAATAATAATAATAATAATAATAATAATAATAATAATAATAATAATAGAAAAGAAAAGAAAAGTCTGTAAAAGTTGCTGCAAGCAAACAGCAGACAAGCTGGCTATGGGTCAGTTCAGGGCTTGGTCGCCTTTTAGCAAATTCCACCAGCATCCCTACTCTGCAATTAAGCTTTAAAGGTAAAGGTAAAGGGACCCCTGACCATTAGGTCCAGTCATGGCCGACTCTGGGGTTGCGGCGCTCATCTCGTTTTATTGGCCGAGGGAGCCGGCGTTTGTCCGCAGACAGCTTCCAGGTCATGTGGCCAGCATGACTAAGCCGCTTCTGGAGAACCAGAGCAGCGGACGAAAACGCTGTTTACCTTCCCGCCAGAGCGGTACCTATTTATCTACTTGCACTTTGATGTGCTTTCGAACTGCTAGGTTGGCAGGAGCTGGGACCGAGGAATGGAAGCTCACCCAGTTGCGGGGATTCAAACCGCTGACCTTCTGATCAGCAAGCCCTAGGCTCTGTGGTTTAACCCACAGCGCCAGCCCTGCCTGACATTTGGGTGCAGGAATCCTGCTTTTTCATCTCTTCCCCCCCCCCCCCATTTTCACAAGCAATAAAAATGTAACGTGACATGTAAATGACTGAACAGCATTTATTGCCAATACAGTGGTACGCTTCAGGTTACAGATGCTTCAGGTTACAGACTCCGCTAACTCAGAAATAGTGCTTCGGGTTAAGAACTTAGCTTCAGGATGAGAACAGAAATCAGGCTCCGGCAGCACGGCAGCAGTGGGAGGTCCCATTAGCTAAAGTGGTGCTTCAGGTTAAGAACAGTTTCAGGTTAAGAAAGGACCTCCGGAACGAATTAAGTTCTTAACCTGAGGTACCACTGTACTACTACTGTTACGTTCTTGTTTACCGCTTTGGCTCACCAAGGAAACTCTGATCTGTACAGAACACGAAAGTGACAATGCTTACAGCCCCTGACAGACCGAGAGTGTAGATGGATGCCGACGATTGCTTTAACACTGTCTTCTACCACACATTTGAATCTGATAAGCAGCAATTATTGCCATCTGTCAGGTTAATAACGGAATAGGAATGTGAATCATTTCATGTCTTGTGTTTTGTTTGGTTACATTTGGTTTTCTTCAGTACACACATTCATCTTCAGGTGTGTTTTTTTTCCTTCTTTTTAAAATATGATTTTGCCTGTGGTGGTGACAAAATTAGAACAGCTATAACTTGTGGCCACCATTTTGTTTTCAGCAGAATGCCTTGATACAGTGCAATTCTGGGGTTTTGGAGAGGGGTGAAATGGTTCAGACCCAAAAGGATGGTAGTTGTCACCACCACCCCAAATGTCCTGGAACATCACTGTGTTGGGGGATTCTGAGGGAAACAAAATGGTTAATGCTAAGTGTGACTGCCAATATTTGTTCCTGTTACTTCCAACTGAGCTCCTTCCTTTGCTAGAGATAGGTAAGCCTTCCTGAATGCCCCGAATATAATAAATGGGATTGACTGAGATTCCTGAACAGGACTCTCCCCGCCCCCCATGCATTCATTGTGGGATGAATAAAATTAGGCCAAATAGACCCCAGTCAGTCCAATTTTCCATTTCTCCACAGACTAGCAAGCTACTCCTGGATCTCACCTCAGGGGATTTTGTGCATTGTGAGGAAGGCTCAAAAGAAGATGTATTCCTCACATGCTTTCCCTCTTTTCCAAGAACGAACTTTCATTTCTCCTTCTTTTTACTTGTACGCTAAAGTGCACAAGGAACTCTCAAGCACCTCCTGTGTGAACCATATGCATCTCTCCATAGGGGACATGTGCCAGTCCCCCATTTAAATATTGCCCTGGAAATGCAAGCCACCACAACAGGGAAAATATGGAATGACGAGGTCAAGAACTGAAAATGGCAGCTTTAGTATGAGCTAGTGGGAAGTTAGGTTTCAGAGAAAGATCTGGCAAGGGGAAGCAATGATAGGTCAGAACAGTGTTTATTAGAGAAGCTGATCTTGAGGAGGCATGTTCAGTAGGTCAGGGAACTGACACTGATAGCTTTTGGCTCTCTTTCGCTGGTGATGTAGTTCACAGATGCGGAGATAGCAAAGTGTGTGTGTACGAACACGAACAAGCTTGTCTTCCACTTTCCCCACAGATGAATACTGAAAGAAAATCCATAATTTCAGCCACGGGCGTATGCTTGTAGTATTAACTAGCAAAGGATGTACTGTTCTCAACATTGGATTAAACTCAAGACCGTTGAAACTACAGGATAACGGCAGGCCGTCCAATCTTCCCCTGATTAACGGTGCGTTACATTGTGGGGCTGTAAAACTTAGCATTACCAATCTGTTAGGCAAGCAATAAAGGTTTTGACTGCACTAACATAAATGTAGTCAGATGCCTGAGTCACAACATCAAAGGAAGATGTGAAGAGGGGGTAAGCCATCAGGACCTATACGATTGTCCTTTTGGGGTTGGTCATTAGCCTTGAGAGGGACGCAGGTGGCGCTGTGGGTTAAACCACAGAGCCTAGGACTTGCCGATCAGAAGGTCGGCGGTTCGAATCCCCGCGACGGGGTGAGCTCCCGTTGCTCGGTCCCAGCTCCTGCCAACCTAGCAGTTCGAAAGCACATCAAAGTGCAAGTAGATAAATAGGTACCGCTCCAGCGGGAAGGTAAACGGCGTTTCTGTGCGCTGCTCTAGTTCGCCAGAAGCGGCTTAGTCATGCTGGCCACATGACCTGGAAGCTGTCTGCGGACAAACGCCGGCTCCCTCGGCCCATAGAGCAAGATGAGCGCCGCAACCCCAGAGTCGGTCACGACTGGACCTAATGTCAGGGGTCCCTTTACCTTTACTATTAGCCTTGAGATGTTGAACTGCATATGATTCCCGTTTGGGAATATTTATACCATGTTGGTTGCTCAGGTTGTCTAATGCTTCACCTTAACATAAATGAGACAAACTACTGACAACAAACTGGTAGTTAATCATTTTAGCTTAGCAATCTGAAGAACATGATCAAACTATAACACACGTTACTGTAGAATCCACAATATGCCGAAAGAGTTTTCTAGAATGAGGTTGAGGGGCCAGCTCTATGAGACTCTGTAAATGTTATTGTTGTTGTTTTGTCATGTCCGACTCTTCATAACCCCATGGACCAGAGCACGCCAGGCACTCCTGTCTTCCACTGCCTAACGCAGTTTGGTCAAACTCATGCTGGTAGCTTCGATAACACTGTCCAACCGTCTCGTCCTCTGTCGTCTCCTTCTCCTTGTGCCCTCCATCTTTCCCAACATCAAGCCTTTTCCAGGGAGTCTTCTCTTCTCGTCAGATGGCCAAAGTATTGGAGCCTCAGCTTCACGATCTGTCCTTCCAGTGAGCACTCAGGGCTGATTTCCTTCAGAATGGATAGGTTTGATCTTGTTGCAGTCCATGGGACTCTCAGGAGTCTCGTCCAGCACCATAATTCAAAAGCATCAATTCTTCAGCAATCAGCCTTCTTTATGGTCCAGCTCTCACTTCCATACATCACTACTGGGAAAACCATAGCTTTAACTTCTTAAAATACTTGAGAACAATTGCATTGGGCTGAACAGTTCATTTCCCTGTAACCAGAACAGAGAAGATAAAGGAAACCCACCTGTAATAATAAGTTTGAAAAATAAATTATTAGCTATAGAATGTTTTAAAATAAATAAATAATAATAAAACTGTCAGCTCCCTTTGCAAGCACTGAAATATTGGGGGGGGGGGGGGGATCACCTCTAGAATCTAATCCAACATGCACAGTATTATTTTGCCAGTCACTGCTGCCATAGCTTTAATGGGGCAGGTTAACTTTAATAACATTTGAAGCACCTCTCAGAATATCACCAGGCCAGCGAAAGTGTATCGTCCTCAACAAATCAGCGTAAAGTGCCCCACAAGTTTCCACCAAAATCAGAACGATATATACAATAAGTCTATGGGGGGGTGCAATAAAAAGGGGTCAACGTGTCAAATTCCAGCACTTCTAAAACTTGCTGTACCTGCAACAGTTTTAACTGTATTGATTTAAAATGTGGAATATTCACAGGCCTCATCAGGTACAGCATCTATGCAAAGAAAACTATTAGCTCAACAGGTATCGTTTTTATAAGTGGTAGAATTTTGAGGCTTATAATTATGGAACTTTCCCCCCCCCTTTTGCTAAGTGGGAGTGTTATTTTAATTCTGCTCTGAAGCCCATGTAAGTGTATTTCACCTTCTACCTTATAATGATTTGCTTCAAAATAGAGCATGTCAGAGTGATTTGATAGGGGAAGCTGCTTTCTAACTGTTTCAGAAAAGGGGAAAAAAAGCAGAACAAGCAGCACTCGTTACTAATGGACTGTGCTGTAACGTGATAGGCTTCAACATAGCAACAGGACTGAAGCTGCAAACACAAATAAAAGAGCAAAAGAACTTTGAAATTGTGTACTGATTAATATGCTCAAGTAGTTTCCAGCACTTGTTACAAAAAAGTTAATTAAAGAGTTTACATTTTATCATGCACAGTAAAGAACTCCTGACAGGCACTGTTATAATATGAAATGCTTCAGTTTCCAGTAGAGTTTAATTTAGAGCAACAACAAAGGGAAAAGACGGGAAATAAAACAATTGAAAATGTTGCAAGCAGACTGGCTTAAACTCAAGGGAGGCCTTTCAGAGAACTGTTCAGTGGAAGCAAAGCAACCTGCCTTCCTATTTTTTTCCTGAATAATTCCCCCACACCCGCCCCAGGTTGAAGTATTTATAGGACACAGTTTATGTCCTATGTAAGTAATTGGCTAGCATATTGGAGAGCTCATTATGCAAATGAAAGAATTTCCAGATATGTTTGTACAATCTGGTGACCTATGTACTGGGGACAAAAATCAACATAGGAGTAAGATGTTGCCAATCATTTTTTTTTATGGTCCTTGGTCCTGATCCATCAGGTGATGCTTGCAGCAGACACTGGGAAGTGTTTATTATATATTTTTAAAAGTATTGTAAACATCTTCATACATTGGCGGGATTTTTTAAAAAACAAAACCCTAGTAATATTAGAGATAGTACAGGAAACTTGAGGTTAAAATAGAAATTTGGAGTAGATATTATATGTACAGTGGTACCTCGGGTTAAGTACTTAATTCGTCCCAGAGGTCCGTTCTTAACCTGAAACTGTTCTTAACCTGAAGGACCACTTTAGCTAATGGGGCCTCTTGCTGCCGCCGCGCCGCCGGAGCACGATTTCTGTTCTCATCCTGGAGCAAAGTTCTTAACCCGAGGTACTATTTCTGGGTTAGCGGAGTCTGTAATCTGAAACGTCTGTAACCTGAAGCGTATGTAACCCGAGGTACCACTGTAGTTTAAAAAGAATTTAAAGGAACCAGGGGAGTGGGAGGAGGGAAGTCGTGAGGTTTGGATAATCCCATTTAACAGATATGTTACTGTTTTGATGTAAATTGTTGTGGTTGTACTTGTTAGTGTTTGTTTTTGTTGTTGTTTTGTGATTTTTGTTAGAAAACCCAATAAAAATACTATATATATATATAAAAGACTATAATTTGGACTTGACAAATGTTTTGCAGAAAACCCAATAAAAATACTATATATATATATATATATATATATATATAAAGACTGTAATTTGGACTTTCCACAAGTTATGCAAATCACAGGACATTACAATACACACAGTGGACAGTGGGAGGGTGTATATACCTTTGCACAGTACACTGGGACCATTTTCACATGTGCAACAAAGCACTTTTTGAGTAGTGCAGGGACCAATTGGGATATGAGCTCTGCCAATTTTGAATGCTTCACACTAAAGTACAGTGAGCCCAGATCTCTCTCTCTCTCTCTCTCTCTCTCACACACACACACACACACACACAAACACACACAGAGAGAGAGAGAGTCAGTCTTCACCCTCTGCCAACGTCATCCTAAAGGTAAAGGGACCCCTGACCATTAGGACCAGTTGCGGGTGACTCTGGGGTTGCAGCGCTCGCTTTAGTGGCCAAGGGAGCCGGTGGACAGCTTCCTGGTCGTGTGGCCAGCATGTCTTAGTCGCTTCTGGCGAACCAGAGTAGCACACGGAAATGCTGTTTACCTTCCCACCAGAGTGGTACCTATTTATCTCCCCTACCCTTATTTCCTTATTGTCTTGTCAGGGCAGGAACACCAGGATCACTCGGTGAGGGATTCACCTCATGAACCCCATGAGTGGAAGCCCTGTGGAATGCCTTCCACATGCACAAGTGAGCTCCCCCCCCCCCACTACTACCTGGTGTCCCCTGAAATTGGCTCAGGGGTTCAGGAGAGCCCTGAGACAGCGCACGAGAGGAAGGGGAAAATATTTCCATCTGGCAAGTTGCAATGTTTTTGCAGATGGAAAATGCCTATAAGGCAGCGTTGAATTCCACCCTGTGTCTCTGCCTTCCTGCTGTTGATGTATCCAGAACATTGCTATAGCCAGAACATTGCCAGAGTCAAGGAGCCTTGGGAAATGCCATTCTCCAGGGTCACTTAATCCTCCATTTCTTACATTTCTTAGGGTTACTTGCTCCGTGAATGCAGCAGCATTCATTTGTCACATAAACAGATAGGTTTGGGGGGGGGCAGGGAAGATCCTGGAATAGGGATGGGGAAGATAATTGGAAGCCCTATCTCCCTCAGAACTGAAAACATGGCTGGGTTTACATATTTGGAATTGGCATCAGGGGAGAAAAATGAGTATGGATGTATACCCATTCCTACTTTTGGATCTCTCTCTCTTGCAGTTGGTGTGCATGTATGAAAGACAGAAATGCAGCGCGAGATGCTCTTGTATCAGGTATTGTAAATAATTGGTTTTTGAACGGGTGGTCATGCAGGAAGACAAATTTACAATTGCATTTGAACCTTCCTGTGATTCTAATGTCACTGCTGGGAACAGAACTGGAAACATCTTTAGTTCTCCACCTACCACTTTCCAAATAAAGTTGTGAGCAATTATGAACCTCTTTTCCCTAACTACATTTTATCTCTTTGTTCTCTATTGATTTGAGATGACGACAAAGTTCCTGAAGCACTTGCCAAAGAACAGAAGTGGGAACTGTCCATAACTGATCCAAAAAGAGCTCTGGAAGACTTGCTCATCTCTAGTATGAACAGATACCTCTTTTAAAAGATTAGAAAGCTAACACCTCTCTAACAATGGATGGCACTGCCATAAGTCATCTAAAGAGTCTTCCTTCATGAACTCAACTGAGCATTGCACTCTGCAAGAGAAGGCATTCTGCAGAGAACATCTTATCAAGAGAGCAGTTCCACACATGCAAAGATTACACCTTAAGTGGGGTGGCACCAACCTTTTGCAACACTTCCCTATTACATATCCATCTCTGTTGTCTTTTCAGTGTCTGTTGAAGATTCCTCTCTTTCAACAGGCCTTCTAAGAGGCATCTTTTCTTATCGCAGTTGGGATCTATATTTGACTTGAATTTTTTGTGTGTGTCATTTTATTTTATTTATTTTATTTCTGTAACCGCTTATAGGGACGCGGGTGGCGCTGTGGGTAAAACCACAGTGCCTAGGACTTGCCAATCGTATGGTCGGCGGTTCGAATCCCCGTGGCGGCCTCTAGCGTGAGATGAGTGCACAACCCTAGAGTCTGTCAAGACTGGCCCGTATGGGCAGGGGTACCTTTACCTTTACCTTTTAACTACTTATATGAATGGGTTTCATATATGTTTCTGTCATAGTGTGAAACTACTTTGAGGTACTTCATGGGAAGCAATTCATGAAATAAATAAATATACAAATAAATAATCTCCAGCTTGCAGAACTCAGGGTGTTTCTGGTTTTCGCTGAGCCTTCATCAACCACACCCAACGCACTGAAGAGAGACAGAAAAAAGACTGAAAGGAGACCCTTCTGGCTCCATGCAAGAACTAACACTGAAAAGTGAGAAAGAGGGAAGAAGAAAAGATTCAGTACATATGTGTATATGTATGTAATGACTAGATTAGAATGAAGATATGGTTTTATTTGTAGATGTGTGTGTGTGTTTTTCCCTTTTTGTGTTTTGTTTTTCTTTCTTATTTGTATAGTTTTATTTTGGATTCAATGTTTGTCATTTTTGTTGTAATTTTGCACTGAAAATAAAATTTAAAAAGAAAAGAAAAGAAAAGATTCAGTACAATCCCATGCCTTTTTTACCCATAAGTAAATCCAGGGCAGGCATAAGGGACTCTCTCCATTTGTTCAACTCAATAACTTTTTCCTCGAGAGCACTGGCCTAGAAAATCCCTGGTAAGTCAGTGATCTTTGAATCTGAGACTAAAATGACCACTCCTGTATAATTTGTCAAGATGTACACCTGTGTACATGCGGGTGGCACTGTGGGTTAAACCACAGAGCCTAGGGCATGCCAATCAGAAGGTCGGCGGTTCAAATCCCTGCGATGGGGTGAGCTCCCGTTGCTCGGTCCCAGCTCCTGCCAACCCAGCAGTTCAAAAGCACACCAAAGTGCAAGTTGATAAATAGGTACCACTCTGGCGGGAAGGTAAACGGCATTTCCGTGCGCTGCTCTGGTTTGCTAGAAGTGGCTTAGTCATGCTGGCCACATGACTGGAAGCTGTATGCCGGCTCCCTCGGCTAATAAAGCGAGATGAGCGCCACAACCCCAGAGTTGTCCACGACTGGACCTAATGGTCAGGGGTCCCTTTACCTTTACTACACCTGTGTCATCATTTCACCTTTTTAATATGTCACAAAGGCAATATCATGAGTGAGCTCTCTCTCCCCTTTAGATTCTCAGTAACCACTTTCCACTTCATGATCAGTGTGAGAGAAGTCAACTTGAAAACACTACTTTGCTGCGGCACTTGCTGAGCGGCCTTGGACCTGTTAACATTTTCATCCTCCTTTGCAGAATTATTGGCAAGAGTTAAGTGGGCCAACTCTTTGTATGCTTTAGAGAGAAAGCAAGATACAAATGAGTCGCTCAAGCAACTCCCAGTTTATAACAACGTTTAATTGATCAGCAGGCTGAGAGACAGCTTGTAATGAGTGACAGTTATTTACTTTTCACTCCTTAGCACTTTTGTAAAGAAGACATCATTCTGGATACCCGCCAAGGCATTTTCTCTCTACACCAGGATGGGATGTATTGTTTAATTTAATTTCCCCCCAGAGTTTTTGTTTTTTGCTTTTGTTTTTTTGGAATGAAAGAGTTTGTCACTGCCATCCCTGCTTCATATAGCAGTCTCTGTTTGATTACAATTTGCCCTCCAACCAATATTCATTCTGCCTTTGTTCTGATTTTTTTTCATTTCAAGAAATATTCCTACAATCTTTGCTCCTGACCTATTCAATCATATGGTCTGGGGCATATTGTCAATCATTAGATGGAGAGGGGGAAATATATATAACCTGAAATACATATTTTCCAGTTATTTTGAAGCTTCAGTATTTGTCACTGGCTCAGAAGACAGACATCTAATGATTTACTGGGGGCTTTGTTTACAGACACTCACCTAGACCACTGTTAGGGCTTTTAAAGCAAACCCCCCAATTCTTAAAATTAAAGGAGAAAATACTTTAAGGAACTTAGTATCTCAAGGCAGATAGTTTGTTTCCTCCACCCCACAGGCAGTGCTCTGGCAACTTTCACATGGATGCACATGACTGAGCTGTCCATGGGCATTGCTTCCATAATTCAATATGCTTAAAATGCCATGCTAACAAACCCTTTTTAAAGAAAACAGCGAGAAATAGACTGCAGAAGCATAGTAGGCCCCAAAGGAGAAAGTTGCTTTAAGCAGAAACTTAAAACAGCATCAGGAAACGTATGTGATGCAAAACCAAAACCAAATATTGAGGAACACGGGGGTTGTCATAACTCAAGAGACTGTTAACAAATACAAAACTTAAGTCTTTGGGAAAATGTGAGTTTGTAAGTATGCTGCTGGGACTAACTGCCTCATCATACAAAATCTCTGTTTTCTGCAGTGGGTGAAAACATTGGCCTGGAATTAAAGATAAGAAGTTGTATCCAACTAAGTCATTGATTTCAGTTTGCCTACTCTGATGACGTCTTATTTGGAGAACAACAACCTTTGTACAGCAGCTTTTCAGTCTTCTAGCAAAGGGCTTTGCATATGCTAACTGTGTAGCCTGCCTTGTCCACGCATATTGCAGATGGAAGACTGAGTATGAAAGAGAACAGCATGCCTAAAAAATTATGAGCGGCATACGATCCAGACCTTGCTATTGAGCTGCAGGACTCCCCCAGGCCACACCCCTTCTTCCAGCCCCCTCCCCCCATCCATGGCCTCCTTGAGTACCATTCCCTTGCTGAAACGGTGATGATTCCTTTTGTTTACCTGGGCTGGATCTACACTGACCTGTTTAGCATTATTAGAATGATATTAGATATCGTCTCACGGCATACTTGTAAAAAAAAGCATTTCTTACCTCCGGCAGAAATCTGTTTCCCTACTGCTGGTTGATCTCTGGTTTCACATTTTAATAACGCATTTGAATCCCCGCGACGGGGTGAGCTCCCGTTGCTCGGTCCCTGCTCCTGCCAACCTAGCAGTTCGAAAGCACGTCAAAGTGCAAGTAGATAAATAGGTACCGCTCCGGTGGGAAGGTAAATGGTGTTTCCGTGCACTGCTCTGGTTCGCCAGAAGCGGCTTAGTCATGCTGGCCACATGACCTGGAAGCGGTGCGTCAGCTCCCTTGGCCAATAAAGCGAGATGAGCGCCGCAACTCCAGAGTCGGCCATGACAGGACCTAATGGTCAGGGGTCCCTTTACCTTTACCTATGAACATTAAAATAGAATGGCATTTGGCCGTATGGTTATCAAAACCATTCCTTAACCTTCCCGTAACATTAAAAACCATGAGTGTAGATCCATCTCTGGTTGGAGAGACATGTATATCAAAAGCTCTGGCTCT
The DNA here is from genome assembly GCA_034642415.1 of Podarcis siculus. NCBI lineage: Eukaryota > Metazoa > Chordata > Lepidosauria > Squamata > Lacertidae > Podarcis > Podarcis siculus. The sequence continues at coordinate 1,173,696 of JAXCMG010000127.1, read as the reverse complement.
TCCTTGGTTGGAATGTTGCCCACTGTACAAAGAGTCATATCTATTGCGAACACTCTGGCCCTGTCCATCACTGCCATATTGCCCATGGCGCAATGTGGACCTTGGGCTGAAGACATTTGCCCACCCCTGCATCATATCATTATCTTTTTTCATTATTATTTAAAGACAAAACCTTATTTTGAATTGCCAGTCTGATGTTTTATGGAAGTGGGGCAAAATACTGGGAAGTAAAAGAAATATACAGTGGTACCTCAGGTTGCAGACGCTTCAGGTTACAGACGCTTCAGGTTACAGACTCCACTAACTCAGAAATATTACCTCAGGTTAAGAACTTTGCTTCAGGATGAGAACAGAAATCGTGCTCCGGCGGTGCGGCGGCAGCAGGAGGCCCCATTAGCTAAAGTGGTGCTTCAGGTTAAGAACAGTTTCAGCTTAAGAACGGATCTCCGGAACGAATTAAGTACTTAACCCTAGGTACCACTGTACATTCCTTTCAGAAGCTATGTGCTTGTTTTTGATTATTGATGATGATGACATGTAGGCTGGTGTTGTTAACCAATATTTTGCTCCAGTCGTGCATTCAGTGGGGCTTCTTCCCAAGCTGGTGTGCATAGGCTTGCCGCCTTGATTGTATAATACTAACTGTAAGGGACCCGGGTGGCACTGTGGGTAAAACCTCAGCGCCTAGGACTTGCCGATCGCATGGTCGGCGGTTCGAATCCCCGTGGCGGGGTGCGCTCCCATCGTTCGGTCCCAGCGCCTGCCCACCTAGCAGTTTGAAAGCACCCCCGGGTGCAAGTAGATAAATAGGGATCACTTACCAGCGGGAAGGTAAACGGCGTTCCGTGTGCTGCTCTGGCTTGCCAGATGCAGCTTGTCATGCTGGCCACGTGACCCAGAAATGTCTGTGAACAGCGCTGGCTCCCGGCCTATAGAGTGAGATGAGCGCACAACCCTAGAGTCTGTCAAGACTGGCCCGTACGGGCAGGGGTACCTTTACCTTTACCTTTAACTGTAAGGTATATTTTTGTAATTGATGCAAAGGGATCGATTCTTTTCCATTTTTTCTTTTCTAATGCTATGGTATAATTTACTTCTGCCTTACATAATCGACAAAGATCAGCCTGTAGCACAGAACATCGAAGATGACAGCAGAGGCTTTTGGAGGAGGAGAGGAAGTAACTACAGCTGATCATTTATAGAGAGTCTTCTGGGGGGCATGGGAATTTGCAGGTCTCCAAGTCTATGTTTATTATGAATCAAGGGTTGGTTAATACGATGTGGAAAAGGGAAATTGCATTATATTTATTTGTCCTTGTTTTATTTCTGGAAGAGTTAATCCTGGTCCACGTCAAATTCCAAAATGCCTTTAGCATTTTTCCCACTAGATCTATGGGCAACTCCTCAGATGCCTTTCGGTGAGTACCGGAAACCAAAAAACAACAACAACCACTGCAGTCAAAATGGGACCGTACAGATTTCACAATATATTAATTAGGAAATCAGCCATGAAATTAGAAGCCATTTCTAATGCTGCTCTAGATTGGCAATACTAGAAGAACCATTCGCTGTGTGGATTCAGGGCTTTATATGTTTTTGCCAGAGTTAAAGCTGATATACTTTCTCATGCTTCAAAGATGCGTCAGTCAGCATGTTGTGTAATTTCTGAAAGGAATCCCTGTGGAAACATGGCAAACTTTTTCTGTGCTGCAAACTGTACCGGTTCACAGTGCATTACATGCCACAAAGCAGATTAAGGAAACTGAGCGGGCTGATCATCTTGAAGGAGTTTTGTGGTGGTATTCCTCTACATAGAGAAGATTTCCCCACCTCCCTAGACAAGTATGTCGGTTAGGTGGAGTGCCTCTGAGCACGTGCAAAGTTAAAGGTAAAGCGACCCCTGACCATTAGGTCCAGTCGTGGCTGACTCTGGGGTTGCAGCGCTCATCTTGCTTTATTGGCCGAGGGAGCTGGCGTACAGCTTCCGGGTCATGGGGCCAGCATGACTAAACCGCTTCTGGCGAACCAGAGCAGTGCATGGAAACGCCCTTTACCTTCCTGCCGGAGCGGTATCTATTTATCTACTTGCACTTTGACGTGCTTTTGAACTGCTAGGTTGGCAGGAGAAGGGACCGAGCAATGGGAGGCCACCCCGTCGCGGGTATTCGAACCACCAACCTTTTGATCGGCAAGTCCTAGGCTCTGTGCTTTAACCCACAGCGCCACTTGTGTCCAAAGTCCATGTGCAAAGTTACTCCCACACAAAAGTTTCTTTAAAGTTCTGAAGGGGGAGAAACATTCCTGATCATGTGCATAGCTTGTTTCCTTTACTGAGGGATTTTTCACATTTCCCTCTCTTGAGAATTTGTCTTTTGTGAAAGGTAGATGGGTGACTCTATTAGAGTAACAACAGAAAACAAAACAACTGAATGAACTAGAGAAAGCACACAGAGTGAGAAATGGGAGAGAGGCCACAGAAGCTGAGGGAAGTGTGTGGCTCACACTTCTGCTATGATGCTCCTTTTATTTTTTTAAAACCATACCCAGCTACAAAGCCTGAACAAAATCTGTGCATCACTTGAGCCTTTCATAGCTTCTCCCTGCTTAGTGCCACTGCTGGTGACATTTGCATTCTTATAAGGAGCAAATCCCCCTTTCCCCAGTGAATGCCAGGCTTGTGGAAATGAAACCTAGGGAATGTTTGTCCAGAAAAGATATACTCAGAATAGATTATTCCCTCTTCATCTGTTCATCTGTGCCAGAATAAATTGTTCCCAGAAAGCCACTGTTTATGAAATTGGGATAAGGCGAGCAACGCTTCAGATGGTTTCAATGAACCTATCACCCTATTTCCCCTGCCTTAGAAATGATTCAGCCAAGCAAGGTGCCATCTGCATGATACATTTAAAACAGTATCATACCACTTTAAAACAGTCATAGTTTTCCCCAAGGCAGTGCTCTTTTTTCCTAGAAAAAGAGGTGCTGGAGCTCACCATGAACACCCCCCTCATCTTCTTAGAATGGTAACAGTGCCCACCTAAGAGGTGCTGGAACTGAGTTCCAGTGAGTTCCACATGGAAAAAAAGCCCTGCCCCAAGGAATCCTGGAAACCGTAGGTTGTTAAGGGTACTGAGAGTTGTTAGGAAACCCCCGATTCCACTCACAGATCTACAAGTCTTAATTCCTCTTTTCAGGGAATTCTGTTCGCTGTTAAACTACTGTTAAAACTGTTAAACTGAGAGTTGGAGCTCTGTGAGGAGAACTGGGTCATGGATTGGGTCGTATGGTTGAAATGTGTTGGAGTCCAACAACATCTATTGGATCGAAAGTTAGCCACTCCTGCTCTAAACACTATACAGTGGTACCTCGGGTTAAGAACTTAATTCAGTCTGGGGGTCCATTCTTAACCTGAAATTGTTCTTAACCTGAAGCACCACTTTAGCTAATGGGGCCTCCTGCTGCCGCTGCGCCACCACCACATAATTTCTGTTCTTATCCTGAAGTAAAGTTCTTAACCTGAGGTACTATTTCTGGGTTAGTGGAGTCTGTAACCTGAAGCATCTGTAACCTGAAGCATCTGTAACCTGAGGTACCACAGTACTCTTCTGAACACTTCTGGCACAAACTCAATTTGAAAAAAACCCCAAGAAAAATGGAATGAAAATTAAAGGTGGTCTTGTTTGTTGGTTACCAGAAAGCTTTGGGACAGGGACACCAACTCGTCCACAACTCCTCTCAGTGTCCTTCTCTGGAAATTTGCAGAAGAGTAACATTTCCATTATTTGGCTCCAATACTTTGGCCACCTCATGAGAAGAGAAGACTCCCTGGAAAAGACCCTGATGTTGGGAAAGATGGAGGGCACAAGGAGAAGGGGACAACAGAGGACGAGATGGTTGGACAGTGTTCTCGAAGCTACCAGCATGAGTTTGAACAAACTATGGGAGGCAGTGGAAGACAGAAGTGCCTGGCATGTTCTGATCCATGGGGTCATGAAGAGTCGGACACGACTAAACGACTAAACAACAACAACATTTCCATGTCACCTTGATTTTTCTTCCCTAACCCCAAATAAAGAAAGTCTGCAGCTTTTGTGGGGCATGGTAGAGTGAGAAAAAGCTTGTGGGTCAGGATGCTACCCCAACTAAGAGGCAAGGCCTGTTAACTGTGATCCAACTTGGGCAAAAACAAAAAACAAAAAAACCCCACCAGGATGCAGCATCCTAATTTGACTTATGCCTCAGATTTCATACAGAACTGGAGCACACCTCAACTTGATACCATCTTTCAATTGCCATGCATTCTCCCAAGGGATTCTGGGAATTGTAGTTTGGTTGAAGGTGCTGCTAATTCATTTTTCAGAGAGCCCTCAACTACTCACAGAAATTACCGTTTCACTTTAATTGGTATTAAATGACTGTAAAGGAGTGTAGGCCTTAGCTATGCTCCCAGTATCTAAGAGTGCAATAATCTGCAAAGTTCCAATCATTGATAGGGTCACGCTTAACAATATATTGCATATTTCCTGCCCTCATAATATTAGCTTTACCTGACTAGCCAAAATCTTCTGCAGTTGCAATGAAACATTAAAGGCAATGTCTTTCTGGGGCAGGGGGGCTCTTTAGACATGAGCAAGGAAGGGAACATTAAGAGAGACAGAATTGAAGAATGAAGCAACCATACGCAATGTACATCTAACCAGTGAGGAGCCTGACAAGTAAAAAGCTTTATAGCTCCAAGCTTTCCCTGGGTGGGCAGGCCAGAAGTGGATTTCAGAGCAGGACAGAGTCTTCTGGGGAAAGGAGGGCTGACATTTTCGTTTTATAATTAGGGCTTAACTCATAAGTATTACATTGTTTTGAGTTCATTTCCATCAGTGTCAAAAAGCACCTCCATGTTTTCAGCAATTTTTGACATCCTGAATATATCTGTATCGCTTTGATGCTGTTTCCCATCTTCCTGGCCCTTAACAGTCCCAGGTAACAGCACTCCTCTGCTGATGTTCAGCTGCATATTGCCTCCAGACAGGGAAGTTCTTCCGCATTGTACATGGTTTTGCTGCAAGGGCACTGAAATGAGAAGAAACTGTTTTAGTGGAGCGCTGTGGGTTAAACCACAGAGCCTAGGACTTGCCGATCAGAAGGTCGGCGGTTTGAATCCCCGCGACGGTGTGAGCTCCCGTTGCTTGGTCCCAGCTCCTGCCAACCTAGCAGTTCGAAAGCACGTCAAAGTGCAAGTAGATAAATAGGTACCACTCCAGCGGGAAGGTAAACAGCGTTTCTGTGCGCTGCTCTGGTTTGCCAGAAGCGGCTTAGTTATGCTGGCCACATGACCCGGAAGCTGTACGCTGGCTCCCTCGGCCAATAAAGCGAGATGAGCACCGCAACCCCAGAGTCGGTCACGACTGGACCTAGTGGTCAGGGGTCCCTTTACCTTTTTAACCGTATTGAGCCAAAAGCTGAAGGCTGGACAGGACTGCCTTAAAGTGTGTGGTTCTTCTGCATGTTTACATGTCTGAAAACAGCTTTCTCCTCTCTTTTCCTATTGCTTGTCTCCTGTGTATTTGCCATTGGGATTTTATAAAAAAAATATTTTCTGCATTTGCTTGCTGCACATTCAACTTAACAGTGTTCTCAGGGCAGTGTAAAATCAGATAATGCATAATAAACATTGGTAGCAACAATAATTGCTAACATGTTGGAGATTTTTTTAAAAACTTGAAAGCATAGCAAAAGAAAACATACTATCTTATCTGCTTAAAGGCATTAAACAAACAAACCTTGGAAGAATAACAAACTTTGTTGCCAGATAAGGAGAGCATCCTAGAAGGGGCCACCACAAAAAGTGCCCCTTTGTAGCTGTCACCTGCCTTAACTCAGAAGATGGAACACCTGGCATTTTAGATAATGAGTACAGGCAATGGCTGCTTTTGAATTATGGTGTTGGAGGAGACTCTTGAGAGTCCCATGGACTGCAAGAAGATCAAACCTCTCCATTCTGAAGGAAATCAGCCCTGAGTGCTCACTGGAAGGAGAGATTGTGAAGATGAGACGCCAATACTTTGGCCACCTCATGAGAAGAGAAGACTCCCTGGAAAAGACCCTGATGTTGGGAATGATGGAGGGCACAAGGAGAAGGGGACGACAGAGGATGAGATGGTTGGACAGTGTTCTCGAAGCTACCTGCATGAGTTTGACCAAACTGCGGGAGGCAGTGGAAGACAGGAGTGCCTGGCGTGCTCTGGTCCATGGGGTCACAAAGAGTCGGACACGACTAAACGACTAAACAACAACAACAACAACAACAGGCAATGGCAAAAGGGGCTGGTGCTATGAAAAAGGAAGGATGACCTTGCTAGCAAAAGCAGGCCTTCAGATTGCTCCATTGGGAGGCCCTCCACAGGCTTTCAGCCTGGACTTGTGAGGGCAAAGGGATGTAGAGAGAAAAGGTGCACATGACAGCCCTGCCCCCAGTGCCCCTGGGCATGCCAGATGGAGCTGCTCCACGCTACCCAAAGTGAAGACAAGGGTCTGGAAAGGACTTTCAAGTGCATTTGCCTGAACCTGTTTACAAGCTTCCTTGAGATTGGGAACATGTATAAAGCACATCAGGATTCTTGATTGTGAGGAGGCTTGTCAACAGGTTCAAGTAAATATGTTTCCAAGCAGACCTTCTTGCTAAAACTGCAGAGGACAATAGTAGATGGGGGTCAGATGATGCTGGAGACAGTTCTGTACATGCTCTCAGTCCCTCTACACACCTTTGCTCTCATGTGTCCAGGCTGAACTCCTGAGGAGGATTTGCCTCTCCTGTTAAAGTGGAGGCTTGCCTGCTGTGACACAAGCTGCTGGCACAGTTCTGATATTAGTCTCCTTACGGAAAGGATACAGGTGAGAGCCTTTATGGTGAAATAATTTTTTCTGGAGCAAACTAGCAGTTAAATCAAAGACACTTCTGTGATGTCTGAGTCCAGTGTATTTGAACTGTATGTACTCTGTCAGATGAAATAAATCCTACTTGAATCTAAGCAGCAGTGGGACTTCCTTTAAACTTCTGAGGAGGTGGAAAGAAAATCCATGAGAAGCAAAAAGGCTTCAACAGGAGAGAGAGAAAAAAATCCACCAAACGAATCCATTTCACATTTTTGTAGCCTGTAGTTTAGTATTCCGTTCAAGCACAAAAGTGTCCTATTTTGATCATACGTTCTTGACACTTTTCATTTCATTGCTACCAGTACGTGATTTTCCTGTGACCTACATCAAATTCTAATGAGCCAATAATCTAGAATCTCAATATACTTAGACTCTAATTCTCAAGGTACTTGAGTATCACCTGGAAATGAGCCCAAAGGGAAGGTTATGCAGAAGAAGAGGTCTGGCTAAGCACATAGGATATGGACTGTTCTGAATAATCTCCACTGAATTATATGGGACGTGAATGAGAAGCGGGCCAGAAGCAGGGGACAGATCCTGACTGCAACTGTTAACTTTTCCTAACTCCTATGGGGTAAACCCAGTGCCGGATTTACATATAAGCTAAACAAGCTATAGCTTAGGGGCCCACTCTCTTGGGGGGCCCCCAAAAAAATTAAAGGGGAAGAAACTGGATGTACATTTCCAAAATATAAGATAAAAAACAAATAAAATAAAACCTACATACAGCAATAGTGTTTTGTGTTTTGTAGGCTCCTATGATGTAAGCAATGGGTCCTGCCTGCTAGCCTGCTCCCTAAAATATCACTGGTTCACTCATTTCTGTATATAGGGTACCTACATTCCGCATGGACTGGTTGAATGGCAACATGTGCAAATGGCCTGAAATACCTGTTAGGTCCATCCATTACCATATAGCATATATTCAACACAAAAAACAGTGACAATTTGTTGTTGACAAAGGACAGCTGGACATATAAAGGGCCCCATTACCTTCAATAGCTTAGGGCCTCATCAAACCTAATTCCGGCCCTGGGTAAACCCAGCACTGCACATAGTGTATGACAACACTGTCATTGTTCAAATTGGTAGTATTCAGTAGTAGTTACCCTGTTGAGATGGGAAGGGTCAATAAAAACCCGTGAACAGTGTGGACAACGGCACATCATATTCCCCAACTGGATTTAAACAGCCTGTGCTCAAGTTTGCAGCCTGAGTGGGATGCTAACAGTATTGTAGTATGTCAGAAGAAAGGGTATGAAAACCATGCCACTTCCACTTTTGAGCTAATTTAGGTTTCTCTGCTGCCACTGCAAAGCTCCGTAATGATTCTTCTGCTCTGCCTGATGCTCTGGAAGTGATTTCCTGAGTTGCAAGCACTCCTGGCTCCTCACCCCCGGTTTGCTTTTCTGTTCACAGCGACATGTGTTTGCCTGAATACTCTCAGCGGATCTGTGGACTTTAGCTGTAGCGTTCACCTTGCAAAAGCAACTGCAGCATTTCAGGTAATCATTTTCTCTTCGGCTCCCTGCTGTGCAGCTAAAAGTATCCAAAGTCAGACTCTCATGTGTACAGTTTTTCTCAAAAGGAAGCCAAGTATAAGGTCGTTTGAAGACAAGCCACTGGACATCTGCATTTCTGTAGAATCATAGAATCATAGAATCATAGAATTGGAAGAGACCACAAGGGCCATCGAGTCCAACCCCCTGCCAAGCAGGAAACACCATCAGAGCACTCCTGACATATCAAGCCTCTGCTTAAAGACCTCCAAAGAAGGAGACTCCACCACACTCCTTGGCAGCAAATTCCACTGTCGAACAGCTCTTACTGTCAGGAAGTTCTTCCTAATGTTTAGGTGGAATCTTCTTTCCTGCAGTTTGGATCCATTGCTCCGTGTCCGCTTCTCTGGAGCAGCAGAAAACAACCTTTCTCCCTCCTCTATGTGACATCCTTTTATATATTTGAACATGGCTATCATATCACCCCTTAACCTCCTCTTCTCCAGGCTAAACATGCCCAGCTCCCTTAGCCGTTCCTCATAAGGCATCGTTTCCAGGCCTTTGACCATTTTGGTTGCCCTCCTCTGGACACGTTCCAGTTTGTCAGTGTCCTTCTTGAACTGTGGCGCCCAGAACTGGACACAGTACTCCAGGTGAGGTCTGACCAGAGCAGAATACAGTGGTACTATTACTTCTGTAGAGGACAGCTGATCTGAAGCTTCATACTTTATCCAATTAACATTAAAACAGCATTTCCCCTTAATTGCACAACATTTCTAACGAGCACCAAGCCTAGAGACAAACCCCACACACCTCATGATTAAGTATTCTTCCCTCCTTACAGATGAAGGCCTCACCCCACACTTTTAAAATTTGCATGAAAGAAAAGGAATTAGCTTTCTTTTCCAAAGAGGAGTAAGTTTTAAGGGAATGCTGGGATTAAAAGGGGGGGGGGGACACACAAATTCTAAAGCAGTCTGCATGGTGGCTAAACCAGATTAAGTAAAACACATCCTGGTATGAAGCTCAGACAGAATATAAAACATCTTAATCCCTTTCCAGTTGGATACCACAGGCAGCTTTTGAGCAGGAGAAACCAGGATATGGTTAGCAACCGAGTATTTCTTCATCATGCCCGGTCATCTATTAGCCTAAACCTCTGCACCGCTCCTTTGATAGATGCTGGAAAAAACAACCAGGCAAAGCCTGAAGCGCTACAGTGTCTGTTAAAGTGTTATTTATACAGTCCAGAGAAGCTGAGAAATAGCCTACTGAAAGATGGTCTTTGTCAACCCATTTAGATGGAAATTCAATGTATCTGCAAGCAAGAACATGAGAGATCTCTGTGCTTTCCAGAGTAGCATGCACTTAAATAGATTCTCGCCGGATGATGTAGCCACTAGGCCTTTGTGAGCTCAAGGAACCTGGCCAATCGCCCTGTCTGTGAATCAGCAGAATTAGCTAATTCTCCCATTGGCAAGCTACAGGGCCAGCTAAAGTCTGCTGTTCCTATCCCTTGGGCATGTCATTTACATATACCACCCAGCTCCTTCTTTAAGTGTGCTCTTGTTTTGGTTTAGGGTTTCCTTTAATTTGAAATGCCCGTGTCCCCCCCCCTCCCTTGCTGTACAGTTTGAAAGAAAGCGTTTGGCTGATGTTAGGACAAAAAAAGACTTGGTATTATAGACGATGAATGAAACCCAGAAGGAGGAGGAAGAGAAAAGGCAGGGATCGAGCCTCAAATATAGCCACAAAGCCGGCAACTCAGTACATGCTAATTCAGTGCACGCTAAAAGAACAGTTGCTCAAAGAATTTTGGCCACAAGGGTTCATGGCCACTTTGGCCCATTAATGTCCCACTCACCCTTGGTTTAAGAGTCTCAGTGGAGATTATTGGGTCACTGGTTGACATGTTCAGAGAGGATTTCCCCTCTCTGGTTAGTGGGTTTGCTGCATTTCCCTCAGTGAAGTGCTTCATTGTACAGTGGTACCTCGGGTTAAGTACTTAATTCGTTCCGGAGGTCCGTTCTTAACCTGAAACTGTTCTTAACCTGAAGCACCACTTTAGCTAATGGGGCCTCCTGCTGCCACCGCACCGCCGGAGCACGATTTCTGTTCTCATCCTGAAGCAAAGTTCTTAACCTGAAGCACTATTTCTGGGTTAGCGGAGTATGTAACCTGAAGCGTATGTAACCCGAGGTACCACTGTACTGAGAGGTTGGAAATGGCATTGGGCAGGATCAGCAGGGCCATCTTAACCATATCCGGCGCCGTGGTGCAAAGCTCCCTTCGGCGCACCCCCTTTCCCCCAGAGATTTTTAGGGAGGATGGCGCTGTTGGCAGGGCTGGAGGAGGCGGGCAGCAGCTGGAGGGCAGCTCCTCCAGCGGGGAAGAGGCAGAGGCTGGACATGGCATCTCCTGGCTCAGCTGGCAGCTTCATGCCACGGTGGCCACTGCAGAAGGAAGCTCCGGGCGTGGTGCTGCTTTGGCGTGGCATGGCGGAGGCAGGCGAGGGCAGCGAGCTGATACTGGGAGGCACCTCGTCCAGCCTCCGAATCTTCCCTGATGCCCTCCAGAACTTGGCGCCCTGGCCATTAGCCTCTATGGGTAAGATGCCCCTGAGGATCAGCATAGTAAGAGAGCTCAGCCTGGCTGGAATCGCCACCCCCCTCATTAGCTCAGTGGGACCCTGGAGTCTTGGCTTGCATCATGCCAGGTTCAACACTGGCCAACTCCCACAACAAGGATTTGGGCATTTCCCAACCCTGAGCAGAATGTTATTCTAACAAGAGGAGTGGCGTCAGAATTGGTCTTCACCCTACTGCTGTGGCAACCTCACTTACCCGCTGTTTAAAGCTATGCCATGATTTCACCCAACACATGCCCTGTTTGAGTTATTTCCACTGAGTTCATGAGCCACAGATATGTGTTTGCCTGAGCAAATGCACCATACTAATCTTGACTGTGGCTTCATATCTGGGATAGAAGCTCTTGCTGGTCCTAATCCCTGGTCTCTTTCTCCAATACACAACCAATCATGCAGTGGTTTTGTGCTACGTCCTCAGCCCTGCTGACCAGAGGCACAGAAACAGACAGAGCAATGATGGAAAATGATGTGTTGTGAGGCTAGCTCCAGATTTTGGATCGAGAAGGCCAGCATCAAAATAATATTTTTTTGTAAAAACAAAAACCACAGTACTATTATTTATTTATTGTTTATTCTTATTTCTGTACAGCCCTCTGTCTGAGTTTTACAGGGTGGTTTTACAATGTGAAAAAACACAAAAATACGTAACATAGTAACAAACAAGAATGAAATAACACCCCACAGTATTATTAGTTATTGATTATTTATTTTAAAAAAAATAAGAAGAGAGGACTCAAGGTGCTAAGAATGAGTTATTGAAAGCAGCACTATCTTCTAGTTTAACGTCATGAGAGATTCTACCAGCCTGTATGAGCAGGTCGCTCCAGTGGGCTTACTCGGGAGCAGAAGCAGAACTACTCTGCTGCCATACAGATGGTGATCAATTGGCACTTAGCAATGGAAAACACCGTATTTTTCGCCCTATAGGACGCACTTTTCCCCCTCCAAAAATGAAGGGGAAATCTGTGTGCGTCCTATGGGGCGAATACAGGCTTTCGCTGAAGCTTGGAGAGCGAGCGGGGTCGTGACCCCATGGACCAGAGCACGCCAGGCACTTCTGTCTTCCACTGCCTCCAGCATTTTGGTCGAACTCATGCTGGTACCTTCGCGAACACTGTCCAACCATCTCATCCTCTGTCGTCCCCTTCTCCTTGTGCCCTCCATCTTTCCCAACATCAGGGTCTTTTCCAGGGAGTCTTCTCTTCTCATGAGGTGGCCAAAGTATTGGAGCCTCAGCTTCACGATCTGTCCTTCCAGTGAGCACTCAGGGCTGATTTCCTTAAGAATGGAGAGGTTTGATCTTCTTACAGCCCATGGGACTCTCAAGAGTCTCTTCCAGCACCATAATTCAAAAGCATCAATTCTTCGGCGATCAGCCTTCTTTATGGTCCAGCTCTCACTTCCATACATCACTACTGGGAAAAGGTCAATCATAAAATGCCCTAAAAATAGGGAGAGGTGGGTGGGTGTTCCGATGCATGAGTCAAAAGAGGAAGCTCTGGGTCATGTGCATGGGTATATATAGGTTCCTCGATCCATTTGGACTGCACCCCATTGGCCAGATTGAACCCAGCTACAAGGGAACTACAAATCGGGTGTTGTGGCTGTCCAATCTCACCCAACCACAACACAGGAGGTCGGTCTCCAGGTCTCACCGCAACATGTGCCCTCTTTTAGGGAGGACACAATTTGTGCATATTATCTCAGCGATCTGCAGAGCAGCCCTGTAAGGTAGGTAAGCAGGGTTGGATTTAGGTTTGATGAGGCCCTAAGCTCCTGAAGGTAATGGGGCCCTTTATATGTCCAGCTGTCCTTTGTCAACAACAAATTGTCACTGGTTTTTGAGTTGAATATATGCTACATGGTAATTTATGGACCTAATAGGTGTCTAAAGCCATTTGCACATAACAAAATACATGTTTTATTAAAGTAATTGTTGAACTGAAATACAATGAAGAAGTATAATAGTGAAATACAATTAAGAAGAAGTATATTATTAGTGAAATAATTATTAAGCTCTAACTGTATGTAGGTTTTATTTTATTTGTTTTTTATCTTATATTTGGAAATGTAAAAAGGTAAAGGGACCCCTGACCATTAGGTCCAGTCGCGGATGACTCTGGGGTTGCGGTGCTCATCTCGCTTTACTGGCCGAGGGGTCGGGCGTACAGCTTCCGGGTCATGTGACCAGCATGACTAAGTCACTTCTGGCGGACCAGAGCAGCACACAGAAACACCATTTACCTTCCCGCCGGAGTGGTACCTATTTATCTACTTGCTCTTTGATGTGCTTTTGAACTGCTAGGTTGGCAGGAGCAGGGACCGAGCAACGGGAGCTCACCCCATTGTGGGGATTTGAACCACCGACCTTCTGACCAGCAAGCCCTAGGCTCTGTGGTTTAACCCACAGCGCCACCCACGTCCCATTTGGAAATGTACATCCACTTTTTTCCCTTTAAATTTTTTTTGGGCCCCCAAGAGAGTGGGCCCCTAAGCTATAGCTTGTTTAGCTTATATGTAAATCTGGCACTGTAGGTAAGTATTTTATTCTCTCTCTTGCGGATGGGGAGAGAGCAGAAACTATGATAATAGAGGCTTGCCTAGGGCCACTTAGTAAGTCATGGTTTACTGTGAGCTTCCTGGTTCACTGTGTCACTACACTGCACTGGCTCTCATTAGTATACAGGGCACAGATGTGCCTTTCCCTTCAAATGGCATTGAAGCTGTGCATACAGTAGGATGCTTGTTTCCTCAAAACATAACTGCGATTTCAATTTACCAGCTCTTTATTATTTAAAGTGGGTCCCCCCCCCACCCAAACGTTTGCTAGGCAGAGCTTCTTGTCTCTATTAGCAAGGCGTGGGCTGGTTCCCTTTGTGAGAAGCTGCAGGAGACAGAAATTGTTGGCATCCTATTGCACTTTGCTGAGGAGAATGCTCAACATCTTAACACAAAAGACAAAGACAAAGCTTTTCACCATAGCACCTACCACAATATCTGTTTGCAACCCACAAAGAATTGAGAGCATTACAACACAGATAACAAAATGCCGCTGAATATTTTGATTTAGGGGATTTCTGTGGGAATTAGCGATTTCTGTTTAAGAATATAATGCTGGCTCTTTAACATAATTAATGCCCCTTGGATATCCTTCTGTTTGCTATACAAAATCGTGTGTGTACAAAACGTCTTAGATTTCCAGCACTGAAAAAATAATCTTTTGTATGCTGTAGGGGAAATGATGTACAGGCCAGCAACTGAAAATCCCAGGAAGCTTTTCAAGTCGTAGCTTTCATGTAACTTTCTCCAAAGTAAGCCAACTAATTCAATGACATGCCCCTGCTACAATTTTGCCAGAGGATGGTTGCAGTAAGGGAGTTGGCGACAAAGCAGCTCTGCTATGCTTTGCTTAGACAAAAATGTCACGTGTAGAGGGAAAAGGGAAGGATACAGTTTTGTTTTGTTTTCTAAGGGCTTTTCTGCACTTATCATTTATAGAGGTATAGTTGTTGGAATTTTTTTTATGATTTACAGCGGTACCTTGGTTCTCAAACTTAATCTGTTCCAGAAGTCCGTTCCAAAACCAAAGCGTTCTAAAACCAAGGCATGCTTTCCCATAGAGAGTAATGCAAAATGGATTAATCCGTTCCAGACTTTTAAAAACAACCCCTAAAACAGCAATTTAACATGAATTTTACTCTGTAACGAGACCATCGATCCATAAAATGAAAGCAATAATCAATGTACTGTACTATAAAATAAATAGGACAGTATTGTAGATGATAAAAATTAAAATTAAAAAAATTTCTTACCTGCACTGATGATAGTCATTGTTTGGATGGGGGGCTTTTATCCATTTCCGCAGTCACACAATCAATCGGTCAGTAGCTGAACTGGGTTCCACACAGCCACAAAAACAAATTAACCGAAAAAGCCTCAGAAACAAAAACGCAAAATAAATAGCAAAAACAAAAGTGCCAAACTTAATCCATTCCAGAAGTCTGTTTGACTTCTGAGATGTTCAAAAACCAAGGCGCAGCTTCTGATTGGTGCAGGGGCCCCGGAAACAATAGCCAACAACCGCATCGGATGTTCGTCTTCCGAAAAACATTCAAAAACCGGAACTTTTACTTTTGGGTTTTCAGCGTTTGAGAACCAAGACCTTTGAGTACCAAGGTGTGGTGTGTTTTTTTTGCATACCGCTGCATGACACTGCCATTATTCAGCTAGTGTGTTCCACTAAAAATGCTTTTAAAAGCCCACTTTTTCTTCTATCGCAAAAACCCCAGCTTTTGTGAAAGATACTGAATGGATCCTCAATACAGGGCGATTCATAATGAAATATACAGTTTCCATTCACTATATATGTGTTTTCATTTGTGTGACATGCGTACAACCACCATGTCTGTCTGCTTGGGGTTGGTGGGCATGGTTTAGGCAACGTCTCTTTCGCTCTTCCTTCTGATCGTCACAAGCTGCCTGTTTTCAAGCTCAGTTCAAAGGAGAAATGTTGCAGACCACAGGCACCGGGTTCTACCTAACTTTTGGGGGGCCCAGCACACATGTGTGACATCACACAATGGGAGGAGGCCCGACAGGGTCTGCCATGGCCACAGGGAGGCCTGATGGGGCCCGAGACAGACAATCAGAACTTCTAACAGTCAGGCAGAAAGTCATCTTTAGG
This sequence comes from Podarcis siculus, assembly GCA_034642415.1. Lineage (NCBI taxonomy): Eukaryota > Metazoa > Chordata > Lepidosauria > Squamata > Lacertidae > Podarcis > Podarcis siculus. The sequence goes on along the minus strand of JAXCMG010000127.1, from coordinate 1,157,936 downwards.
TTGGAGGGACTGGGATTCAAATTCCTACCTAATTCCAAAGCTCACTGGCTACAACTTTTCTCAGCCTAAAACCTACCTTGCAGGATTCTTGAGAGGATAAAATGCAGGGGATCATGTATGTATCATGGGGAAAGGTGGAGCAGAAATGTAAATAAGCATAACACAATTCCACAGGAGGATCACACATGTCCTTATGTTGTCGTGAAGTTGTTGAGTTGTTTCAATCAAAAATTCAAGAATAATTTCAAAGGAAGCAGAATGGGTTTTGATAAGATTAGTACACTTTCTCAAAGGGGTTTCCCTGCTTAGGAATCAAAGCCGATTGTTTGTTTTTCCTCTGGACACAATAAAGGTAGCACAGATTAAGTCTTCTGATGCCTAATTGGCCCCTTAGCTGTGCAAAGCGACACCGAAGGTTGTGAGGTTAAATTACATAAGAGCTTAAAAACTCTGAGGGCAATATTCTGAATGCTTCGGTCACCATAACAGAATATTAATTGTCCGGTTATTTTTGATCATGGGATTTCTACACATCAAGAGCAGAAAAAGCAGGTTTGAAATTATTTTGGAAGTTGTTAGATGCTGAAATCGGATCAAACTCATACACTGCATAGCTATCCCTTGATTGTGACACAATGGGATTGTTTAAGGGCAAATCTACATCTTACATTAAACCTGTTCCTCTTGTTTTTCAATCGTAGCTATACACCTGTATCATTCTGAGATCAGCTTAGTCAAAAATATGTGCCCATAATGACAATTTAAGTTCAGCAAACAGATTTACAATAATTATAACAAAAAGTGTAACATTTTGATACATATCAAACTGGGGAAGTCTTCTTTGAAGAATATCCTTACTAACAGAGATGGGAACCCCCTTGGCCCTCCAGAAGTTGCATGTCAAGGTCCCCAAGACACACCCAAAGAAAAACACAATGACACTTAATTTTTGTTTAAGGTTTTTTGGCATAATTTTGGCCACAACTTTATTCAAATTACAGCAATGTGAGTGGTTGCTTAGGCATTGGTAGCACTAACTGACCCTGCATGGGGACAGCTCTGACATTTGCACCCCCCGCGAAGTCAGCAAGGGTAAGTCACCCGGGGAGAGAGACGGGACTGGGAACCATGCCTCACCTCTCCCCAGAATGCTCCCAGGGACTTGCGTGGCCCTAGCCCCTTGCCAGGGGGTTTCGGACAAAAGCATGGGGAGCCCCTGGGTTCCTTTAACAGAAAACCCTTGAAGCAGCAGCATTTTGGAGGGGCAGGCACAGCCGAATCCATACCCCTCCACCAACCAATTCCAAGACCAATGCCTACCCGCAACCTTACAAGTTGTGACGATTTGCTACGCAGTAGGCAAGAAACAAATGGCACCAGCCAATCAGCCAAATGGACAAAATTCCTACCAGGCCCCTGCCCCCAAAGCAGACGACCCCATGGCAGGCATAGCAAGTTCAAGCAAACAGCCTAACATTAGGGAAGGGAGGGCGGGTGATCCGAAGCACACAGCGAAAAGAGGAAGTTCGTCGCTGTGTGCAATGTATTTAACAAATAGGGCTGTCTATCACTAAATGGCAACATATAACTTTCCCCAGTAACAGCCCGCCCCTGCTTAAAGGATGGCCAAACCATTTGTCTAGCAACAGTGAGGTGTCTCGTCAGCCCCAACCGCAACCCGTGCTCTCCATGAGGGAGAACACTCTTTGTGAGCTCCAACTCCCAACTGCTCCAACCAAGGGATGATGGGAGTTGTAATCCAACAACATCTGGAAGGTCACAGCTTCACCATCACAAGGGACAAAATTATACTTGTCACTAAAATGACAATCCTGCCTACTGTGGGTGTAGACAACACAACTCCTGGTCCTGTTTCTGACTTTTAAGGCCAACAACACCTGGAGAACAACCCAGATTTTGTAGATAGAATGTTTCTCATAAAGCTAATTCTCTCTTTGGAGTAGGTTATTTGAAATCTACAGGACAGGGAGAAATCATTCCAGCTAGATGCTCTGTGTCACATTTAGGAGAGATCCTCCACCAAGAATGAATCTAATTCTCAAATTATATATACAAGAAACACAAATACTTCCAAAATCATTTAAAGACAGGCACAATCCAATTATCAAATATATATTGTACTGCAGAGTATCACTTTCACCCTTAGATGTTTTTCATTCATATAGCCCAGTGTGTAATCTCACATGAACATCTGCGTCAAAGCGTTCTTTACAGAACTCTGACAATCCTCAAGCATTTATGAACTAAAAACAACGAGATTTGATTTCCATTAAGAGAGAGAAAGTTCCTCATTTAGTAAAGCTTCCATTTTGTTCAATTATCTAGAATGCAAAGTTTGCAACATTTTCCTTCAGCAGAGTACAACATCTTGCCTTTAAACTTCACAAGGGTTTACTGTTTATTTTGTTTCATGATTACTTTTTGTTGTTAAGTTCATTCTAGACTGGTAGCGGATTTATCTCTTTAGATGGGGTACAGAAGATTTGAAGGAGAAGGTAGTTCACAAAAGAATGGTTGGTTCCCCCCTCCCCTGCTCTGTACACAATCCAATTCTCTGTTAGTGTAAATCTGTAGAGTTCAAATATTGTATTAGCAGCAGAGTATTGTAGGGATAGGGGATAATCCCTAGAGAATTTTCTGAGTCAAGAAATTCACTTTGGCAGTTTGTAACAGTTATTAGAAAAGAAGAAGACTTCTAAAAAAAATCAAGCTATCTGACTCAGTCCTGGAGTTTACAATTGAATAAGATGAGATTTTCTTTTTCAGCATCTAGGACCACATAGATACATCAAGATCATAATTAACAGGTTTAGATGCTTGAAACAGTGCAGATTATCAATTGGGCTTCCCTGAAATATTATTTCTTTTTAAACTTTGTATCAGAGTACTTATGTCTGCCATCTAAGTCAAACAAGAAAGCAAGAAGTTACTTGTAGATAATTTTGACACTTGTGAGCATTCCCAGAGCGAAAGAAAAGTAAAATATTTAAAGGTAACATTTTCCATCTACTTTCTATTTGTATGAATCCAAGAAAGCTTTCAACAGTTGGCACCAGGATAACTAAAGGACCATGTCCTCTATTTGAACCTGTCTATCCTTGGAGATCAACTCTCCTTTGTGTCCCCTTACTATCCCCAGACATGTGTGGCTGGAGATAGACTTCTCTGAAGTTACAGAAAATAATTCTGAGCCAGAGAATGCTTCAAGACCAGCAAGCCTTGGAGTGTAGTAGAGATGAGTGAGCCACTTAAAACTCATACTGCCAAGTCTGGAAGGATGAGTTGAGTGGCACTGCTGCATAACAAGCTGAAACCATAAGTTGGGGGCCACTACTAAGATGGTCCTGCTGCTGGTCACCAACAATCATGACTCTGAAAATGGAGGTAAGCTTAGCAGGGATTTCTGGGGGCATATATAGGAGAAGGGACGCGGGTGGCGCTGTGGGTTAAACCACAGAGCCTAGGACTTGCTGATCAGAAGGTTGGCGGTTTGAATCCCCGCGACAAGGTGAGCTCCCGTTGCTTGGTCCCTGCTCCTGCCAACCTAGCAGTTCAAAAGCACATCAAAGTGCAAGTAGATAAATAGGAACCACTCTGGCGGGAAGGTAAATGGCGTTTCCGTGCGCTGCTCTGGTTCACCAAAAGTGGCTTAGTCATGCTGGCCACATGACCCGGAAGCTGTACACCGGCTCCCTCGGCCAATAAAGCAAGATGAGCACTGCAACCCCAGAGTCGGCCACGACTGGACCTAATGGTCAGGGGTCCCTTTATCTTTATATAGGAGAAAGTCCTGTGTATAGAATTTAAAAATGACTAGGTTCGTGCACCTAGAATTTACCAACAGAGAGGCTCACCTTACTTATTTGTTCTAGTTTAACAGTGTGTGAGTATTAGAGTTCGAATGCACTAGCAGAGTTCTCCCACCTTCAGTGACTTTCCTGTTTACTTAAAATTTGCTGCACATGTGTGTGGGGCCGGGAGGGGAGGCTGGAGGCCTGTTGGGAAGACCCCACAGCCTACCTCTGGTCTGCAGGCCAGCCATTCCCTACCCAGCAGTGAAACGGATTCCCTTGGGAGGTGGTGGACTCTCCTTCCTTGGAGGTTTTTAAGCAGAGGTTGGATGACCATCTGTCAGGGATGCTTTAGCTGAGATTCCTGCATTGCAGGGGGATCGGACTAGAAAGATGACCCTATGAAGGTAGCAGACCCAGAAGTGTTACTGGATTGTCCCAGGATTGTCTTCCTGGTAATAGCTGGTATCCCGAGCCATGATGATTCTGGACTTCTCAAGAGTGACATCACAACATGAACTGTCTGTATTTCCCAGGCTTCCTCAAATTCAGCCGTCCAGGTTTTTGAGACTACAGTTCCCATCATCCCTGACCACTGGTCCTGCTAGCTAAGGATCATGGGAGTTGTAGGCCAAAAACATCTGGAGGGCCAAGTTTGAGGAAGCCTGGCTTTCCCATTGTGGTCAGATGGCCTGCTAGGGGCTTCCAACCCAAGTTCAGAGGTACCAGACACAAACAACACAACACAAAGAAATAAGTGATACACAGAGGTACCATCCCATGGAAAGGATCGGGAAAGCCAGTATTTTCCCAAATGTTTCTGGGATACTCATGAGAAAGTTGCAGGGAGAAGTTGCCATGTTCCAAATCTTCTAATGGAAATCCATTCTGGCAGTTTCAACCCACCCTTATTCCCCCCCCCCCCAATTTTAAAAGACAAAGTAATCTTCATCAAAAGTCCACAGTGAAAGCAAAAATACATATATGTGGGCTTCCCCCCTCTTTGAGCTCATACTGGCATTTCTGTTTGGTTTTGCACTTCACCTTCTAGTGAGCAGAAAAGCAGATTAAATAGAGAAAGATATAAACAAAATCATTTTGAAAGCATACTTGAGGACTTGCGGTACTGTACTTGACTTGTAGTGATTGGCAGCACATTAAATAGAGCTTTGTGTCAGCGGCGGAGGGGATTCAGCAAAAGCAGGATGTTAAGTTACGAACTGCAGACTTTGTGACTCCAACTTAACTCCTTGTTTCGTTTTGCAATATTAATTGGAAGAAAGTTTATATCTACAGCACTGGTGAGATTAAACACACACACACACACACACAGTCATATTGGCCAAGTAAAATTTGGGACAAAAATATAAATATGAAGGAAACAAAAACCAAAAAAGAAAGAAAAAACCGGAAATAAAACAATCCTGGCATTTCATATGGAGGTTATTTCAACAAGAACCAGGGAGGTTAAAAAGGCTCTTGAGTAAACTATAGTTTTGTAGAAATAATAAGACTAACTACTTACAACTAATTCCCCCTCTTGGTTTGAAGGTTGAGAGCTTTGGCAATGGGTAATTTGATTTATTTCCTCATTAGTTCTGGTATATAACTGACAGTATGCATCAACAGACATATATACATGAATCCCATATTTATTTGCCGCTGAAGCCTAAGAAGAAAGACTTGTAATGAGAGCTTCATTAAAGAAAAGCCACTGCTTTACTGTTTAGGCTGCTGGTCCAACCCCCTCACTGGGAATTCCATGGGATTTCTTCACAGGTGCACAGTCTTCACTTATTGCCTGAAGCATTTGTCATATGATGGTGCTCATGATGAATGAGCAAACCCAGATCGAAGCCAACATACATAATTTTTGTATCATCTGAGATTCATTGCTTTTCCGTTAAGTTTGTTTACCTCAGGATCCAGCTCAATCCCTGGCAGCTTTTCAGTCACACAAGACCAGAATATGCAACGAACATCACATCTAGTTTGGCCCCAGGAAAAGTAGGTTAGGAAAGGACAAGATTTAAGCACTGCAGTAAACTGGAGAAGATCTTTGCTTAGTCACTGTGCAAATCCAAGACATCTTGATGCCTGAACTGGCTCCATATGGGATTACCTCTGCCCACCTTCCACCACACACTTTCAACAAGCATTGCTGCATCACTCAGATCCAACTTCCTGCCTTCATCTATTCCTCCTCCCTCAATTCATCACGCTACCCATAGCAGGTTGCTTCACCTTCCAAGTCCAATCCTGGCTATTCAAACAGGAAGCTGTAGGCACCACCCAATATATTCTGCCATGCAAATGTCCATGCCCCCAGTTCTGGAAAGGCTTGTAGGCATGAATCAGAGTTGGCTGGCCATGTACCAGAAGTCTGATGGAGTGGTTGCTTCAGCAGTGGCCTGGCTTAGACTGACAGATTATGCAGGAACTGGAGGTTCCGCCCCTTCCTAATTCTCAAGACAGTCCAGGCTTTGACACTGGCAGACACCTACAGAAGCTTCCCCCTGCTGGTGAAGGGTAGCCTTGTGAGGCTAGCCAAGCACTTCACCAGCAGCTCAGAAGTTCTTGCCTGGTTCTGGGGATGGCAAGAGGACTTCTGGTCCTGGTTCTGGAGCACCAGCATGCAGGAATGATGGATCCTTCAGGTTTGCTGAATTTGCTGGGATTTGCTTGTGGGATGGGTCCTGTTCCATCTGCTTCTGTTCCTCAACCAAGAAAACCCCTAGTTGCAGGTTTGAGAAGGACTCATGTGGGAAATTCAGTGGCATTTCACACATCCCAAAACTGATCTGAGACACAAACCGCTACTGGGATGTTTTCCTAAGCAAGCGCCATCAAAAGGAAGATAATTTTGGTCCTCCTAAACAGCTCTCATCCAATTCTATAAAGCTTGTGAAGGAGAATGTTTCCATCAGGTTCCTTCCACCCACCTCCTGAATCAGAACTGTTCCTCTGATGTCCTTATTGATCCTTCAAATCTACTGCCTTGCAGTTCCTTTGATGGGACTGCCTATGAGAAAACACTTGCCTTAAATCTCAGCACAGATTCTGTATCTTCCTTTCTGCATCCTTGGGGAAGGGTGTGTGTGTGTGTGTGTGTGTGTGTGTGTGTTCCCTCTCCAGCAAAACATGCAACTGATATGCATACCCCTCACCCATCTCTGTGGAGTTTGGAACTATAGGAGCTTATTCACACACTGACAGTATGTGTGTACAGAAGAAGCAAAAAGGCCAGGCAGATTGTCAGTCAAAGGATTTGGCCCCTAGGAAGCAGATGCTGAGATGCTTGGATTAAATTTCTGTAATGCTCCAAATCTCCAGTGCCCCTTCAGAAAGTAAGTGCCTAAAGATTATTTTTAACCTTAGCTTCTAGGGAATAATAGTGCTTAGAGTGTTTAGGAGCTGTCATCTTTCTCCTGGTGTTTCTAGTTTGTCGTGCCACTGTTTGTGTACGTGTATTTAACAAGCTGAGGAGGTCTCTGTTTAATATTATATTTAACTGGAAGAAGGCTCAGGATTCCTCCAAACAAGCTGTTTATTCAGCATTCACCCAGATTTGCTTGCACAATTCTTCCAGTGCGGTTAGACGCTGCCCAGCCTTTACTGAGCATTTGTTGTTGTTGTTGTTTAGTTGTTTAGTTGTGTCTGACTCTTCGTGACCCCATGGACCAGAGCACGCCAGGCACTCCTGTCTTCCACTGCCTCCCGCAGTTTGGTCAAGCTCATGCTGGTAGCTTTGAGAACACTGTCCAACCATCTAGTCCTCTGTCGTCCCTTTCACCTTGTGCCCTCCATCTTTCCCAACATCAGGGTCTTTTCCAGGGAGTCTTCTCTTCTCGTGAGGTGGCCAAAGTATTGGAGCCTCAGCTTCACGATCTGTCCTTCCAGTGAGCACTCAGGGCTGATTTCCTTAAGAATGGATAGGTTTGATCTTCTAGCAGTCCATGGGACTCTCAAGCGTTTATTTTTTTTTTTTTAAATCATATTTATTAAAGTTTCCAGAAAAAAGAAAAACAATTAAAAAACAATTAAAAAAACATTTACATTTCAAAGCTTAATTTCAATAACATCTTTCCAGGACTTCCCCACCCCTCCCCTTCTTGTATTCCATTTCTATTTGTTTAATTCAACAAGTTCCTATCCCAAATTTCTAACCTTATCATATTTAACCCATTATTCAATTTAGCTCATTTTAAGTACCCTCTTTCATGTTCCACAGTCTTTAAACATAAACCTCTTTTTTCTAAGGTCGACCCCTGTTCCCTTCCACGAATTCCCCTTTTTTGTATTCACTTCAAAACAACACATAAGAAAAAAAAGAAAAATTCAAAATATAGTTGTACACCCTTTGGATTCCCATTCTCCCTCCCCTCTTTCCCGGTTTCAATCCCCAAAGTCCAACAGTCTATCTAGTTTCAGCCTGGCGCTCTCACATCCGAGGCTCTCAAATCTCTCTCTGCTCCTCTTTGCCGGTTTTTTTGATAGTCTTTTATGTCAGACACCAAATCTCGTAGAAGCTCAGTCTCGAAAATGTCCATTTTTCTTGCATCCAGGCCTCTATAATTAAAGATAAAACTCCGATCTTGTTTCTTAATCCTTTTAGGCCTGAATGTCCCAAATGCTCCCACTTCCATCTTGCTCAGGTTTGTACTCCATAGCTCTTCCAGTCCCCCCATCGGGAGATCTCTCCAATTTTCCTTGTCCAATTCAAGCCAAATTTCCATAATCCAATTCCTGTTTTCTTTTATGTCCTTCCTGACAGGCCCTTGGCCTTCCTTGGTCTTCTGCGATGGTGAAACTCCTCCTTCATTTCCTTCCCACTCATCATAGGTCTCCTGTTCCCTTCCATCACATTCCTCAAATTTCTTTTTCTGTTCAGTTGTAAGTGTTTCCAATTTCGCTACAGAAGCTTTTTGTTCAGGAACCAAAACTTGCGTCAAGTCCCTACCATTTTCAATGGATACATCCATTATTTCTATTGTTTCCTTCAGTGTAGATACTTCTGTAGACAAAACAATGTTCTGGTCTTGAAGTTTTCCCAAGAGATAAAAAGTCCTGTTCAACTCCACCAGTATTTTTCCACTTACAGACATACTTGTAATGTCCCAAAACCCCCTCTAGAGGGGTTGTAGTTACTTAGTTTCCTTCCAAATCCAAGCCAAAATTCAAATTAACTTGTTATTCCTTGTTTTCAATACATTATATCCAAATTGTAACAAATCTAGCCAGCAAAGTCCCCAAAACAGTTCTCTTCACTTTGACAGCTACTTTGACAGCTGTCAAAATCTCTATCTCTCTTCCCCAGACTCTCTCGCGGTTTACTCACGGTTCCGAGGGGGGGTTGTACTTTAAATCTCAGTCCACTCTTATCCTCCAGCACAATTACTTGTAATTTTAACTCGTGAAATTAATAACTTTTTCTCAATGAAGAAAAGACTCTTCTCTCGGCCTTAATTGTTAAATCCTTGCTTTAAATTGTCTACAGTGAGGGGAAGACGGACTTCCTCTTTACACCTCCCCCACTCGTGCCGAATTTCAAAAAAGACAGAAAATTTCCCTTTTAAGTCCAATTTTCGTATTACTCACGGGTTGTTGTTTTAAGTCCAAATGTTCAGAAGAAAAAGTCAGCGCTCTCCATCGAATGGCTTGCAGCTTCACTCAGCAGGGGAAGCAGAGGACTCTCAGCACTGCGCCGCTCCCCGTCCCCCGTTCCGTAGCCTTTAAAAAGGCTCCTTCATGGGTCGGGAAGGGCGCTAACGGTGCCCACCGAGTCACCAGGTCCACGGGCTTCCGCGTCCGTGGTTTTTAAGGGTCCCCGCGTCACCGGCGCGGTAGAACCCGATCCCTGCTGAGCAGATTCCCTCCGGAGCTCGGAGGGAATCCGCCATTCGGTGATGGCGCCAACCCGGAAGTCCGGGACTCTCAAGCGTTTAGTCTTATTCATTTACACATCTTCCCACTAATCCTCCCACACTTTTCAGTGCATTTCTCCATTGCTTTCCTAATCACAAAACACCCTTTAAAAGAAAAGAGAAGTGGACTTCTTAAGCTAGCGTGCCAGAGGGCTTCAATTCACTTTGATATCACAAAGCTAAACTTGTGGTAGGGGCTTCAGTTCTTCCTACAAAATAGTAACGGGCTAGAGTCACCCTCAGTACTTTTGGGCAGTTGGTAGCATATAGCTATTGTAACTAATGTAACTAATGGCATTATCCATGATGACTTTATGTAATGACTGTTTACAGTCATGTTTAAAGATGTACTGGACCGGGGCCTGGCTTGTTCTCTTGCCAGATCCAATCTATTTCCTTCCATGCCTTTTGAGATTATTTCTATCCAAACAAGAAAGGCTTTTCAGAAGAAGAAGGTGCACACATGTGTTCACTTGTAGCCATCTGAAACAGTATTTTAGAGATGGTACAAAAAATAGAGGAAGCAATAAAACGAGATAACGTTTAGCCTTTTACTTTAATGAAACCAACAAGCTGTTACTTCATAGCAAATCCTGAGAACATGGAGTGGTGTAAAGGAAAACAGGCCTATGGTGAGTTATTTTGCTGTGATTTAAAATCAATATTAACTACATAAAATATGGGTGGATACAATGCTTGGGATAAAAAAAGATGCTTGCTCGGTGTGTTCCTTTCATTCAGTGAAGGTCATAAGAAGAAGAGTGAACAGAGAAGAAAAATGGATGGAAGACAGGCTAAACTAAAGTGCTACAGATGCTTCATATATAGATTGTGATGAAGAATTCCCTCCAGAAATCTTGCGAAAGGACTGACCTCTGCTGTAAATTTGTTTGAGAACTAGAACAGAAAGTTAAAATGGGATTTTTAGTGATTTCTGGCCGCTCTGAGCTCCAGAAATGACAATTATTCAATTTAAGAGTCTTTCTGCCCCCAGAAAAGTGGGGAAAGGGTATGGTTTGATGGCTTGGCAGGCTAACTGCTATAGTCCGTTGATTTCCTTCCTTCTGCGAACATCCATTTTAAACACTGCTAATCATGTCAACACATTTGTTCCTTGTGTCAACTAATGGAAGGATTCGGGAATTGATCTTGATTCAAGCTGAAAGAGAAAAGGTGGAAGAAATGTTGATAACATTCTCAGAGGATTTTTTTCTTCCCAGGTAGCTGTTAGCAAGTAATTTAACTGAGTAAAATTCCCAGAGTTGCTTTAAAAATGCCTTAATGTTTCCCTTAGTTTTGCTTTTCTCCCTTAATGATTCCTGGTAGACATCCTTTGAAATAAATTCTGACATACTCAATGGTCACCTGGAAGTAGAGCTCTTCACATTGTATGGGGGAAGCTGATTAAATTATGAGCTCAAGACTGTACTCCCAAGTACGGTGCAATTTACAGAGCACTGTAAATTGTACTCTAAGGAAGCAGCAAAAAATAATTCTTGATTGCTTCTTAGACAGGTTTCATTTAATCAAATGATATCTTAATGCCAGCTTGTGCCATTCCTTGACACTCATTAATCACGTTAATCTCAATTCAGGGTGAATTTCAGGCATGTCTTACCTCAGATTCGTGCACAAGACACAGCCACAAAATGCTTAAACCCATCCAAATGGAGGACCAGTAGAGGATTTGTATCAGTGCTGTGGGACTATGGGAAAACTGCACATCAGTAAGGAGGAGATTCCTCTCTTGGCTTCCTCCCCACCTTCTGGAAGGATGACTGGAGTTTAGGGGGAAATCAGTAAATGACAGGACCTCAGACAATGGAATAGGGCATGGGTGACCATTCCCTGAACTTTTATTTGCAAGGCTGACAATAAGAGCACTTCAAAAGCAATGGCTTATGGATTACAGTTTAACTGCTTTTAGTTTTGTGTGACAGGATTCCTAACTGTTGTTTGTGCCTTTGAAATTCCCCACAAAGAGCTCTCCGCACACTCCCTGGCCAGTCCCAAAAATCTTATTAACACGCTTAAGACATTTTAATCTCCTAGCCTCAAACAGTTTCGAAATCAAATCAATAGCAGGATGTCTTCCGTGTGTTTAATCAATACGCACAACAGTTTCTACAGTGCTGTTTACACATTTCAGGCCTGAGGAAAGTTTGTTCTGGAAGTTTACTTTAAGCAACCCTTACAGCCGTTTATCAAAAGAGACAAACTCAAGCTTGAAAATGACTTTACGTTCCATCTGTTCAGGGAGGTTGCAGCAATTTCAGACTGCATTTGGCATTGAACACTGCAAACATTTATTCCACAATGCCCTTTTTGCAACATAAATGTGCTAGCAATCCAATAATGAAGTGCCACATAGCATCTGTTGGTACCTGCCTACAGTCTTGAGGACAGGCTTACAAAGGAAGATATTCAACATCTGGTTGAAATGAGCTGTGTCATTTGTAGGGTTTCAAACATAACATTTACTTTGCCAGTGTAAGCTTTTTCTTTTTCTATTTAATGGGAGTATATATATATAAAATGTTTTTGAAACTTTCACTCATAAAATGATCACTGTAGGTGTGTTTTTCATTAAAATATGTAGGTCTAGACTGCTACTATCATAGGCCAGTGAGACCACAAGCTTCAAAACCTAAAGCAACAAAACTTTAAAGGAATGCTACTCATCCCATTAAAATATATATATTAGAAAATTAACAGATTGCAAAGGTGCAAGTAGTCTGACATGTGATCTCATATAGTCCAAAAGAGTGTTCCTACTACAGAAGATTTAACTCAAAGATGCAAATCCTTCAGGATAAATAAAAAAATTATCTATATTAAATAATCCAAATAAAAAATCATCTATATTAAATAGGCCAATATATTTTTCCTTTCTCCTTCTGTGATGAGGCTGCATTTTAATATTTTAATGTTTCAGTGTTTTAATGTTGTATTTTAATCTTGTTTTTAAGTTGTATTCATTCAACTTGTTAGCCGCCCTGAGCCCGGCCTTGGCTGGGGAGGGCGGGGTATAAATAAAAAATATTATTATTATTATTAAACATGCATGGGATCAAAGGAACAGAGGTTGTAAAGGTCTCAGCCTTTTGTTGCTTTCTGCCCATTTTTTTAAAAAATGTGTTTGTTAGAAAGTTAACTCTGAATGCCTTGTCCATTTCACCTCCCAAACTCATGGGATGGAGAAAGCAGAGTTAACCCAGCAATCATTGCCAGGCAGAACTAAAACAAAGAGCATTCAACCTAAATGAGGAATGTAAAAACCAGAATCCAGAAAAAGAGAGTTTGCATCGCGGTTTGATTGGAAGGTCCTGGCCAGCAGATCATTCTTCATTTGCTGAGAGGAATAATAATACTCTCCCCATTCAAGCAGCTGAAGCCAGATAGTATGTGTTGTCCTGAAACCAGTTACGATGTCTGAGTAATATGCTTTTTCTTGGACAGCTGGTGGCAGCATTTGCTTCTTTCTTTTTGCATTTCGTAGATTCCCAGCCTCAAAATATGAGGAGGAAGGAACCCCAGGCTTAACTTCAGGCTAACTGCTTAGGACTCGCACTAGCTCAACAGCCCAGGCACTGCTGCAGAGCCCAATCTTTTCTGCACTCTTTGGGTCATGTGAGGAGGTCTAGATCATGGAGGAAGAAACTGATCTGTGTTTCCTTCTCACCTCGGCATCCACACTGTAGAAACTGGATTGACACAGGACGGAACTGCCCTGTGGGCTCCTCTTCCTATGTTATTTTAATAACTAACTGGTGGATTGATTTCATTACTTTATACGCCTCCAACATATATTACACTTACACTTCTCCAAGGAACTTAAGGTGGCGTTCATGGTTGTCCTCCCTGCCCCCCATTTTATCCTCACAATCACAACATGAGGTAGGTTAGGCTGAAAGATGGTGACTGGTTCATATACAGGATCTCTTGCAGCAAAGCAGCTCAGCTGTTTATACTAGAAGGGCTTTGGTAGCTACCTGAGTATGTGACCAAAGTTGCACATGCTCACTACTATGAGCAATATTCCTAAGCAGCAATTTTCAGGAGTGTGGGCTGCATGCAAGCAGCTCCACCGGGTGCTGGATCCAATCTGAATCCCTGCATGCACCCTTATAATAATTCATAATCATAATCATAAATTTTTATTTATATCCCACCCTTCCTGGTTCAAAAAACCAGGCTCTGGGCTGCTAACAACAAATTTAAAACACTTAATTGTAAAAGCAACATAAAATACAGTATAAAAACATGAATAACAATAAAATTCAAAGTTCAGAAATCAATTTAGGGGAAATCCATCTAATAAGTATTAGATAATCACCAGTGCTAGCTGGCTGAATTCGTCCTATTTGGGCCAGCAAGGAGGCCAGGGGAGAATTAGCTGTGGGGTCTCAAAGCAGGTGATCTTCATAAAAGGGGAGGGGAAGGGAAGAGAAGGGAAATCAAAGATCAGGCTGAATTCAAATTAAAGGCCAGGTGGAATAACTCTGTCTTACAGGCCTGACGGAAGGAGGTTAAATCCTGAAGGCCCTGGTCTCATGGGACAGAGCATTCCACCAGGTCAGACCCTTCACCTGCATGTGTGCAAAACCTATTTGCTTCGAGGTACATGTGCACTCCACCTAGTGGGAGTGTTTGTCTAGGAAGCAGAGTAGGAGATGGTGCCACTGTGAATGGAAGACCACGTGTGTAGACTCCCCTGCTCAGCGCCTGAGGGCTCCAGTCCTGCCACTCACCACCTGGCCCAGAGCCTAATGGGCTCTATAAAGGACTGTTGCCGCCGCTTGGCAGAGAGGGCTCAGTTTTGTTTTGTTTTTGTTTAAATTGCTGTTATTTTTTACCTATGTCATTTTAAACTCTGATATTAATGCTGTATTCTTAGTTTTAGATTTTGATTTATGTGGAAATTGTCTTCCATTTGGTTGTATATTTTTTATGTGGTTTATTTATTGTTTATGACTTTTGTAATTGTGCAAATCTTGTCATGTTGTAAGCCGCCTTGAGCATTGTTTTTAACTGTGGAAAGGCGGCATACAGATAAAAAATGATGATGATGATGATGGGCCTGCAGATAGTAGAGAGAGGTCCATCCATGTGGTTCCTATTGGTGGGTGGTGGGCCACCCAGTGTTTTGCTCCCCATTCCAACTCTGTTTGCAGCTGGAGCATTTAACATTTACCCTTAGGAGCAAATTGAATTACAGAATATAAAAAATCAAAGGATGCTCTCAGGGACGTTGCTGAGGGTTATGCTGATCCCATCCCACCTTGGCCCTAGTGACCTAACTTGTTAGAGCAGAGAGGACAT
Organism: Podarcis siculus; assembly: GCA_034642415.1. Lineage (NCBI taxonomy): Eukaryota > Metazoa > Chordata > Lepidosauria > Squamata > Lacertidae > Podarcis > Podarcis siculus. The sequence continues at coordinate 1,142,878 of JAXCMG010000127.1, read as the reverse complement.
TTTTGTGAGATTTGCAGCCCAAACCACAAATGCATGTTTTGCAAGACATGCTCAGAGCTAGTACACAGAGAGTTCTTTGACTTCCTAGAGAGGACTATCAGTGTGTGGTAACTTCCTTTGTCTCCTCTGGGTGGGAACTATATAACAAAGGAGATAATCCTTTGTATTTCCTTCTGCATTCAATGAGACTTCCTCTTTCCACCACGTCTCCAAGCTGACCAGACATGCATGGCTAAAGCTTTCAGCCATGTTAGCTAAAACTACCAACTTTTATTTTACTGTAATGTGGAAGTATTTTTCTACACACTAATTTGCTGTATTTGCTGGCTGCGTTGAAATGTAAGTAAACCCATTTTTTCGTTTATCTTACAAAAACGTGTGGTTCATTCCTTGCAACGGGGGTGAAGGGGGGGCGAGGTCAGCAGACCACAAATGAAAGTGATAGAAAGGTTTAACTGCCTAATTCCTAACTTTTAATAAGCTGCAAAACTTATAAGGGCTTTGCTCTGTTAAAAAGACTTCACAATCAGATCACTTTTGTATTTCTCCCACACACGTGGGATAGGAGGTTTACCTCTAAATCTATGGATTTAACCCTCAATCCATTTTCCACATCTCAGGTCCTGTTTCTTTCACATGTGAGGCTAGAAAGCATGGGAGACACACGGTGCATGATCTTTGCATAATGTTTCTGTATGGCAGGGCCAAATACATGGGTCTTTTCTATGGAACTGGTGCCTCCTGGTGGGGTATGGGTCCCAAGGCAAGACCCTGATCAGCTCTCTCTCTTGCATGTGCTATCTGGTTGACACTGCACCACACTGTAGATGCTCCTCACCAGAGTAAGCATGTAAAGACACACCCCAGAAACAAACATGAAAAAGTTGGGTCACTTTCAAAAGGGACTCCTTATTCATTTGTGACTCTGGTCGCGCTGTGGGTTAAACCACAGAGCCAAGGGCTTGCTGATCAGAAGGTTGGTGGTTCGAATCCCCGTGACGGTGTGAGCTCCTGTTGCTCAGTCCCTACTCCTACCAACCTAGCAGTTCGAAAGCACATCAAAAGTGCAAGTAGATAAATAGGCACCACTCCGGTGGGAAGGTAAATGGCGTTTCCGTGTGCTGCTCTGGTTCACCAGAAGTGTCTTAGTCATGCTGGCCACATGACCCAGAAGCTGTATGCCGGCTCCCTCGGCCAATAAACCCCAGAGTCATCCGCGACTGGACCTAATGGTCAGGGGTCCCTTTACCTTTATGATGGTGGTACACCTCCCCACATTACATAAATGCAGCGATTTTTTTTTCTGGGGGGACGCAGGGGTACGCATACCCCTAAACATTTTGTGAATCTAAGTTTGGCCTCATTGAGGGACAGTATTTCAATATGATTAGGAAAATGAGAGTACCCCTAAACAAGAAAAAGGAAGCATTGCATAAATGATATCATTTTTCTGCTCTTAAAAATGTGATATCCAGCCACCATTTCTGGTCTATGAGATGCCACACCACCAGTAAAGGCAAATGGTAAAGGACCCCTGGACGGTTAAGTCTATTCAAAGGCAACTATGGGGTTGTGGCGCTCATCTTGCTTTCAGGCCGAGGGAGCGTCTGTCCACAGACAGCTTTCCGGCTCATGTGGCCAGCATGACTAAACAGCTTCTGGCGCAACGGAACACAATAACGGAAACCAGAGTGCACGGAAATGCCATTTACCTTCCTGCCACAGCGGTACCTATTTATCTACTTGCACTGGCATGCTTTCAAACTGCTAGGCTGGCAGGAGCTGGGACAGGGCAACGGGAGCTCACACTGTCGCGGGGATTCGAACTGCTGACCTTCCGATTGGCAAGCCCAAGAGGCTCAGTGGGAGTACCTGGATGCTATGCTCTCCATTGCAAAACTTGTGATCTCAGTCTTCAACCCATATCTTTTCAAAGTTGCACTCGCTACAGCACTTTGATTAAACAAATGCATTTTAAGGTACCATGATTCCAATAAAAATCTGGGTGTTTTGTGCATTAGATATGACATTAGCCATGTTCACAATTAAAAGAAAGAAAGCCAGGGGAAACCAATAACCCCCTTTTTAGTGTCACTTGTGAAAGCAGCCTCAAGCTCTGTTTAGACAATAATTTTGGTAAAGAAATCAGTTTCCTATTAGCTTGAACTACAAATTGGTTGAGGACAATTTTATTCAGCAAGGGTAGATTTTAATTGCCTGAACTGTGAACACACTATCTTGTTGTTTTTGCAGCTAATTTTGCTCTGGTATACAACTGTACTATGGGATGAAAAAGAAATATTAACGATTATCTTTCCTTCTAAAAGTGAGTTGTAGCTGTTGCTCAACAAATTGTAAGTTATCTTATACTTCCTTCAATAACATATAAACCATGCATACTGTTTGTGTACAAGCTATTTTTTGTTTTCAGACTTGAATAAAAATAATCTGTGACTGTTTATTCTACAATGCTTCCTAAGAAGAAAAGGGGACATTCTTGTCAACACCCATTTTTATTTTTCTACCAAGGCCCCAGATCTCCATCCTCATACATTATTGCATATCGCTGAATGCTTTCTGCAGCCAACTGGACTTTTTTTTTAAAAAAAATACCCAGCTAGAGTAGATCCATTGAAGTTAACGGACCTGAGTCATGTCCAGTAGTTTAAGAGATTCTATTCTGAGCAAGGCTAACACTGATTACAACTGCTTTTATTTAGCTTTGCTGAAGATGCATGTTAGGAAGTACAGTTTAACACAAGGAAAAACAATGCACCAAATAAACTCTGATGTCAAGAAAGACATCAACAACATGCTAATCTAACTGGCAACATACACAAATGTGTAACGGATTAATTATACATTAATTTCTGTCAGTCAACACCCACTGCCCCCCTAGCCTCTGGGGTTTATGAACCAAGTTGCACAAACTTTACCACTAATTTAGGTTTATGTATATTGTATTCTTATTCATAAAAAAAACTTCGCATGCCTCTCTCTGTGTGTGGAACTATGTATTGTAAAGGTATATATAGCTCAATATTAGTGGCATCCCTATTCTGCTACGTCAGTGACAAACCATTACCTCTCACAAATTTGCCACCCAGTTCTTAAACCTGGAAAAGATACAAACATCTGCTTACCCAAATGCCAACAATTTTGGATGCCAGGAACATGCAGAACAGTAAATTTGAAAACTTTTCTATTCCACCTGGATTATACAGGCAATTAAAAATATATATTTCCATCATATTTAGTTGGTGGTGTCTGGCTTTAATTTTTTAATGTATGTTATTATGATATTATTGTAAACTGCTTTGATATTTTTATGAAATAGCAGCATATGAACATTTTAATTAATAAATAGATTTCTACACAAGTAAAGGAGATAGCCCCTGTAAATTCTGTACAAAACACAAAGTCCATGGTCTTTATCAATTATATACTTTTCAAAAACTATTTGCAACTTCCTACCACCAGGACCCACAATTCTGGGGACCTTGGGCACTACCACCACATTTGGGAGAATTGTGCCCATTTGTCCACACTGTTCCCAACATTTTGGACTGCTTTCAACTGCAGTGCCTACTCATTACCCTATTAGCATATTGGTGCATGCGGTTAATTTAAATGCTGAGACACAAATCTTCCCCCTTTGCTCAATTTCAGTTTTCTCTTCCAGGTCAGATTCCTGGACAAATGCAGGAATCTCAGCTAAAGCATTCATGACAGATGGCCATCTGCTTAAAAACATCCAAGGAAGAGCAGTCCACAAGCTCCCAGGCAGAAACATTCCTCTTTACCCAGGACTTTGGCCAGGGCCGTCCTTGGCATATGTGCCACTGGGGTGCAAAGATCCACCCAGTGCCCCCAAATTTAGTTAATTTTGCTCACACGGCGCCATTGAGAATAACAAGCGTCGTCGTTGAGTCTGACAAGCACCGCCGTTGTGAATGACAAGCATCGCCGCTGGCATGGCACGTCTTTGATAAATGAGCTCACAAAGTCGAAAGTCCTTTAGTGAAACAGTAGGTATACATTTCAGTAATACCTAGGCTTATATGCATTTTGTTTTTCTAGCTTGATCAAAATTATTTAATATTTCATAACAGGTAGATAGTTCCGAGCTTAGATGACTTCAGCGGTGGGTGCCCCCCAGAATTCAGCACCCGGGTGCCCCGCACCCCTTGCACCTCCTGGTAAAGATGGCCCTGCCTTTGGCCATTAAACCATCTATGGCCTTTTAAAAGGGGGATACTGTCGTTACTTTCCCTCCATGATTGTTTTATTGTTTGTTATTATTATGCTATATAAATTATGTTTGCAATGTTGTACACCACCCTGGGATTTTGGGATAAAGGGTGGAATATACAGTGGTACCTCGGGTTACAGACACTTCAGGTTACAGACTCCACTAACCCAGAAATAGTACCTTGGGTTAAGAACTTTGCTTCAGGATGAGAACAGAAATCGCGCAGTGGTGGCATGGCAGCGGTGACAGCGGGAGGCCCTATTAGCTAAAGTGGTGCTTCAGGTTAAGAACAGACCTCCAGAACAAATTAAGTTCTTAACCTGAGGTGCCACTGTAAATTGTTATAACAACAATTTGCAGCAGTAATCCGGTGTGTTTATCTGTCCACTCTATTGGACTGATGTCTGTCTCTCTTGCGTCTTGCTTTTTGGGCCTTGAATGTCTGCTACCCACCAACTGCACCTTTAGTTTGGTGAGCCCTGCCCTGTGTAACTCCCTGACAGCAGACGTTTGGCAGAAACTATCCCTCCCTCCTTTCAGACATCTTTTGCAAGCAATATTGTTTAGGCAGGTCTTTGCAGTATGAACTTTCTCTTTTCAGCCAGTCTGAATTTACTGGTGTGTTTTTTCATCGTGTTTCAAGCTAATTTCATTCTTAGACATTATACACTGCCTTGATATATTTTTAAATGAACGTGTGGATTATAAATACACAAGTAAATAATTAGTTAAATTTCTCCAGAGACTTCCTGTACAGATGCTATCCTCCTCTTCTGGCATAAGAACATAGTAAGCTGTCTTATACAGGATCAGGCCACTGGTCCATCCAACTCAGTATTGCCAAATGTGTTGGGCTTCAGAGATGGGTCTCTTCCATCCTCACCTGAAAACGCCTGGGATCGAACCTGGAACCTTCTGCATGCAAAATTGATGTTCTGCCACTGAGCTATAACTTCCCTCTAGGTTTGGAACAGTCCATTCCAGCTCCTTACGTCGTTGGCAGCCTTCCTTCCAAAGTGTTTATTTGCCAGGTGTTTCAGTCTTCTAAAACTAGCAATTTAAACAGGAAACCCTGAGCACGCCTTAGATCAGCCTCCCAAAGAGAGTCAGTAATTGGGCGAAACATTGCCCTCTACCTTAAAGTCTCTGCAGAGAGTTCCTGGAAAATTAGAATTTTTGAGCCTTGATATCCCATATGCCAGCTATTTCGTGTGTGTGTGTGTGTGTGTGTGTGTGTGTGTTTGTAATCCTTGATCTTAGGGGGGAAATAATTTCTTGCAATGATGTATTTTAGTTTTCCCAGTCTGTTAATAGCAGGCAGCAATCACTAATGGGTCTGGATCAATGTCAGGAATTTTTTTCAATAGCCATTGGGGGGGGGGGAGAGAGATCCACCGGTTTCAACAACAGCCACTGAAATAGCCAGTATTTCCTGTTCAATGAATTCTGCAGATCAATGATTTTATTCTGGAGTTCTTTGAATGTTCTACAGCCATTTCTGCTTTGAGGAACGAGAAGGTTTTCATCTGCTGGTGGAAAGACAACGAGGCGGCAGCCAGTCTAACTCCTTGAGGAAGGGCATTCCAAAGTTGTCTGGGAGCAGCCACTACCAAGAAGGTCCTCTCCTGTGTCCCCATAATGTTTGGGGTACTCTCATTTTCCTACTCATATTGAAATACTGCCCCTCAATGAGGCCAAACTTAGATTCACAAAATGTTTAGGGATATGTGTACCCCTGTGTCCCCCAGAAAAAAAGCACTGGATATAAGTATGCAATTTATTAAACATCTAAAAGTAGACTAGGCACTCTGCAAAAAATAAGAATGGGCTGTCCCTACCCAAAGGTTTTAATCTTCAAAATTCTAGGAAAGGGCCAGTGCTTTTTTTCTTTAAAAAATGTTTTGGGGTACTCTCATTTTCCTACTCATATTGAAATACTGCCCCTCAATGAGGCCAAACTTAGATTCACAAAATGTTTAAGGGTATGTGTACCCCTGTGTACCCCCAGAAAAAAGGACTGGAAAGGGCCAAAGTGAAGAAATTAGATTGCAATCGAATTGATGGATTTGTCAGTTAATCAGTTTAAAGGCAGGTGGTTAATCAACTAGAAACTCCTTAATTAGCTGACAGTCCTAATTATTACTATTTGTGGGGTGCGCACATATTCTGAGGAACACTGCTGTGTGATAAATGCCAACAAATTGGTAGCTACTGTGGTGATGAAAATTAATATATGCAAACGGTTCATTATAAGGTTGCATGACAATGAGCAGTTGATTTAACTACTGGTGTTAAAGAGATATGCAGCAATGCTTGCGATGACAGTTTTTGAAGGGTTAGGTGACATTTTAAATTTTTGGTCCAACTTGTTTATAAGGATGATTGTCTATGTGTTGTGCTTTTCATGTTGGGAGCTGCATTACTGAATCTGGCTTTTTTAAAAATCAAAAACAAAAAACCCTGAGCTAATTCAAGAACTGCAGTCTTTAAAGTTTTTTGCCAGACCACTCATGGATATTTCCATTCGTGAAAAGAGAATCCCATAAAGTTGTAAAGCGCAATGCAGAATTTAAAAAAATACTAGATCACAGCTCTGTTAAGCCAAAGTACTTAACACCAGTGGAACTGAATGAATCTAAATCTAACAAATCCAGTTTAACTGGGTTAAGGGATAAGAAATGAGCAATCTTTTTTTTTGGTAGCCCGTTGTTCTCATTGTATTGTTCCCATTAGCATGCAATATTTAACAATTTCAAAGAAGCCAGGCATAGCTAAAAAGAAATGGAAGTACAAATTCCTTCCATATGTGGAGACATTTCTCAAAGATGGTTATCACCTGGCAGTAGAAATAAAAAACAAAAATGCGCTAGAGCAGTAGTATTAAACTGATGGATCATTTACATCAACGAAACCTATTTCGATCAATTTGAAAAAGTGACATGCCCCCAATTAATCAGACAGCAGATTTCCTTTTCCAAAAGTATTATTTTTAATAATAACTTCTGATGGCCTGTATCATCTTAAAAGAATCAGCCCTCCTCTTCTCTGCCACACAGGATGGAAGGCCTCTTCTATTATGATGCCTGCTGCTGCCCATGTGTGCATCATCTACTTTTTCATCTTCTGGATCATTGTTTTATTCATATGCAAATGCATGCTTTCAAACAACATGAAACAGCAGTTGTGGCTGGTCATTTCATTTTAGTGTTTATTTTTTTTCTATTTTTGTGTAATTAAAGAAATTCGTGCCAGTTTTTTTCTCCTAGTAGCTGGAAATCTTTTCGGCAAAAGTTTCAAATATTATACAACCTATGGCCTTTTAAACTGAGAGAGGGGGATTTCTTATTATTATGCTATACATTTTTGTGTTTTTATACTGTAAACTGCCCTGCGTCCTATAAATGCCAGTGAAAGTTACTTCCAAGTTAGTGCTTATAAAGGGTTAACAATGTAGCACTAGTTTTTTTTCAAAATGCAAGATGTACGAATTTGCTAGGAATCAGCCTAGCGAAAAGTTTGGACTTTGGATGCTCATGTTGCAGTGTGATCTTCAGTTATGGAACAATAAAATTGTCGTTGTTGTTGTTGTTAATTATTTATACCCCACCCATCTGGCTGGGCTTCCCCAGCCACTCTGGGCGGCTTGCAACAAAATATTAAAATACAGTAATGCACCAAACATTAAAAGCTTCCCTAAACAGGGCTGCCTTCAGATGCCTTCTAAAAGTCTGGTAGTTGTTGTTCTCTTTGACATCTGGTGGGAGGGAGTTCCACAGGGTGGGTGCCACTACCGAGAAGGCCCTCTGCCTGGTTCCCTGTAACTTGGCTTCTCACAGTGAGGGAACTGCCAGAAGGCCCTCGGAGCTGGACCTCAGTGTCCAGGCAGAACAATGGGGGTGGAGACCCTCCTTCAGATATACTGGCCCGAGGGTGTTTAGGGCTTTAATGAGAGTGCAGATGAGCCATTATTGGAAGTCAGCATGAAGGCATCACCTGAAACAAATGCTTATAATAGAATCATTTTCACAATGGGCAGAACATACTTCAGTGGAATGGCATATTCAATGCAGGCAGGAAGCCCCATACTCAAACCCTCCATCAAATAAATGATCTCCAGAAGCCAATCTGAGAGTAACTACCTGTTCAAGTAGACCATTCTAGGTTTGATGGTCTGGTTCAGCATGAAGCAATTCAATAAGCTCATATTCATCGGCCAGTCTTCTGAAAGGCAGAGAGATCAGGCAATATGAATGCATGTATGAACCAGGTCAAAGTTTTGAGTAACCAGCCAATGAGATCACACGATGAGTCTGTTATATGTGATTTAGCCTTTAATTGTGACATAATAATAGGGATCATTGAACATTAGTGGGGCTGATTTTGTGATAAAAATTATCTAAGGGCTTGCGAAACCTATCTTAATGGTAAATGGTAAAAACATTTGGGGAAAATGATTATTCTTCCCAAGCAGAATAAATTGCCTTTCGCTTTTTGGAGGGGGAAAAATCAGGTAATTTCAACACCCATCTATTGCAACATGGATCTTTGCTTCTACTGCTGTATTTAAAAGCACATCTTGTTGAGTGCCACACGGCCATTAAGGAATAAACTTTTCAATGATACACTTGCCTACTTTGTTTTGGGTGATAGCAAGATGATGTCAACTAGAAATGGCCATAATTCTCCTCGCCTTTCTATCAGGCGTCCATCTAACAAATTCTTCATTGGAAAGTTTCCTTATCAAGATGGCATGCAAGAGGCAGAACTGCTTTGAAAGTCAATGGTTCCTTTCAAAAAATATATATGAGAGAAGCTCCATTTGCTTTGTGTGTGTGTGTGTGCATGTGTGTGTGTCTCTGTGTGTTTAAGATGCAGGCTTCAGAACTGTCAGAGTTTTGCTATTATTGATAAAGCCACCTTGAGACTGATGCCCAGAGGGAGGCCTGAGTTGAAATTATGATAGAGAACTTGAATTTAATTCTCTTGGTAGCAGGGAGGAACGCAGCACAAAACAGAACGGCTGATTATTGAACAGGGGGGTTGTTCATCGTGCCTTACATTGCTAATCTGAAAGACACTTCCATATATGTATATTCATATTCCACTTCAAGATCATAGCTTTCCGATTCCTTTGCATTGAACCCTTTTCTGAAAAAAGAGGAAGCATACATTATTGTACATAATCCCCACAAAAGTTAAATGCCTTCCAGTACTGTAAGCATGAATATCTTCAAAGGTAAGTCTCTCCAAAATGATACACATTATTTTACAGATTTGAACAAATCAGCTTCTTCCTCAAATCACGTGTGGTACTGGAATGGGACAGACGGGCAGGGGCATGGAGGGACAAAGAGCAATATGTATACTGAATGCCTCACCCGCAAAAGGTTGCACCCACCTTTGCAAAGCAACACAGATGACTAGGAAGCAGGGCTCTTGCTACAGAAGCTGAGATGAACACAGAAGAGGCAGCATTCTGGGCCACAGGACCTTTAAAAGGGGAGGTGTGTCTTCTCCATCAGCTGATCTTTCGAACTAGGGGTGTCCCAAGTCCCAACATTTCGTTGGTCTTCTCAAAACTCTTCTGGCTTCCTGAAAACTCCTCTAGATGCTTTGCTTGAGGAGCCATCCCTTGTTGCTTGAATTTTGCTTGGACAATTTCAGATAGTGGATTCGACAGCAGAGGAGGCAACTTTCACCAGTTCAAGTTCTCCACTACACCCCTCTCCTGCTGTCCCCCATCTGGAAATCTGGGAGTTGAAGGACTCTTTGGAACAGTGTGGGACATGTCTTGAAGCACCACAAGAAGAGGAAATTTGCAAAAATTGTCCCTTCCATGGAGTCTCTACAAGGGCAGTATTCAGACAAAATGTTATTCAATCCAAGGTTTCCTTACCTCATTAACTCTGTGTTTTATGTGATCTTTCACATGACATAAAAGCCACTTCTGGAACTGAAGTTTAGCACTCATCTCCTTATTAACTGCTTGTGGGGGAGGGGGAGAGTTTGTAACCCTGTTAACCCAGAAAAGTGTGGGAGTTTCATACTGTAGTTGTCACATTGCTTTCGTGGATTACACCATTTGACAAAATCTGGGGTGGTATTCTGTCATAACGTTCTTTACTGCCATTTTCATGGCCGAATCATAGGGGAACGGAAGCACACATGAACATACAAGTTGGTAACATGTCCAAAGTTGTATCACACCACCACAGCCGTAGCTAGGTGAATCTTGGTCCCTGGCAGAACCGTCCAAATTGTGCCCCCTAGCTACAAACAAATTAGCTCTTCTTTCCGCCTCTCCTGCAACGCCCCCCACCGCACCCATTCGATTCCTCACACACTTCACCTTGTTATGAATTCTTTTTTGTAATAAATTCTGATTGAAGGAGGACACCAAGATGGGGAAGGCTCACCTAGATGACAGTATATAGGCGTCTCCCCACTTATGCGCAGGTAACGTTCCAGGCCCCTGCGCGCATAAGTGAAGTCGCATAAAATGGGGAACACCCCACTTTAATAGGGAGAAGGGCATGGGAGCCAACTCCTTGGGGCCAAGCAGTTCCTTCACCCCCCTAAAATATTTGAGGAGCCCTCCCCCCCAGTTCATGGGCATTGCCATTCAAATAGTGTGCGTGCACTCTGTCTTGTGGCCAGTTATACAGGGCAATGCTTACCTGCTCCCCCCCATATATTTTATTCAAGTTGGCACCCGAGAGAGAGAGAGAGAGAGAGAGAGAGAGAGAGAGAGAGAGAAGAGAGAGAAGTGAAGTAACTTCGGAGTAGGCAGGCTTTGGAGTTGGCAAGCCAGTGTGGTGTAGTGGTTAAGAGTGGTGGACTCGTAATCTGGTGAACCGGGTTCGCTTCGCCGCTCCTCCACATGCAGCTGCTGGGTGACCTTGAGCTAGTCACACTTCTCTGAAATCTCTCAGCCCCACTCACCTCACAGAGTGTTTGTTGTGGGGGAGGAAGGGAAAGGAGAATGTTAGCCTCTTTGAGACTCCTTTGGGTAGTGATAAAGCAGGATATCAAATCCAAATTCTTATTCTCCTCCCCTGGTGCCTGGAGAGGCAGGAGCATGGGCAGTGAGGTGGGCCAGGCAGCGTCAGGGGCTGAGGCTGGGGGACCTTCCCAGCCCCGGCCCTAAGCAAGGTCTGGGAGAGGCAGAGCCAGCACCTCATGGCCAAACAGGATGGGGCGCTCAGGAGGGCCAAGGGGCGAGGGGGGCAGCCAAGAGCAGGCGCCACCAGCATGCCCTCTTCCCCACCCTGCCTGGGCTGCGGGCAGGGAGCGCAGGCTCCACAGGGCACCTGGCAGAGGGTCTCAGCAGCTGATTTAACACTCCCCACTTCTTCTGCACCCCTGATGGGAGCCCATCTCACCACCCCCTAGCGATGGCCCTGCACACCACGCCCACTGGTATGAATTATATTTAGCATAATATGGCAATATATCAATCAAAAAGCCACAGTTCCATAATGTAACAGGTAATGCAGTGTATAAGGAACATTAGAAAGCTGGAAATCTAATAGAATAATCAGCACATCTGAATGCACAATAGATTGATGGCCTTTCCATGAATTGAGGAATTCCTTCTACCTACGGAAAAGCACCTTAGAAGGAAATTTTTGGATTCCACCATTATGCATACATCATAGTAGCTGGAAGTTCAACATGTGGGTCTAGCATTTTAGATCCTGGTAAAATCTGCAAAACTTAAATTTAGAATTGAATAAGCTAAATTAGTTCGAGGTATATCATCTGCTACCCTTTCATTTACAAGGGAACAACAATAGCTTACAGATGCTAGTGCAAAGCTCTGTACAGGATGTGTTTTCTTTTTGAAGCAAAAGTAATTACCCACACATAATTTTCTTATTAAGCGTGCACTAATTTTCTGACATTTCTAGGAGCTGAAGAGCCTGCCACCATATTCTGTTGGGCTGAAATCAAAAGTAAGCACCATTTACAAATCTGGAGTCTGTTTAATATATGTCAAATTGCACAATTTAACTGCAATAAAAAGTCTTACCCTCGCTTCCCAGTAATTGCAATAATTTAGAAGTCTGAAAGCGTTCAAACAGAAAACAGTTGGCTTGTGGGAGGAAAGGGTTGTTGTCTTGTCTTTGGTTGTTTGTTTTGCATATTTGTTTGTAGAATAAAAAGAGCTGCAGAGACATTAAAAAATTAGCAATAGGGGGAAAAACTTTCTGTCTCTTTAGGGGCGGGGATGTTGGTTAGAGCATTCTAACTGGAATTCCCATTGTTATTTTGTTTTCCATTACTGTACAACAGTCTCCCCCAACCAGGTGCCCTCCACATGGTTTGGGCTACAACTTATATCATCCTCAACCATTGGCCATGCTGGCTGGGACTTATGGACTTTGTAGTCCAAAACATTTGGAGAGCAGCAGGCTTGGGATACATAGGCAAAGTGTTTTTTGTGGGTGAGCACACCAAACCCTGGCAGAGGAGGTATGTGAGAGGGAACAGGTTTGGTGCAGGGTAACAGCTGTGCCAATGATATGAGCAATCAGATGGGGACAATGGGAGATGAGCTCATTGCAGACGCAATGCGGGTGGTTGGGGCATCTCTGTGAGCAAGGAAATGGAAGCAGGACCAGGGACAGCTCCAGGTTTGAAGGGGTTGTGGGCAAAGAGTCCTCTGGGGGACCACCTCCTTTACCATGCTTACCCAGCTGTGGTGGTAATAATAATAATAATAATAATAATAATAATAATAATAATAATAATAAT
>JAXCMG010000127.1:1033319-1129859 GCA_034642415.1 Podarcis siculus | reverse complement strand
ATAATAATAATAATAATAATAATAATAATAATAATAATAATAATAATTTATTTATACCCCGCCCATCTGGCTAGGCTTCCCCAGCCACGCTGGGTGGCTTCCAACAGAATATTAAAATATAATAACCTATTAAACATTAAAAGCTTCCCTAAACAGGGCTGCCATCAGATGTCTTCTAAAAGTCTGGTAGTTGTTCTTCTCTTTGACATCTGGTGGGAGGGCGTTCCACAGGGCGGGTGCCACTACCGAGAAGGCCCTCTGCCTGGTTCCCTGTAACTTGGCTTCTCGCAGCGAGGGAACCTCCAGAACGCCCTCAGCACTGGACCTCAGCGTCCAGGCAGAACGATGGGGGTGGAGATGCTCCTTCAGGTATACTGGACCGAGGCAGTTTAGGGCAAAACCCCAAGCAGAGCTGGATAGCTGAGTCTAGTTGCTTTTTCAGTTTCTCACAGTGCCTCATGGAGCCCTTACCAGGGACATTGTGAGAAACTAAAAGGACGGCTAGAGGCAGCTGCCTGGTGCTGCCTGATGTGCAGAGTTTAAAGAAAATTAGAGGGGCTAGGGCAGGCATCAACAATGGACCCGGGCAGCTGCCTAAGGATGCCAGGTTCAGATGCCAGCCCTGACCAAGTTGGTTATTTGTGGGCAAGGAGAGACAGGAAGTGGGTGTAGCTTGTGGACCACTAATAAAAAAACAGAGGAAGGGAGAGGTCAAGGCAGAACCCACTGTAGTTCTGCCTTGAACTAAAAGGCAAGTCAAAGGACAAAGGGTGTTCAGTGGATTTCTTTCCTACATATGGGGTTGCAAGGATATGTTGTGAGAACCAGAGACACAGACAATTGCTGTCCCAATAGCTATCAACATATTTAATATTAATGGTTTCCATCAACTGCTTAGCAGTTTTTCACATAAGATGCATGCAAAGGGGTAATGATGATGACGATTTGGAATTTACCTAAACTGTAGGAGGGTTATTCGGCAGGAGGACCTCAAAATCTCATATTTGGGCAGAATTCAACTTCCTGAGAATGTCATCCTCCTTTTTGTTTTTAAAAAGGAAGTTTCTAGCCCTCTTGGCAGGATTTATATCCGCTTCATCACCAATACCTCTAGGCAGTTTACATAAAATAATACACATTACGAATAACAAGAAAATCAGATTTTAGAAACTTGAAAGTGTGAAGGCAATGCCTACTGAAATCTCTCAAGCCAGGGGTGTTAATTCAATAAGATTTCCAGTAGGAGTTAACATTTCAATGTCCTGAACGGTGAGTTCCGTTTTCTCTGACCAACCAAACTGTAAAAAATCAAGGGATGGCAATTGTGTAATTAAGATACTGTAGATTACGGAATTCATATTTTCTTGGTTCGTAATTTGGTTTGTCTGGACATGAGATTTTGGTTTGTAAAAAGAAATGAGTGCACACAATCCTGGGAATCAATAACTAGCACAGAGCTAAGTAACCTAATCTAAGCTAAAATATGCAAATGACAAACAAGCATTTAGTTAACAAGAAAATCCTGCTTGCAGCACATTGACACTGCATTCTTAACACATCTGCATTAATCTTTGGGCAAGTAATAAATATGTTGTATACCAACAATATGGACGCGGGTGGCGCTGTGGGTAAAAGCCTCAGCTCCTAGGGCTTGCCGATCGAAAGGTCGGCGGTTCGATTCCCCGCGGCGGGGTGCGCTCCCGTTGCTCGGTCCCAGCGCCTGCCAACCTAGCAGTTCGAAAGCACGTCAAAGTGCAAGTAGATAAATAGGGACCGCTTTCTAGCGGGAAGGTAAACGGCGTTTCCGTGTGCGGCTCTGGCTCGCCAGAGCAGCGATGTCACGCTGGCCACGTGACCCGGAAGTGTCTCCGGACAGCGCTGGCCCCCGGCCTATAGAGTGAGATGGGCGCACCAACCCCAGAGTCTGTCAAGACTGGCCCGTACGGGCAGGGGTACCTTTACCTTTTACCTTTATACCAACAATATAAAATAATGCAATTGTGCCATTAATCTTCCAAATGAGGTGTTTGTGTGACACAGCTCCCACCATATTAGTGTATCAAAGTTTCAAAATAGGGGCACAGTTGTTGCAAGATTTCTTTTCACATGGACTCCTAAAAGTGATTGTACAAGCCATTTTCAAGTTCATTGCTTTGCCCCATGGAACTTAGTGGAAACTGTTTAGAAATAAGGCTGTTAATCTGGGCCAGTTGCCAGAATATTGTGTGTAAAAACCATTAATTCTGCCAAGTGCTGCAGATTCTGTTTCTTATAGAGAGAGGGGGCATGGGGGATAAGGATAATAATAATTGGTTGAAATTAAATATGAATAATCTTCAAGTACTTATATATTTTTAATTCACTTTTTTTGAGATGTAACAGTCCAATCAAATAACCTGTATACCAAATCATCTAGTCCATAACAAATTCTGACCTTCTCTTTCCCAACTCACCCAACCCTTTCTCAACAAACTCTGGTCCCAGTGTTTTGAGTCTGCTTCAATAAAATAAATTATTATTATTATTAATGTTATTACTTATACCCCGCCCATCTGGCTGGGTTTCCCCAGCCACTCTGGACAGCTTACAGCATATATAAAAACATAATAGAAACATTTGGTTCCTCCATGCATACGCATCATTTGATGTTTGCAGAATTGGCACATGCGTGTACTCAGTTCATTTTTCTTTGCCTGATCACTTGCTTCTAAGTAAACTATGCAAACTGACTCCATTGGAAAGCATTGCATTTGACATGCTGTGAAGTTTTCTCTCTAATGTGGCTGATCTCCAGCTCATTCACACGTGCCCATCGCAGTTGCCAACAGGGAACAGGCGTGCACTCACACAGCCAAACAGAGCAGGATTTAACCCCCACTCATTGGCTGTTGGTTGGGGGTTACGTCCTGCTTGCTTTGGCTGCAAGTGCCTCTTCCCAACAGGAAACAGGTGCACACAGCCAAACTCAGCAGGATTTAACCACTCCTTTTCAGTTGTTGAATCAGGAATTAAACGCCAATGCTTTGGCTGTAGCCAATGTAAATTGAAGCCTCTCCCCCTGCCCATTAGCTGATGTTGCAAGGGACACCAGCTGATTGACTGGTGGGTGTGGTGAGAGGAAAATGGCCCCATGGGATAAATTGTAGCTCTTGGAGTGCCAAGACTGGCCTGTAAGCCAGCGATTCTCCAACCCCTATTTCAAGGATGAGTGTTCAACATAGACTTCTTCCTGGCATACTACTTATCTACATGCAGGAGGTTTTCACCACCTGTGTGAGAGCATTAAATGACCTTTCACATGTAGTTTGATGTGGTAAGGTAAAGGGACCCCTGACCATTAGGTCCAGTCGTGGCCGACTCTGGGGTTACAGCGCTCATCTCGCTTATTGGCCGAGGGAGCCGGCGTACAGCTTCCGGGTCATGTGGCCAGCATGCAGTGGCGTAGCGTGGGTTGTCAGCACCCGGGGCAAGGCAAGTAATTTGCGCCCCCTAACCCATGGGTTGGCGCCCCCTAACCTGTGGATTTGCGCCCCCTAACCCATGGATTTTCCCTAACCCCAGATGTTGCGCCCGGTGCGACCGGCCCCCCCTGCACCCCCCACGCTACGCCACTGCCAGCATGAATAAGCCGCTTCTGGTGAACCAGAGTAGCACACCGTTTACCTTCCCGCTGGAGTGGTACCTATTTATCTACTTGCACTTTGACGTGCTTTCGAACTGCTAGGTTGGCAGGAGCAGGGACCGAAAAACGGGAGCTCACCCCGTCGCGGGGATTTGAACCACCGACCTTCTGACCGGCAAGCCCTAGGCTCTGTGGTTTAACTCACAGCGCCATCCGCGTCCCAGATGTGGTACACTGCAGAAAATCCTTTGCCACTTGATTCATCTGCATGCATTAACTGGCCCAGAGAGACAAAACTTGAAGTGTTCATGTGGTTCTGAAAAGAGCCTGTGTACTTTGGCTCCTGACCAAACCATCATAATCAGCTGTATTATACACACACACCCCATTTCCTACTCTAATGTTACGTACTGTCATGTTTGCTATCCCATTGTGATAAGAGCTTTATTGTTGTACATATAATCAGTCTTTTGTTTGTGTTAGGATTTGGAAAGTTCCCATTTAAGTGAAAAGCGTTGATGAAGGTTAGCATTTAAAAACTGTATTGCTCCTTCTTCAAACAGCAGCAACCAGCGCATTGATTTAGCCAGAGAAACAGAATGCTTCTCCTGAGCAAATATTGTGCCTCGTTTGACCTTAGCAGCGGAGACTAACCTAGAGTGGAAAATGTGAGATTTAAGACAATAAATATTTACTGTAGCTCCTTTAAATCTTTTGGTAAACCATCAACACTGACAACAACTTCAGTCTGACGTTTAAACTTGTCGCATCTGTAAATTAGGGCTTATATAATCGTACTGTAAATGGAAAGTTTTGTTATTATACAAAGCAAGCCTGCAAGTAATTGTCTCCTTGCTGTATCTTCTCATGCCCTTTTCCTTTTAATTAAAATGTCATTCGTCAGGACTTGATCAGGCGCCAGGGCTCAGCATTAGGGCTGTCACCTCCAGCCACTGGCATTTCTTCCTCATTCCTTATGACCCCACAATATTTGCTTCTGATCATGAGTTCATTGCTGGATTAAGGAGTGCTCAGGGGAACATCCCATATAATGTTGTAACTATCACAGGCCCCATCTGTGGAATAGCTCAGAAGCTTATTGCTAGCATGAGATTAATTGTCCCACTGCATATTTCCAGACCATAACGCAGAAGGAATTTTATTCTCCTAATCCAGCGATCTATTCCAGGTGTGTGAGAGAGAGAGCTCTCTGAGAACAACACCACAGTTCATGGGAAGGCCCAGATTTCTGTGTCTCAGAAGCCAAAATCTCCAGAGGACGGTCAGGAAGCAAGAGGGCAGGACCATTCTTCAAGTTTTGAATCATCTTTCCCCTAAATGATGAGCCAAGGGTTGCACAAAGTTGTACTGAAAGTGCCAAAAATTGCATTTTCATAGAGATACAAATAAACTAGAGAATCCCTATTTTACCACCCTGAATCTCACCATCAAGGGTTAATATCTCAGCACGACCACTTGCTAAACTACTCCATTATTATTCAGTACTCTTCCCTGCCTTTTGCTTGCCTACAACACTGACTTGACAATAACTGTCCTGAACTCATTTAGAAACTTGTTTATTTATGATATGTGAGGAAAAAGCGTAAGTCTGTCCCTCATGCGTTATCAATAGCACAAAAAGCACACACTCAGATTCAGTGTACTAAACTGGTTACTTGGTGTTCCAATGTTCCGATGTGTGCATTGACATGAGGTGAGCTTGAAAGCTAGAGTCCGCTTTACGCTATGTGACCCAAGAGAAGGTGGTGAAACCGGAAGAATGGAAAATCAAGCAACTCACATGAAACTTCTCCTAAATCTCTTCCAAAAGATGAATTAAAGGCTGTGTCTACACATGGGTTGCTGTTTCCATTTGCACATTTGGGCGCGATCATCATCATATAAGGTGCTTTTAGTATTACGCCTCCGAAAACCACATTGATGTTTCCGATTCAAAAAAAGTGGGCAGTACAGTGGTACCTCGGGTTAAGTACTTAATTCGTTCCGGAGGTCCGTTCTTAACCTGAAACTGAAACCTGAAACCGCATTAGCTAATGGGGCCTCCCACAATTACTGTTGTCATCCTGAAGCAAAGTTCTTAACCCGAGGTACTATTTCTGGGTTAGCGGAGTCTGTAACCTGAAGCGTTTGTAACCTGAAGCGTATGTAACCCAAGGTACCACTGTACTGTGTATTGTTCTTCCCTCTCCTTACTTAGTATGTCCTCATCCACCATGTTATGGAATCCTGAGGTCCAGTTGTGGCCATGCATGCAGACATTTGTTTACATGTGCAACACCTTTTTTTAAAAAAATGAAATACAAGTTATCCCATATACCAGATTTGCACAAAAGCACAGTAAAAAGACAAAACCAAAAAGTGTTTTGTTCCAAGACAGGCAAAGATTTGTAGTTGCTGATGCTTCCTTTCCTCCCCTTTTCCTTTCCCATTTCCTATACCTGCAATGCAGGGGCAATTTTTGTATTTACTTTTTAATACAGCTGCCTGGTGCAAATAGCCCAAACATCCCCTCATCAGCAACCAGTGGCAAAGGGCAGGCTACATCATTTCCTTTGGGCTGATGGAAACAAAATGGAAGTACAGTGGTACCTCGGGTTACATACGCTTCAGGTTACAGACTCCGCTAACCCAGAAATAGTACCTGGGGTTAAGAACTTTGCTTCAGGATGAGAACAGAAATTGCATGGCGGCGGCATGGCGACAGTGGGAGGCCCCATTAGCTAAAGTGGTGCTTCAGGTTAAGAACAGTTTCAGGTTAAGAACGGACCTCTGGAAGGAATTAAGTACGTAACCAGAGGTACCACTGCAGTGGGATGTGGGGATAGATAGCACCCAGTGAAACATCACATGTTTTTATAGCGCATTTTCTTCCCTTATCAGATCATTCACAGGTCAGGAAAAATAGAATTTAGTAGGTGGGAAGTGCAGACTGCCTCTTGGATAAAGAATATTTTGTAAGGACAATGCAAAAAAACAAAAACAAAAACAGTCACACCTATTGAGGAGGGATTTAAATGTGAATCTACCAAACTCGCACGTTCTGAAACCATAGAAGAACCAAAACACAGCTGTCCTTCAAAATTCGCAGTTACCTGAATTTTACCCGAAATCTTCTAATCTGAAGAAGTGTGCATGCACACGAAAGCTTATGCCCAGAACAAACTTAGTTGATCTCTAAGGTGCTACTGGACCATTTTACTTTTTTATTTATTTTGACTGCGTCAGACCAACACGGCTACCTACCTGAACCCGAATTTTGTGATGCAGCTCGCCAACCAATGTTTACAAAAATGCATACATAAGGGGAAATGCATTTTTTAAATGAATATATTTGTGAACATAACACAAAACTGCATTATATTAGGAGGAAATTGTTTGCAAAGTATGTGTCTTAATCAAAACTGCATATAAAAATGTGTTTATTAGGAGAAAACCACAATAAATTGCTGGTGAGTTTTCATGAGGGTTTTTTTTAAAAAAATAAAATTGCTAATTGCAGCAGAAATGCGGAGAACTGAATTTAAGAAAAATGAGAAATTTAGAAATTGGAAATTGACAGATCCTTCCATTCCTATACACAAGCAGGTTCAAATCCACTTAAACTCCTGAGTGGATGATCCCAAATACACTGATTCAACAGTTATGGGGATGTCTCCAGTACAGAAGGACAAAAGACCATATAACACCGGTCTTGAAAGACCTTCACTGGATCCCAGTACGTTTCCAAGCACAATTCAAAGTGTTGGTGCTGACCTTTAAAGCCCTAAACGGCCTCGGTCCAGTATACCTGAAGGAGCATCTCCACCTGCATCGTTCTGCCGGGACACTGAGGTCCAGCGCCGAGGGCCTTCTGGCGGTTCCCTCGCTGTGAGAAGCCAAGTTACAGGGAACCAGGCAGAGGGCTTTCTCGGCAGTGGCACCCGCCCTGTGGAACGCCCTCCCACCAGATGTCAAAAAGAAAATTAACTACCAAACTCTTAGAAGACATCTAAAGGCAGCCCTGTTTAGGGAAGCTTTTAATATTTAATAGGTTATTGTATTTTAGTGTTTTGTTGGAAGCCGCCCGCCCAGAGTGCCTGGGTAAACCCAGCCAGATGGGTGGTGTATAAATAATAAATTATTATTATTATTATTATTATTATTATTATTATTATTATTATTATTGTTATTATTATTAATTGAAGCATGTAGAATTGGAATTGTATGTGGATTCAAACTTTGCTTAAGGTTCTGCTCTTGACTTCACTTCCTTGCCAATCTTATCAATACCCGAGTCATCACATGCTGTCAACCTATTTGTTGTTCTACTAGGCTTTCACCCCCATCCCTATCAGGCATCACCCCCCCTTGTCCCACCTCCTTAAGATCAAAAGATGGGGCACAGAGGCGGAGCTAGCTGCTCCGGCACCCAGAGTGCCACACATGCTGTGCACCCAGGGGCGGGGCTAGCTGCCCACGGGAGCAGGGCGATTGTCCCAGGGGGCAGGGGGAGATGTCACCCCCTCTCAGGGATGACACCCGGGGTGGACTGCACCCACGGCACCCCCCTTCCTCCGCCAGTGGTGTGGCAACCCTAAGACGGAGCAACAACATGATTGCACTACAAGCCAAAATAAAAAAATTCTTCTGAAAATGGGTTTCACATCTTCTTTGAACTGGAGAAAATTTCACTGAGTACTTTATTGTGATGCATACTAGCTTTCATTCTGCATTATTGTGGCCTAACAGAGTAACTTTCTAATAATACTTATGGTCCTCTTTGCATTCATGTAAGTTAAACTGATGACAAGTGCAAAAAAAGGGGGGGAAGGATGATGTTCCAACAGCAGATACAAGAAATACAGTACAGTGGTACCTTGGGTTACAGACGCTTCAGGTTACAGACGCTTCAGGTTACAGACTCCACTAGCCCATAAATAGTACCTCGGGTTAAGAACTTTGCTTCAGGATGAGAACAGAAATTGGGTGGCAGTAGGAGGCCCCATTAGCTAAAGTGGTACCTCAGGTTAAGAACAGTTTCAGGTTAAGAACGGACCTCCAGAACGAATAAAGTTCTTAACCCGATGTACCACTGTATGTATAAATCTCCAGACATGCACGAACACACACACACACACACACACACACACACACACACACACAAATAGCTCCCAACTGTGGTGGCTGCCTGCCATCTTTAATTACCCAAAATGTGATGCCCCCCTTGGACATAACTGTTTGGGTAGCTTAAGATGGTGTACACAGGCACTGTGAATAGGAGCTGAGCTTGGCTGTCATTCAAAGGTGGACCCACTATCAAAAGCAGTGAAGGGCTGGACCAGAAAAGGATCTTCCAAGTCCCCCGAGGATATCATCCAGTAGCTGTGCCAGCAGACTACAGTTGTCAGATCTGTATTTAGGGGCTTGGGGAAAGATGTTTTTGCCCTCCCACAACCAGACATTACTTTCAATCCCAAAACCAACACAGGCAAACATTCTCTGCATGTCTGGTAATAGCAGGTGAAGTTCAGAGACACTCTCTTGACGGAGGACAGTTGGAGCATCAGTTAGGTCTCCCATACCTGCTCGGTGTCATTCAATTTCTGGAATCCAATATGGGGGAAAGCTCTCCCTGTGCCCAAGAGCTGCAGTTAAAGCTCCAGCGTGGTGGGGGACCTTCTCCAGAAGAGAGATAAGAACAATTATTTTCCCCTTTGAATGTTTGAAAGATCTGCAGGAATGACACACGCCAGGCCTATAATCGACTCAAATGCTGGTCAATTACGTGCATTTGGTATGCTTTGGGCTCCGTTGCTTTATTCTCTGTCTACATTCCAGCAGAGTTATTAGTCAAAGTAATTGTTTATTTTTGCCCCCAGAAAAACAAACTGTAAAGCACTCAACGCTGGAGCTTGCTAAACCATCCCTTTGTTTTGTTTGACTTGCAAAGTACTTTATGCTATGAAAAATTGTTCTATAATGGATGAGGAATCTGCTCAAAAATTGTGCCCCACACAACTTTAATTTGTTGGCACGATGAGAACTACCACGGAACAAGACCACCAAGAGAGCTCTAAAGGGCTGGGGAAATAAAGGCATCTTACCCACAATGTCGGTTGTGGCATTTGTGTTGTGCTCTGAATACCTTTTTGCCTGGTCTAGCTTTGTGAAGGAAAGACCTGAACCATTTCAGGCGGAGCCAGCTAGCAAGTTGCTGATCTAAGAAGTAAAACTGGGTTCTGTAGTAGAGTCTGGAAAATGAGTGTGCCCTGGATTCTGCCATGTTATTCCTTTGACCAAGCTGGATTGTGATCCTGGAAAGTATCTGGCTGTCTGAACAGTAAGTTCTCCATCCTGCTCCTTCCCCATGTTTTCTATCTCCCCACTTCACCTCCTGCCCACCATTTTTATATTTAGCATTCTGTGGCGCTGTGGGTTAAACCACAGAGCCTAGGGCTTGCCGATCAGAAGGTCGGCAGTTCGAATCCCCGCAACCGGGTGAGCTCCCATTGCTCGGTCCCTGCTCCTGCCAACCTAGCAGTTCGAAAGCACCTCAAAGTGCAAGTAGATAAATAGGTACCACTTCGGCGGGAAGGTAAACGGTGTTTCTGTGCGCTGTTCTGGTTCACCAGAAGTGGCTTAGTCATGCTGGCCACATGATCCGGAAGCTGTCTGTGGACAAACGCCAGCTCCCTCGGCCTATAGAGCGAGATGAGCGTGCAACCCCAGAGTCGTCCACGACTAGACCTAACGGTCAGGGGTCCCTTTATCTTTACCTTTATGCATTGAGAATTCTCAATGGGCTGTTTTGGGGGTTCTCCTGACCTCAGAAGTTTGGATGATTAAATTTCCTTGTAGCTCTGAAAACACTGGGGCTCTCCACAGCCTGCTGGTACCTTCCTGATCTGCATGGGTAGTAAAGGTAAAGTAAGGAAGGAAGGAAGGAAGGAAGGAAGGAAGGAAGGAAGGAAGGAAGGTAAAGGACCCCTGGGCGGTTAAGTCCAGTCAAAGGCATTACATAGGGATCAGTAGGCAGAGAATGAGTCCTTTATTGGTATATAGGTTGTTTCAGTAATCACTAAGATGTATGGTAGATTAGTATTATCATTCATATCTGGGCTTTATTTCAGCCAAAACTCACCAGAACTCAGTTCTGGCACCTCTCAGGTGGGTGCCACTGCCATTACAAGAGAGTAAGGGAAGTGTTCATGGTGAGTTCTGGCACCTCTTTTTCTAGAAAAGTAGAACTGATTTGCATACTGCAATTTGCTGAGGAGGTTTGATGGCTCACTAGAAGTTGCCTTAAGGTACAATTTGAAGCAGGGCCATTCTGGTTTACTTTCCTAGCCAGTCTCCTGCACCAGCACTCCCAGTGAATTGTGCCATAAAACTGGTGCCGCTCATCTTCCTGGTGGCTCACAACCCCAAATTAGGGCATGGTGTAAAGTGCAGGGCAATATGGGGGCAACCCTATGGCAAGATCCACCAGGGTCAACAGTTTAGGTTGCAGTGGATCTCTTGCTCATCCAGCTGATTTCCAGCTGTGCTGCATCAATCTCCCTCTCAAACCTTTACAGTGGTACCTCAGGTTAAGAACTTAATTCATTCCGGAGGTCCATTCTTAACCTGAAACTGTTCTTAACCTGAAGCACCACTTTACCTAATGCGGCCTCCTGCTGCTGCCGTGTCGCCGGAGCACGATTTCTGTTCTCATCCTGAAGCAAAGTTCTTAACCTGAAGCACTATTTCTGGGTTAGCGGTGTCTGTAACCTGAAGCGTATGTAACCTGCAGCGTCTGTAACCCAAGGTACCACTGTATTGGCAGATGGACAAGATTCTAAAAGGTTCAGTGCAATAATTTTTTTTTTTTTGGCAAAATCTGCATCTAACAATTAAAATACTGTTGTATGACATTCACGGATCCTCATTGCGTGTTATGGAAACCTGGCTACCATCTCCATCTTAGCGTTAAGTCTCCAACTTCCGTTCAGCCAAAGGTTAGCAACTTGCTTGTCCTGTCTCAGCTGGGGCCCAGACCGCTGAGCCAAAGCTGGGGTAAATCCCCAAAAGTGGGTGTGGCAGAGATGGCAGCAAGGAAGGGATGGATCCTAAGCCCATTCAGCTCAGTCATGTGACCTGGCAATCTGGCATGAAACACTATTTTTAAAGGGTTTCTTTCCCTTTGGCAGGCTTAGACAGATCACTAATAGCAGCCCCACTGCTGAGCAGGGTTTGGATCTGGTCAAGGGCACCAACTACAGTCATACCTTGGAAGTCGAACGGAATCTGTTCCAGAAGTCCTTTCAACTTCCAAAACATTTGCAAACCAAAGCGCGGCTTCTGATTGGCTGCAGGAAACTCCTGCAGCCAATCGGAAGCCGCGGAAGCCCTGTCAGACATTCAGCTTCCAAAAGAATGTTCAAAAACCAGAACATTCACTTCCGGGTTTCGATCGTTCGGGAGCCAATTTGTTCAGGAGCCAAGGCATTCAAGATCCAAGGTATGGCTGTATAGTACTTCTTTATCTCCTTAACATCTGATAATAATAATAATTTATTATTTATACCCCATCCATCTGGCTGAGTTTCCCCAGCCACTCTGAGCGGTTTACAGTACAGTGGTACCTCAGGTTACATACGCTTCAGGTTACATACACTTCAGGTTACAGACTCTGCTAACCCAGAAATAGTGCTTCAGGTTATGAACTTTGCTTCAGGATAAGAACAGAAATTGTGCTCCAGTGGTGCGGCAGGCCCCATTAGCTAAAGTGGTGCTTCAGGTTAAGAACAGTTTCAGGTTAAGAGCGGACCTCCAGAATGAATTAAGTACTTAACCCGAGGTACCACTGTATATATAAAAACATAGTAGAACGTCGAACTTAAAAAACTTCCCAATACAGGGCCACCTTCAAATGTCTTCTAAACGTTGTGTAGTTCTTTATCTCCTTGACATCTGATAATAATAATAATAATAATTCAGCCCCCTCAAAATTTGTGGATAGGCACCTGAGCCTCCCCCCCAGAATATTGTGGGGGCCGCTATCCCCCACAATCGGGGAGTGCTTGCACTCCAGGCAGCGATGGGATGCACAGAGGGGTGCATGACATTGTATGGATGATGCCATACAATGCTGGGGGCCCCCAACGTGGAGAGCAAGTCGACACCCCTGGATGTGGTGTAACTTTAAGGTGCTTAAATTACACCGGCTGGCTTTACACCAGCTCCTTGTGCAGAGGAAGGAAAATAAAATATCATCTTGGCTACAGGATAGCACCAGGGTTGTTGGTTTATTTCAATTGACTGGTTCTAATTATTTCTCTTGTTGCTGGTATTTGTACAATGTACCTGAACTTGTTTCTAATTTGTAAGTTCTCTGGCGGGTAAGAAATATTTTTAATAAATAGATAAAGGATTCTGACTTCTCCTTTACATGCAAAACCTTAGGTTCGGTCTGTAGTTAAAATGTTTTCACACTAGCCAGACTTGGACAGACCTTGGCCTGGGACCCCAGAGAGCTGCCAAGATTGGTTTGGATGGACCAGTGAAACAATAAGGTGACTTCGTGGGTTCTCGAGAATCTCAGCTTTATTGTTTAGAACAAGTTGTTTGACCCTTTAATGTCAAAGATAGCCTTGCAAGGAAGTGTTTTGGGAAAACCCTGTAGAAACATCAGGTGCCAGAGAGGGACGGAAGGGTCATATTTCCAGTGGATTTCAGGCAAAAGCAGAGTTAATTATGCAAAATAGCTTTAAAAAATGTGGAAGAATGATTTGCTGAATTCAGAATTATGCAACTTTGCTCTATTTTTCATAATTAATAGATAGGTCACTTTATTTTAGTGCAGAAGTCCGATTACCTGGGTGCATAATTTGAATATGATTAGCAATGTCATAACACCACCCCATCACTGCTGAATTAAACTACTATAGAAAGGCAGGGCAAAATTAGGGTTTTTGCCACAATCCTCCCAGAAGTGTGAAGCGATCGAATACTTCCCTCTGCTTAGTTAAAATTCTGCTCAGTCACTGTCCTTTCAACCCCTCGGCTCAACTGTTTGAGCATGCTTGGCAGGTACTATGACAAAGAAAACCCTGACAAAATTTCAATAAAAAATGACTGAATTATAAAGAAGATAAAGGAATAAAGTTGTACCTTGTGATATATATATTTGAATGGAGACGGAACAGGTTTCCCATTTGTATCACTCAAATTGCTTTGAGATATATCCAGAGGAGAAGATCATCTATCTGTGGGGGTTTTTTTATTTTATTTGGAAAAATAGAGAAAGCAGACTATATTTGAAACCTTTGCTTCAAGAATTGTCAAACATAGCACCGTAATCTGTAATATTTAGAAAGAAACGATGAAGGGCATTTTGTGAAAGACCAGAATAGTGTAATGGGAGCTTGTCTCCCGGAGCAAGTAACGTCCATAATGGGCCCCAGACCAGTTCAGAATTGCAGCAGGGGCAAAGGGTTAAAGTCCCCTCTTCCATACCCTGGCCCCAATACAAAAAGGGTACATCCGCAGCTATTATTTACGAACAACGACGACTACGACATTGCTATTACTATTATTGGATCTAAGGCAAATATTAAAATCCAAGTGAACTTCACAATCATTGACAACCAAACTAAAACCACAGTATCCATTCCTAAAACTCAAAACCTAACAATCTGTATTATAAAATACAGTACATATCTGAATTTATAATCTTGCCCTAAATGCCCATGTGGAAAAAACAAACATCTTCAATTAATGTATTAGTGAGGAAGACAACCAAATCGATAGCTGTCAAGCGTCCCTTATTTGGTGGGACAGTCCCTTATCCCAGCGCCATGTCCCGCTACTGTCCCTTATTGATGATGTCCCTTAAATAAGCTCCTGAAGGTAATGGGGCCCTTTCTATGTCCAGCTGTCCTTTGTCAACAACAAATTGTTGCTGTTTTTTGTGTTGAATATATGCTATATGGTAATTTATGGACCTAATAGGTATCTAAAGCCATTTGCATGTAACAAAATATGTATTTTATCAAAGTAATTGTTGCTCCCTTATTTTAGCTGCTGATCCCTTATTTTCAAGGCTGCTGGTCCCTTATTTTCAAATCTGTAAGTTGACAGCTATGACCAAATCTCCAATGGGAGAGAGTCCCACAGCTGGGGAACCACCACAGAAAAGCCCCCGATTTCACCTCACCATGTGGCAGACAATATGCAATGGTGGAAATGTGTGTTTTTTTTAATCATCACACAATTAATAATTTGGGGAATAATGTCACATTCAGGTTCGCCCAAAGAGAATGAGATGGGAAGTTCTCATTTATGCACTTATTTTTAAATACATCATAAATATAATTGGACCAATAAGGTCAGGATCCACCCCAAAACAAACAAACCGATAACAATATCCCAAAGTTACATGCATCTGGCTCCATGTGGACTAGAAGATTTGCCAAGCAGTGCTCTCTTTCTCTAGTTAGAACAAGATGATACTGAAGTGAATGACTGCACGGCAGACGGTAGCCCCATAAATTGTGTTTATGTGTCACTCTTTCTTCATTAATCTGCAGTGTGTGTGTGTGTGTGTGTGTGTGTGGTGCACATATACACATACAAATGAGATAGTTATATTGGATAACAAGTATTAGCATAATAAGAAAAAGCAGATCTCAAGACAGGAACTGGTCTTTTGAACCAGTGTGTGTGAGAGAGTTTAATCAATCCCATCTGACTTGAATCCTGAACATCTGTAATGAAGAATACTTTTATGTCTGGCTACTATTGATCAAAAAAAAAAATCAAGAATAAGATTTATGTTTTGAGAACAGAGTGGGACGAGGGAATGGTTGACACAGAAAAAAAGCGACCCTCTTATTTCCATTAGCAGAAATATATTTACACTGGGAGTGCTTCTTTTCTCGGTGCTCATTAATGATATCAGAAACCAGCCAGAGTCACACAGTATTTCTGCCCAGGTTTTGCAGATGTCAGAGTCGCTTCTGTGTATGCATATTTGGATCCTGTAATGCACAAAATGGCAGTGGTGGGATGGGAGCCTCTGGGGGAGAGTAACTAAGCCATGTCATAAAGTCGAAAGGCAGGCAGATGGGTTGCCATTGCCTGAGCTGCTCAGAACTTGGAGAGGAACAGGGCAGAAGATTTGTAAGGAGTGGTGCCCTGGAGGAATGGGGAGAAAGGGGATGTCGTGATGTGCTTCTGAAAACCCTGAAGATGGAATCGAGGTCAAAATGCACCAAGAAGGAGGAGCTGGAATAGTGTAATGGCCAAGAAAGTCCATTCATTCAACCTTCATCTCACTAGGTGGCCTTTAACAAGCTGCTATTGCCTCAAACTCACTTCCCTATTTGCAGTCTGGGAGAAGGTAATAATAGTGCTCTACCTCTCAAGGAGGGACGCGGGTGGCGCTGTGGTCTAAACCACAGAGCCTAGGGCTTGCTGATCAGAAGGTCGGCGGTTCGAATCCCTGAGATGGGGTGAGCACCCGTTGGTCAGTCCCAGCTCCTGTCCACCTAGCAGTTCAAAAGTTCGTCGAAGTGCAAGTAGATAAATAGGTACCACTCTGGAGGGAAGGTAAACAGCGTTTTAGTGCACTGCTCTGGTTTCGCCAGAAGCGACTTAGTCATGCTGGCCACATGACCCAGAAGCTGTCTGTGGACAAAAGCCAGTTCCCTCGGCCTATAGAGCGAGATGAGCACGCAATCCCAGAGTCATCCACGACTGGACCTAATGGTCAGGGGTACCTTTACCTTTACCTCTCAAGGATCCACTGAAACGGTTACTCATATAACATCAGGATGTGCTTTGAATATGCCACAGATGTACAGTGGTACCTCGGGTTAAGAACTTGATTCGTTCTGGTGGTCCGTTCTTATCCTGAAACAGTTCTTAACCTGAGGTACCACTTTAGCTAAAGGGGCCTCCCACTGCCGCCGCCACACAATTACTGTTGTCATCCTGAAGCAAAGTTCTTAACCCAAGGTACTATTTCTGGGTTAGCGGAGTCTGTAACCTGAAGTGTCTGTAACCTGAAGCATCTGTAACCCGAGGTACCACTGTATTCAAATTGGACCCTAGGCCAATATAGCCACTGGTTGGAAATGATGGGAGGTGAATTCCAGCAACAGGGCACCACATTGGCTAAGCCTGGAATACCTAGAGATGCCCATTTGGTTTAAAGGTGGAATATCAGTTTACATTTTTAAAAGGAAATATGCTGCTCTCTCACAGTTGGTTTTTAAAAGAGGTCTATGAAGCTCATGGGCCTAGCAACTTGAAGGCCCACATACAGTTGCAAGTATGGGCACAGGGGTGGATTTTGGTCTTTCAAATTTCAGCGGCGCCCTGTGGGAGGCCCAGTGTGGTGGGGCCGGTCATGCTGCCCTAAATCTGCCTCTGAATCGAGGTATGCATGAAACCCTCTAAGAATTTTTGCTATCCTCAAAATCCTTTTGGCTTCCACTGAAACTGCTCAGACACACACACGGGGAAATATTTCTCAGTGAGAAGTTTACACATGACCCTTCTCTTGCACATGTGAGTTTCCCACATGCATAGATCGTGTGAGTATTTATTGGAGACACGTTGAAATGTTTCTTTGCTTCATTCCCCTGTCTCTACCCCACCTGAAGCCTGCGCTTCGTCCCTTGATGGTTCTGTTTAAATTTGTGCTCTGATATTATGCCTATGGAGGAATCTCCAAATTCGCTTGAGCCGACATTTTAGTGATGTACAGTAGACTTGCATACCTGAAAAGGCATGAGGGAATCAGTCCCAAGTCATGGTGATACAAGTTTTTCAATGCAGCTGAACATGCTTCTGGCACAACAGAAACATAAGACAGCACTTGGCGAGGTAAAATTTACAATAGTCAGGGGTAAAGTATGCTTATGTATGCTTAATTTCAGGGGTAGCCAACACAGTGCACTCCAGAAGTTGTATCCATCTAAGTCCTACTTAGATCCACTGAAATTAATGGACATGACTAAGTTAGAATGATAAATTTCAGTGGGTCTGCTCTGAGTAGCACTTCATTGAATACAACCTCAGATATTTCGGACTACAACCCCAACCATTGGCAATGCTGGCTGGGGCTGGTAGAAGCTGTAGTCCAAGGTATCTGAGAGGCACCATGTTGGCTTTAATTTATGTGTCATTATATCACCAGAAGTCTTCAAAGTGTAGATTAATTACAAAATAATAAAGCATAGAATCGTTCCAAATAAACATTAATTAATTGATAGTTTGGGTTTTAGGAAGACTCCTGTGCGTGATTTGTTTTATGTGTGTAGATCAGTGCACGCTGACCAATGCACAGTCTTCACAGTAGGGCTCTGTTCCGATGCCATGAAGTAGTCACAACAAACAGTTAGATTCCTATCTGCTGCAGCCTTCATCCGCCTTCACAGCCATCGTAACATTCCGTTTGTTATCATCCGCCTGTTCTGCCATTGAGGACTTCTTGGATCATTCTTTGTCTGGCACCTTCCCTTTGACCTTACCGCCTTGGGTGACCCCGCTGGAAGTATGAGATTCCCAATGGCTTCACTCACAAGGGTCATAGGAACATGCAAGCCCACTCACCACGACAAGCAAACTGATATCAGTGTACTGGAAGAAGCAAAGATCACCAGTGTTGAAGCAGTGATTCTTCAACATCAACTTCGTTGGACTGGTCATATTATGCAGATGCCTGATGATCATCTTCCAAAGCAACTACTCTATTCCAAACTTAAAAATGGAAAGTATAATGCTGGTGGTCAACAAAAGAGGTTTAAAGACTGTCTCAAGGCAAATCTTTAAAAACTGTAGTATAAACACCAACAATTGGGAAACACTGGCCTGCGAGTGCTCCAGTTGAAGAACAGCCTTTACCAAAGGTGTCATGGGCTTTGAAGACACTTGAACTCAGGACGCAAGGGAGAAATGTGCTAGGAGGAAGGCACACTTGGCAAATCTACACCGTGATCGGCTCCTGCCCAGAAACCAATGCCCCCACTGTGGAAGGACGTGTGGATCCAGAATTGGCCTCCACAGTCACTTACAGACTCATTCTTAAAACCGTGTTTATGGAAGACAATCTTACTTGGCTACAAGTGATTGCCAAAGAATTAATTGATAATTACAAATTATTGAAACCAAAAAACAAAAAGAATCTGATGATGATGATAATAATAATAATAATAATAATAATAATAATAATAATAATAATAATAATAATAATAGAATGTTGCATATTAGCAGCTGAGTGAGCGCATATCTGTTTGGTTCTGGTAATCTACTACATCTCAAAAGCCTGTATGCAAAGAAAAGAGTGTTCTTATCTCTACAGCTTCCATTGAATTATTAGATTTGTATTTGCACCCTAAGTTTTAATAAAAATGTACAGTAATGTTGCTTTCTGGTAACAACTGTATTCATATCACAAGAATTAAATGGGTTACATTTAAAATATACATGCCTAGAATTTGTCTCTGTAACATTACAATAAACACTCTTTACCTTGTGCAACACTTTGCCTGTAAAATACTCAGGCTGACACTGCAAATTAGATTTCTTTCATTACTTGGTTCTTCTTCCTTCTGAGGAAGGAATAGGGGAGAGAAGAAAAATGTCTTGCCATATTAAATAAAAAAATAGCTACTACCTGTTACCACATTTTACAAATGAAGCCAAGGTAAGGATGATCAGTCTTCTAACTTTGACAGAGGGTGTTTTATTAACAGCTGGTATGCAAATGTGTGTGTATATATATATATATATATATATATTCGTCCATTTTTTTATTTTTACGAGAAATGCAAGAAGTGAAGAATGAGCAAAGCAATCATTTCCTTTGTCTGTCAACCCAGAGAGCACAAGCTTTATTGGCAATTAGAGAAATCCGTCCAAAGGAAAACATCTCTACCCTCCCAGCTTATCTTCACAGAGTAACAAAGCCAGAGAAAAGCAATTCAATTAAAAGAATGTGCATTAAAAATACAATAACTGATTTGCATCATATAAATGATGCGGGATTGATGTCTTGTGCCTTTAAATAACGCAGCTCGATTATCCAGCCCTCCTTGAGGCTTTCGCCCGTTGCCCAAGCAAGCTTTTTCAGATGCAAATATTGGTCACTTATTGGGGTTTTATTAGCGGCAATGAAAAGGGATGACAACATGCAACGACATCCGATCAATGTGCACTTTGTGCTACAAGATCTGTATTCAAACCGTCCAACGGTTCATTTTAGGAATGATATCAAAGACTAACATGAGATACATGAGCTCATTCCGGGGCAGGCAGTCCATATAGTTTTGAAGGGTCTGCAACTATTTCGTCTCACTTCTAAGCCAGACAAGATGTCTGCCTCCAGGTTTGAACCCTGTGGCATGATTGCAATAGGACCAAAACACTTCATTATAAGCGACAGAAACATGGATGGATATGGGATATTAGAGGAAAGAGGTGGAGGGGGGGGAGTCTCAGCTACATCTAAGATTTCAGGAAACAGCAGACCTTACAGCAACTGCATTTCATCCCATCACATGTCAAGGAAATAAGCAACTATCCTACTTTTAGAAGACCTCTGAAGGCAGTCCTGTTTAGCGAAGTTTTTAATGTCTGAAGTTTTATCACTTTTTGTATTATTATCATCATTAATTATGTTGGGAGCCCCTCAGAGTGGTTGGGGAAACCCAGCCATATGGGCAGGATATAATAATAATAATAATAATAATAATAATAATAATAATAATAATAATAAATATTGTTCAAGGTTCTAGCCTGGGAGGGTGTGTGGTCTTTAATACTCCAGGGCATTTCAGAGATCCCAAAGTTTTGAGTGCAGAACAACTAGGAGGAAACTATGTCTCACTAATGCAATTGAATTTTCCTACTAGCTAATCATTCTACCCTGAAAGGGTAGAGGGATGTAGACTTGTGTACTCCCATCAATGTATGTTTAACCTGTTGCCTCAGTGGTTCCCAGAGGTGGGTTGGCTGGCCCTCTTACTTAAACTTATCTTGATTTTTTTAAACTGAATCATTTCCCAAAACACATCTGATGCAGTTTGGCAGCTGTGGTTGTTATCACCTTTCTCACTCTCATTAAACACTGCCTAACAGGCAGCAATGGGACACGGGTGGCACTGTGGGTTAAACCACTGAGCCTAGGACTTGCCGATCCAAAGGTCGGCAGTTCGAATCCCCGCGACAGGTTGAGCTCCCGTTGCTCAGTCCATGCTCCTGCCAACCTAGCAGTTCGAAAGCATGTCAAAGTGCAAGTAGATAAATAGGTACCGCTCCGGCAGGAAGGTAAACGGTGTTTCTGTGCGCTGCTCTGGTTCGCCAGAAGCGGCTTAGTCATGCTGGCCACATGACCCGGAAGCTGTATGGTGGCTCCCTTGGCCTGTAAAGCAAGATGAGCGCCGCAACCCCAGAGTCGGTCACGACTGGACCTAATGGTCAGGGGTCCCTTTACCTTCAACAGGCAGCAACGTCACAGATAAAGCTTGCCATCTTTGCATCTCCATGCTAGGAAAAGCTTCTCCTGTTGAAGTTTCAAAATGTTTTACAGGAGGTATCAAGAAGATTTCTCCTGACTGTTCATGTGGAGGGGGGGAAAGACTTGCCTTTTTAGTAATACCAGAAGCTACATCTAAATATATTGGGTATGGGGTGTGTGTGTGTATGTGTGTGTTTTTATGTTTAGAAACAACATATGGAGGTTTTTCTGTATGTGAGGCAGAACTCACTGCTTGTGGATCTACGCTGCGTTTTCACTCTCCCTTCAAATGTTTCCTTTCCCAGTGTCCCTCCTGTCACCTGGTCAATGCTAGAGAAAGTTTCATTCTGAAGAATTTGCTGACTATGGTGCTACCATATTCTGAAGATTTGGGTCAGACAAACCATTCTATCCCAGGGTCATCTTCTGAATTGAAATGTAACCTTACTGCTCAGGAATACTAAATTGCAAATGCGGATGATAATCAGCAGAGTTTGAGAGGAGACGAATACAAATGAATGTGCATTTTTTAAAGTATTGGAATTGATTGGGGATTACGATTCTTAGTGGATCAAAGAGAGTTTGAATTCTTTGAACTTGCTTGCCTGTGGAAGGTGATCATGTGGACTGCCCCAAATACGCTGCGAAGATACAGAAACCGTTCTTCGGTGCAATCCTAGGTTGCAATCCTGCAGCTAGTTCTATGTACCCATTTATGTTCATGGTCCAAATATGGATACCAGGGTAGAGATGGAGGAAGGCAACTGGGGTGGGAAGGAAAAAAAATCTGGAACCTATGGAGAGTAGATGCATATAATGTGACAACTAAATGTCTCTATCAGTTAACGGCAGGAAACACACCTTTAATTTATGAGACATCCTTTTCATTCCTCACCTTGCGAAAAGACTCAAAGGAACAGTAGTTTTTGCAATGTGTATGCTAAGAATGGTTTCTGCTTTGTCGTGAAACACTTCTTGTTCCTGAAGTCTCTTTATTTGCTTGCACTGACTTTCCCTTTGCATGAAGCGAGATCCCATAATCCTGGAGATCAAAGCGCTGTGAGTTTATTGACTGATTTCCTGGTGTCATAGGTTAGAATGTACTGTCAAACAAGGGGGATATTAAGAAATTGAAAGGGTTACAAATATGAGAACAGGGGGATAAAGGGCACACACTCAAGGAGCCATTTAACTCTGCTGTAAGTCAAAGTGAGTTTGATATATAACTACTGTGGGCTGCTAAGAACTTGAACAAGAAAAGAAAATCATATGTCATCATGGAAGTGTCTGCTGTCAAGGACGGTTCGTTAATGTGTTGTGCAATTAGATTTTATAAACAGTAAGGGTTTCTTTCCCCCCCTGTAAAGGGGTTTAATGAAATAACTGGAACTATTTAAACTGTAAGTTTAAATATATACTTATACACCACATTCCGAGGGCTTGAGTAGGCAAGCTACGCTAAAACCAAAATGCATTAAATAAAACTAATGTATAAAATATTGGTGTTAACCCATTAAAACCTCAGAATGCAATTAGAAGTTAAAATAACCTTATGCTTGCTTAAGCACAGAAACAAACAAAAAAAAACTACTTTGCCATATCAGATCAAGATCCATTTAGTCCCACATTCTGGCTCCAATCCAGAGAAAATTAATTGTGCTTAACAACACAGTCTTATGTGTGTTCAGGATTGCAGCCTAAGTCCCACTGAATTCAACCAGAGATGTTAGAAAGGACTACCTTCAAGCTGCAGTTCTATACTCACTTACCTGGGAGTAAGCCCCATTGAACATACTGTAATTAGACTTACTTCTGAGTAGACATGTATAGGGTTACACTGGCAGCCTCAGACTGTGTACACACTATATCTCTCAAGCACATTCAAAGCACAGTTTGCTTCTCAAAGAATTCGGTAAACTATGGTGCTTTAAATGTGTAGCAGCCTCATTAGTTTCAATGGGACTGAACTTACTACTACTCCAAATTTTGCAGCGCCATTCTAGAGCTATGCTTATGATCGCAAAAAATAAACAAGCCCCAAGCTTGAAACTATGTGGACAATTTCTGATAAAATCTGGGAGCTCCGAAGAGTATCTGAACCCAATGGTCAGTGCCTGGGTTTTAATGAACCACATAGCTCTGCTTCCCTCCCTAGGATAAACTATATAAATAGGAGAAATCATGCATAGGTTTTAGAATCCACCTATTCTTACCATCAAATTTAGGTTACTTTGGCTCGAAACCTTAATCATTGTTTAGCTCATATTACAAAGAGACCTTGCGCATATGTATGTTCTATAGTGACTTCATAAATATTTACAATTAAAAATATTCAGCGTGCACTTCAGAGTTCAGTGCAACACTTTGAGGTGAAGAAGAGGTTAATAATTGGAAATTGGAAATCTAGAAATGCCAGAAGGACTTTAATGCTTCTCACGTTGATCGGTCTAGGCTTTTGGTGCAGATTGAACTGGATCCTGACTGATATGTAAATACATCCTTTCAAGGCTTTCTATAGCCATTAATGAAAAATTACAATATGGGTACGGTATCATAAATATGTATGCAAATGAGGTTGCAGTGATAAAAGTAAATAAAAAAATGAGCATTTCAGCCTTTCCGTGTATGTTGCCGTATATTGTTTTAATTGGGAGTCGTCTTGGTTGTGTGAGACATCGAAAAGTGGGATATAAATGATGATTATAATAATTATAGATACAGAAACTCTGGAAACTGGATGCATTGGGCCTTCTTGTGCCTGGGATGCAGATGAGCCATGTGACATATATTTTCTGGAGGAACCTGATCAGTTCAGTTATTCTATAGAATTCTGGTGTTCTTGGCATGGAGGTCTCTCCCAACACAGCATTCTCATTCAGAGGAAAGGAGGCTTCCAGCAAGAACTCCCTACCACTACCCCCACTGTTGCCCCTCTGCTTGAGAACAGGAAAAGGCATGTTAGGGAAGAGTGTTTAGGGACTCACAGGGTGTGTGTGCACATAGGGAATTGCAGGCAGATTGGGTTGGGGGGCAGTCAGATGACATTAAACTTGCAATCACCTTCTTGGGAGTACAACAGGTCTGGATCCAGAATTGGGTCTAGATTGAAAGGATAATAATAATAATAATAATAATAATAATAATAATAATAATAATAATAATTTTATTTATATCCCGCCCTCCCCAGCCAAAGCCGGGCTCAGGGCAGCTAACAACAATAAAATAGTACAACATTCTAAAATCATTTCATTATAAAATTAATTCAAATCAAATTGATGGCAACCATTGGGCTAGAGTTCTGTGAAGATTGCCAAAGGAGGGAGTCAGGCTGTGCCCTGGCCAAAGGCTTGGCGGAACAGCTCTGTCTTGCAGGCCCTGCGGAAAGATGTCAAGTCCCGCAGGGCCCTAGTCTCTTGTGACAGAGCGTTCCACCAGATTGGAGCCACAGCCGAAAAAGCCCTGGCTCTAGTTAAGGCCAGCCTAACCTCTCTGTGGCCTGGGACCTTCAGGATGTTTTTGTTTGAAGACCGTAAGTTCCTCTGTGGGACATACCAGGAGAGGCGGTCCCGTAGGTATGGGGGTCCTAGGCCGTATAGGGCTTTAAAGGATCTATTTTATTGGGGGAAAGCTTGGTATCCCAAGGCCAATTCCGAATGCCAAGTCTGAACTTGCAAATTCATTTTTAAAATCCAAGGCAGATTCAGCAACCACTTCTGGGTTTGTGCAATCATCTCTTTTGAACAATGAACCACTTTAGTCCCTTTATGAAGCGATGGAAAGGGCACAGCAGCAGTTAGTATTTGGACAGCGTAAAAGTATTGGAATAATTTAGTTCCCAAGAGGCTGAGCAGCTGTCGCAACAAGGACTTTCAGTGAATGCTGGATGTCTTGAAGTGTGCATTTGTGAAATGGAGCTCAGCATTTCTTCCCACTGTCTGAAGACTGGTAAACTCAGGTGTCTAACGTTGGTCTGGAGATTTGCCAATCAAGGTTCAAGAGTTTTTATGAACTGCCGAGCACTTAACTTTCCACTAATGTACATTCTTTCCAAGTGAGGTGCACTAAAATCTCATATAAAGCATGGTGTGCTATATTTCCCCCTCATGACCTTTTTTATAGAAGTTGGTCAATGCAGCCCATGCCCATGTACCTGACACAGCTAGACTTTGTGATCCATAGTGTATATATAGAAGCAAGTGGCATAGTACACTCTTCCTCAATGCACTTTTTAGAAAATTATTATTCCAGTAATTGTAAAAGAGGGGGGAACCCCTCTCTTTTTCACAGGGAAATTTGAGGTACCCAACTGTTGTCAGGTCAGATCCCTGCATTGCATGTTCCACAGTGACCAGGGCCATCTTTACCCAGGGGTGCAAGGGGTGCGGGGCACCCGGGTGCTGAATTCTGGGGGACGCCCGGCGCCCACCGCTGAAGCCACCTAAGCTCTTAACTATCTACCTGTTATGAAATAATAAATTTTGATCAAGCTAGAAGAACAAAATACATATATACCTAGGTATTACTGAAATGTATACCTACTGTTTCACTAAAGGACTTTCGACTTTGTGCGCTCATTTACCAAAGACGTGCCGCGCCAGCGGCGCCGCTTGTCATTCACAACAGCGGCGCTTGTCAGACAAGTCAATGACGGCTCTTGTCATTCTCAACGGCGCCGTGCACGCGAAATTAACTCTTACAAAATATTGTGTTACGTATTGTATTGAGCTGCTATGCGGCAGTGGGATCAGTGGCACCTTTGACACGACTGATCTTGCGCCACCTGCTTGCTGGCCGCATGCAAGCCGTGCAAGATCAGTCCTGTTAAAGGTGCCGCTGACCCTGAGTGA
This sequence comes from Podarcis siculus, assembly GCA_034642415.1. Taxonomy (NCBI): domain Eukaryota; kingdom Metazoa; phylum Chordata; class Lepidosauria; order Squamata; family Lacertidae; genus Podarcis; species Podarcis siculus. The sequence continues at coordinate 1,103,884 of JAXCMG010000127.1, read as the reverse complement.
AACATTGCAAATTGCGTTTTGATTTCATCACTTACAGTTTGTTTAGAGAAATTGTTAAAAGTAGTGTGGTGTCTGATATAAGCATAATAAAAGTTAATTTGGGGGCTAAACTAAATTTGGGGGTGCTGGGTGGATCTTTGCACCCCAGCGGCGCATATGCTAAAGACAGCCCTGACAGTGATGACTGCAACACCAGTTGGTCAATTGTATGTATGAATGACCCACCAGAGATTATTTACCACAGATGTTCACTTCGCTTCATATCACTCAAAATAGTTATTCCAAAGAAACCTATTACAGTGGTACCTCGGGTTACAGACGCTTCAGGTTACAGATGCTTCAGGTTACAGACTCCGCTAACCCAGAAATAGTACTTGGGTTAAGAACTTTGCTTCAGGATGAGAACAGAAATTGAGCAGCGGCAGCGGGAGGCCAAATTAGCTAAAGTGGTGCTTCAGGTTAAGGACAGTTTCAGGTTAAGAACGGACCTCTAGAACGAATTAAGTTCTTAACCCGAGGTACCACTGTATTAAAATGAGTTTTCAAATTTAACAAATTTGGTGTTAGATCAATAAAAAATAATTAAAAATCAAAAATATGGGAGAATGTAATATGATTACAAAATTGAGGCTGAAACCTTGTACACATTTATGTAGGAGCAAGGCCCACTGAAAACGCTGAATAAAAATGTGTGGTAAGAAGCAGTTAAGCATGCTTATATTATTCATATAATGAACCCAGCGGGACTCCTCCGTGGGCAGGCATTGAGCCCCAAAGGAAATCCACTGAGAAGGTTAAATGTTGTAACCAGTACACTTGGAGTTTGGCGACTCTTTGCCGCAGCTTCAGAGAGAAATTCAGACTAACGCTTCCCACGTGAACATTCAGGGACTGATTTGCTGCCAATCCTATCCAAATGGGATTTGTAAAGCAAAATTTCACCTCGGCAAATTGAAGTCAGATGAGCAGAGCCCGGCAATGTGTCCCTTTTGGTGTGATGGAAGAACATCCTTCTGGGTTTCATACTGTCACACAATTGAGCTCTCATCCTTTGTATCATATACTTAGTGCACCCAGAATAGTGAACAGATGGCCCTTTTCAATGAATATGTAGCTGGGCAAGTATTTTTAACCTTTGCTATCATGCCAAAACATCCTATATCTGGAAATCATACAAGCTATATTAAACAAGCTTGTTGCCATATGTCTTGCTGACGAGAATGTTTCACATGATAATGTTTCTACAATAAGAATATGTGGCTTGGGCAACTGGCAGGGGGAGTCTAATTCTTCCCAAAATGACACATGACATTTCTTTCTCTGAAAAATAAAGGAGGGGGAGGAAGGATGGAAAGGTCTAAAACAAAGCTTAGAAACAAGTATTTAAATTATTCCACTCAACCATGCTACTTCTAAAAGAGGTTTTGAATAATGAAGCTTCCCCTTCTCCCAGGAGCTGCTTTTAACTTTTAAATGAAGCATGACTAAATTTGAGCAAAGAAGATTTGATGTTTCCAATTAGCTCGGAGAGTTGAAAATGGGTTCTGATGTTATCACAGCTAATGCTGTGAATGGGAACCACATCCTGATACAGTTTTCATAGTGGTAAAAAATTCAGAGAGGAAAACTCCCATAAGTGACTTGATGTAATTGTGAATTCAGGCCTTCTCTTTCTTTCCTAAGGAAGATCTGCTCCTAATGGCACGAAAACACTAGAAGGCTTGGCTGCATAACTGCTGGACAATTTGTTGGCTATAAAGCAGAGGTGGTGGGCAGGGGGGCAGAAACGTGGGCCCACAGGCTGGATTTAGCCTGCCTGGACTAGCCCACCAAACTGTGCTGCTCCCGGGGGGTTACTGTGCAGCATGGTCTGGGTCCAGTCCGAGGTCAAGGGTGTGGTATGGAGGCTGTCTGTCAAGGCTGAAGCGGAATCCAAGGCAAGGAGTCGGGCAAGGTCAGGAACTCTGGCAGAAGAGCAGGACAGGGTGCCGGCAGGAACAGGTTACCAACAATGTTGCTCCCGCAACCTGGGACTGGGCTGGCTGGCTTTTATCTGCCCCGAGGCATAGGGCGGTCCCGGTCCACAGGTGACTCGCCTCTCCTGGCCTGGAGACGAGCACTCCTCCTGCGGGAACTTAGTTCCCTCTGCCTCTCTGCCCTGAGCCACTGCAGCTCAGGAGAGGCTGAAAGGTTACCGGACCCAGAGGCAACCTCCTCTTCGCCTGACGGGGCTGAGAGTAGAGCACCTGCAGGCAATGGGTCCTCCATCTCCTCCAGAGCCAGAGCAGACTCAGCTGGTGTTTGCTCCTGAGGACCCGGCACAGGTGAGGACCCTTCAGGTTCAAGCCCCAGCCCCGGCTCAGCTGGTCTTGGAGGCTGGGACTCCTGTGCAGGCTGGGATTCCTCAGGTTCAGCCTCTGAATCTGATTCCCAGGCCATCACACAAACCCTGCTTGCTTCCACCCATTCTCTCCTCTCTTGGCTTCTGTGCTGTGTGATGAGAAGTGGGTTCCCCCCCCTCTCTCTCTCACTGTGCAACACAGAAATGATATGATCTGCCCAAGGGGGAATAAACACTTTCTCCTGGGGCTAAAGGCAGTATGCCAGTACGCCTGCAGGTACAGAATGCCGTGGCGAGACTCCTTACAGGGTCCTCACCGTGGGATCACATTCACCCAGTGCTATACCAGCTGCACTGGCTCCCGGTGGAGTACAGGATCAGGTTTAAGGTTCTGGTTTTAACCTTTAAAGCCCTATACAGCCTAGGACCCTCGTACCTAGGGGACCGCCTCTCCTGGTGTGTCCCATGGAGGACCTTACGGTCTTCAAACAAAAACATCTTGGAGGACCCGGGCCACAGGGAGGTTAGGCTGGCCTCAACTAGAGCCAGGGCTTTTTCGGCTGTGGCCCCGATCTGGTGGAATGCTCTGTCACAAGAGACTAGGGCCCTGCAGGACTTCACATCTTTCCACAGGGCCTGCAAGACAGAGCTGTTCCACCAGGCCTTTGGCCAGGGCACAGTCTGTCCCCCTCCTTTGGTAATCCTCACAGAACTCTAGCCCAATGGTTGCCATTAATTTGATTCTGAATTGATTTTAGAATGCTGTGTTACTTTTATTGTTGTTAGCCGCTCTGAGCCCAGCTTCGGCTGGGGAGGATGGGATATACATAAATAATTATTACTATTATTATTATTATTATTATTATTATTATTATTTGTGTGTATATGTGTATATTGGGTATACTGTAAGAGATTTAAGTGCATCTGTTGGATAGATGTTTTTGTATACTAAAGCTTTATTATGTAAATTGTTCGGGATACTTCTGTCACCTGTGCCTCCTAGAAGCTGTCTGCATGCAAGAGCAGCCACAGCCTGGGAATGGCTCCGACTGGTCAGTTCAACAAGGTGAGGGGGAGCCAATAGGTCTCAAACCCTTGATGGGTTAAGGACCTCTCCTGCATGCAAAGATAGGCTGTGGCAAATTGAGTGGGCGAGACCAATAGCAGGTCAAACAAGAAGGGGGTTTCTGCATGTGCTGTAGGGGGAAGTGAGGGGCAGAAGGGGCTCATCAACCTAGGAAGGAAGCCCATCTAGGAGCAGCAAATCTCTGATCCTAAGCCTCCACTGCCTTGCAGGACATCTAGGCTAAGAAGAGTTTGGATTTGATTTCCCGCTTTATCACTACCTGAAGGAGTCTCAAAAAGGCTAACATTCTCCTTTCCCTTCCTCCCCCACAACAAACACTCTGTGAGGTGAGTGGGGCTGAGAGACTTCAGAGAAGTGTGACTAGCCCAAGGTCACCCAGCAGCTGCATGTGGAGGAGCGGAGACGCGAACCCGGTTCCCCTGATTACGAGACACTTAAGGCTTTTTAGGACAAAACCAGCTCTTTGAATTGGGCTTGGAAACTAATTGGCCGGGATCGGTGTAATATGCTCAAACTGTTTTACCGCAATGAGCAACCTGGTCACCGAAATCTGTACCTGCTGAAGTTTCCAAACTGTCTCCAGAGGCAGCCTAGAGGTTACCAGAGCACAGACAAAAGAAATTAAGTCTATTTGAAGCTGATAGAGGTCACTCTGCACCACTGAGGCCACCTGAGCCTCCAGTGACAGCAAAGGAACTAGAAGTATCCCCAAGCTATGTACCTGCTCTTGATGCGATTACACTCCTTCTGAAGAACGGTTGAAGGATCTGGGTATGTTTAGCCTAAAGAAGAGAAGAAATGAAAGCCATCTTCAAATATCTAGTGGGCTGTTATATGAAAGATGGTGCAAGCTTGTTTTCTCCTGCTCCAGAGGGTAGGACTCAAGCTTCGCGTTACAAGAAAGGAGATTCCAGCTAAACATTAGGAATAACCTTCTGACAGTAAGAGCTGTTCGACAGTGGAACTCTCTCAGGAGGTGGTGGGCTCTCGTCTCTTGGGGGTTCTTAAGCAGATGTTGGACGACCATCTGTCATGGATGCCTTAGCTGAGATTCCTGCATTGCAGGGGGATTGGACTAGATGGCCCTTGGGATCCCTTCCAATTCTGCAATTCTATGATTCTATGAAAGAGGGGTGTGGGTGGTGCTGTGGTCTAAACCACAGAGCCTAGGGCTTTCCGATCAGAAGGTCGGCGGTTCGAATCCCCACGACGGGGTGAGCTCCCGTTGCTTGGTCCCTGCTCCTGCCAACCTAGCAGTCTGAAAGCACGTCAAAGTGCAAGTAGATAAATAGGCACCACTCTGGAAGGAAGGTAAACAGCATTTCCGTGCACTGCTCTGGTTCGCCAGAAGCGGCTTAGTCATGCTGGCCACATGACCCGGAAGCTGTACGCCGGCTCCCTTGGCCAACAAAGCGAGATGACCGCCGCAACCCCAGAGCAGTCTGCGACTGGACCTAATGGTCAGGGGTCCCTTTACCTATGATTCTATGAAGTTAAAAAAATATACTCCTTGCACATTGAAATCCAGCATTTTTGGCATTCTCCCTAATATATAGTTTTCTGTGTAGAATGATTTGTAAGAAAAGCATTGTCATAAGAGCCAGCCTCACTTGTAGGGTGAAGTGATACAGCCCAGATACAGATTTGCCAGGTCAGATATGCCTGACATTCACATAGTGCATGCAAATGTACACCAATTTCCTTCTTTCTGGAACTCTCACTATGCATGAACTTGGCAAGTTTTAAGAAATAGTCATTGTCTCAATCCCCTGATACCAGAAGTCGTCCTTCAGAATTACTCTTCCAACATAGCTCCCCACCCCCCCTATATAATAGCAGTGATGGTGGAGGACTATTGAATTATTGAACCCATTGCCTTACAAGAATAGGAAATATAGTCTCCAGAGAGATGATACATCAGGTAGTAAACTGATAACACGGCTAATCTTGGCCAAGGGGTCAGTTCTAATATTTATTGTACACAGCATTTTCTATAAAATTTGGTGGCTTTATCGTCAATAAACAAAACTTCCATGCTGTGAACATGTTTACCTTCTTTTCCCCAACCTCACCCCGTGATGTCTCAAATGACCTCAGATTGCAGCCGCTTTGACTTTCAAGTGAATGTAAAAGCTCAGGAACCAAAAGGAGGCTTTTCTTAAGGTAAGATTTTCACAGCGCTTCCATATACATCAATAAAGAGATTCATGGGCTAAATCAATATGTGCCCTATGAAATCTGTCGTCCCCCCTCCCCATTAGATTGGACAAGGAAGGAATCTTTGCCTTTAAGAGTCTGCACAGAATAGAAGGCACTGATATAATGTATTAAATATAAACTTCTGTTTAGAACGAAATTGAAAACAAAACACAGTCGAATGAAAGCTGCAGCGGGGGGAAAGAAAAATATAATTTAAGACGTGGAATAACGAGAACGATTTCCACCCATGAAATATCTTCTGATAACTCACAAACGGTAAAGCCATGAATTTATGCATAAGATACAATTCACAACAAAGAGATAATTCATATTCAAATCTCATGGTCCTCCATCACACAGCCCTCTGTTTATATGTAGATAGTCTTATGAGAAAATGACACCAGGCACTACCGAAATTATGAGACAGCAAGTCAAGCCTGAAGATAATAATTACTTAGTTCACACAAGCACAGTGAGACTCTTCAGCTCACGATCTTCATGGCCTGCACCAGCAAATGTACCATGTGAAAGCAGTAAATTAAAGGGACACCCTGCCTCCCCCTCTTCTTTCTGAAACACTTAATGAACTAATAACAGCATGGCGAAGGCTGAGGGAGCAAAGGGGAGGTGGAGACCGACTGGAAAGAAGAAGACGACAAGGGCAAAAGATCCCTTCTTAATTCTGCACTGCAGTAAGTAGGAAAGGACATTTGCCTCATTTTTTAAAAGAGAAGAAAGAACAATTCAGAACCAGACTTACAGTGATACAACACACACACAGAGAGAGAAGTAAGTTGTGTTGAGTTTTTCACTTTGGTCCATAGTTCAGTGGAGTACTAACAGAGTAGGGATGTTAGAAGATGTTTATGGCAGGTCTGTTTTATCCAATATTCATATTATGATTTGGATAGCGTTATGTTGGAATGGAGTTATGGGAGGCGGGTGGTGCTGTGGTCTAAACCACTAAGCCTTGGGCTTGCCAATCCAAAGGTCAGTGGTTCAAATCCCTGTGATGGGGTGAGCTCCCGTTGCTTGGTCCCAGCTCCTGCCAACCTAGCAGTTTGAAAGCACATCAAAGTGCAAGTAGATTAATAGGTATCGCTCCTGCGGGAAGGTAAACAGCGTTTCCATGCGCTGCTCTGGTTTCGGTGTTCCGTTGTGCCAGAAGCAGCTTAGTCATGCTGGCCACATGATCCAGAAAAACTGACTGTGGAGTGGACAAACGCCGGCTCCCTCGGCCTGTAAAGCGAGATGAGCGCCGCAACCCCAGAGTCGTTCGCGACTGGACCTAACAGTCAGGGGTCTCTTTTCCTTTACCTTTATGTTGCAATGAAGAGCACTGAAGGGTGGCATGGATGAATGCATTCATGCACACATGCATGCACACACACACCTCTTCCTGGCTGTTTCTTTCTTTCTATGTCCCCCACTGAATGCCTGCTCACAGTAATGTGACTCCCTTTGGCACCAATGGGAACTTTCCATGAAATTTAGGTAGCACCTTGGGGGAAGGGTTTTTTCATTGGGACTGTAGAAAAGGAGAAGGAAGGAAAACTCCTGGTCCCTACCCGGTTTCACCCAGCTGCTGATAATCCCACCAACACCACTATTATCTCTCTCTTTTTGGTTTTAATCATGCATTCAGCATAGCATAAAGTTCAGTTCTTAGAAGAGGCATTGCCTCCTACCAGTGTTCCCCTTAAGGAAGTGCATATCTTCCGCAGCTTTTATATATACTTATATTTATTTTTTAAAAAACACTGCTGTACAATTATCCAGGGCCATCTTTTCAGTTGCTTAAAAGTTTCCTTTAATCAAATAATTTAAGTGATCAAATATTTGAACACTAGTTCAAAACTAATTCGAAAGTTTTACTGCTCTGGGTGGATCAACACTTGTATTTTTAATATTTTGTTGGAAACTGCCCAGAGTGGCTGGGGAAGCCCAGCCAGATGGGCGGGGTATGTATAAATAAATAAATTGTTGTTGTTGTTGTATGTTGCAGATTGGATTGTCAACTGATTCAAGATTTTTGTTGATGAGTCATCTACCTTTTTGCTGGTGAACTAATTAAAAGGTAAAGGTACCCCTGCCCATACGGGCCAGTCTTGACAGACTCTGGGGTTGGTGCGCCCATCTCACTCTATAGGCCGGGGGCCAGCGCTGTCCGGAGACACTTCCGGGTCACGTGGCCAGCGTGACATCGCTGCTCTGGCGAGCCAGAGCCGCACACGGAAACGCCGTTTACCTTCCCGCTAGAAAGCGGTCCCTATTTATCTACTTGCACTTTGACGTGCTTTCGAACTGCTAGGTTGGCAGGCGCTGGGACTGAGCAACGGGAGCGCACCCCGCCGCGGGGATTCGAACCACCAACCTTTCGATCGGCAAGCCCTATGAGCTGAGGCTTTTACCCACAGCGCCACCCGCGTCCCCCGGTGAACTAATTACATTGAAATAAATGTACGCATTACCAAAACTGAAGTAGAGATCCTTTTTTAAAAAATCCAACATGGGAGATAACTTACAATTCAACAAATTAAAGATTGGATGCTATGACCCTCTTCTACCATTTCCTCACTGGGAGCAGATTTTAATTACACACGTCTTCATTTTAAAGGTTATTTTGGTTCCGGTGTGTGACTCCATTGGGAAATTTAAAAGAAAATATGAAAGATGGACTTTCCCTCTAACAATGGCACGTCCAACAGAAGGAAATTCTAAGAGACCAGAACTTCCACAGGCAAGCTGCTTTGCTCTGGGGCTTAGGCCCCTCCCTCACCAGTGACATCACTAGAGATGTTCCAGTGCAAGGTCTGGGGTATCCCAGCCACCAGGCTGAAGAACTTGGCAGACACGTTTAAATCATGAAACACAAAGATGCCGTAGAGCCTTTTGTATTCCATAAGCTTCTCTATGGTCCTCTCATCAAGCAATAGGTAGACACAGGAGGGATGCCCCTGCTATTTTTGCTCTGGCCATTTCTACTCCCCAAACAGTGATCTTTTCTACTCCCAAGCAGCTAGTGTAGCTCCTGGCATTGCAGAGAAGGCATATGTATTATAGTATTTTAATATTTTTTTGGAAGCCGCCCAGAGTGGCTGGGGAAGCCCAGCCAGATGGGCGGGGTATAAATAAATTATTATTATTATTATTATTATTATTATTATTATTATTATTGAGGGAATGTGAAATGGGATAATAATATTAATAATAATGCTGATACTGATACAAAAACTAATACTACTACTACTAATGATTTATTATTATTTCTACCACATCCATGTGACTGGGTTTCATTCATTCATTTGTTCATAATTTTATTTGTATGCTGCCTTTCCATAGTTAAATCAATGTTCAAGGTCACTTAGAACATGACAAGAGTTACTCTGGGTGGCTCACAACAGAATACAGTAGTACCTCGGGTTAAGTACTTAATTCGTTCCGGAGGTCCGTACTTTACCTGAAACTGTTCTTAACCTGAAGCACCACTTTAGCTAATGGGGCCTCCTGCTGCCGCCGCGCCGCCGGAGCACGATTTCTGTTCTCCTCCTGAAGCAAAGTTCTTAACCTGAATCACTATTTCTGGGTTAGCGGAGTTTGTAACCTGAAGCGTATGTAGCCTGAAGCGTCCGTAACCCGAGGTACCACTGTATTAAAAATTCGATAAAACATCAAACATGAAAAACTTCCCTAAACAGGGCTGCCTTCAGCTGTCTTCTAAAAGTCAGATAGTTGTTTATTTCCTTGACATCCGATGGGAGGGCATTCCACAGGGCAGGCGCCACCACCAAGAAGGCCCTCTGCCTGGTTCCCTGTAACCTCACTTCTCGCAGTGAGGGAAGATGAGGTCCACAAGCTGCCAATTGATGTCAGTGGCAGTGACCAGTTCCTGCTCTTTCTTTTGCTGCTTTTAGAAGGAAGTTCCTACCTTTGACTTCATATGGAGAGACTTTACACTATGAAAAAAGTATAGGACGACTGCATCCTATTTACTGGGACTCAGTGGCTGCACACCAGCAATGGCTTATTTATTGGTTTGGGAGGGCAATGGCAGTAAAATCAACAGTGGACCTTCAGTACTAAAATATGCAATAAAGAGAGAGGCTTGAGGCAATCTGAGTTTTGGAAATGTTTACAAATACAGCTTCAAATAAAATACTTTCATAGAAAAGAGCATGAAGATTAGATAGACGGGAAACAATAAATTTAATCGTATTCATTCGGCTCTTGCTTTTTGCTCACACCCCCCCCCTTTTTATCTATGCCATCGCTTCTACCACAGCCTGGAATTTTCTCTATCTTTCAATATCTAAAATGACTCTGATTACATTTCTTTAAAATGCAGCACGGCAGAATTGTTTTCATTCATCATTTAAAATGGCATTACAGCATTTCTTGAATTGTGGGTGGGGGTCAGTTGGGCTCTTTTCTCTGTTTCTGTCAGTAAAAATTAAAGGAGGAGTGAAGAAAAAAACAAATGAACTTTAGACAGTGGACTGGGCCAAGATATTCAGTGAGTCAGAAAATGCATTTTTTGAAAAATTTCTTATCCGTCATTAGCACTGCAGTCCTATTCATTACAACTCAGAAGTCCCACTGCGTTCAGTGTGTCTTATTCCTAGGTAAATATGTATTGTATAGCATTGAAGCTGTTGCAAAGCGCAGTTTTCACAGGAGCCTAGCCAAACCCTTCTTCCCACCATTTGGGGAGTGAACTGAAGTCAAGAGTTATTTCAGATACTTCCTTTGGCACTTTTGGGTACTTCTTCTCAGGCCACTTCATAGGACATCCGCTTCAACTTGTATCTGAGTAAGAAAATTTAAGGCTCCGAAGGTCTCCCCGTTGACTTCCATGGAGAGACAAGAAAATGGCTATAGTCATATGCCTACCAATGGCTGCTAACACAGTCTTCGGGTGGGCAGCTGTTGTGGCGCCATGGTGGCAGGCTCCTTCTGTCTGACGAGCAACACTTGGCAAAGGCAGCTGGTGTCTGGGGAAATCTCTTGGCCAGCCACTTGGATAGGTGGGCTTTCCAGCCTCCTGATATTTGAATTCTGGCCTATCTGACCTCGGTGGGTGGGCAGGGCTTGGGGGTGGACCGGAGTGGAGCAGGCTTCACTCTGGTCTACCCCAGTTCTATAAAAGGTGGCTGCTCCTAACCCTAGGGGCCGCAGTCAGCCAAAGAATGACTTTTTGGCTGAAGTGGATGAAATTTGCAGGCACAGTGGGCCCTTCTGAGGGACTGAAGTCTGCCAATTATATATAGATAGCTGAAGGGGTTTTATGGAAAGGGGATCTTTAAAGTTGTGGGGAGAGGTTTCACTTACCCCATACTGTATATGTTGTGGGGGATTTGTACAAAAATACCATACTTCACAGAGGTGCACCTATACAACTGAAAACCTGCACATTTTCAGTTGTATAGGTGTGATGAATGAAGGTTAGGTTATGATGAATGAAAAACAGTGGTACCTCGGGTTACATACACTTCAGGTTACATGCGCTTCAGGTTACAGACTCCGCTAACCCAGAAATAGTGCTTCAGGATGAGAACAGAAATCGTGCTCCGGCAGCACAGTGGCAGCAGGAGGCCCCATTAGATAAAGTGGTGCTTCAGGTTAAGAACAGTTTCAGGTTAAGAACAGACCTCCGGAACAAATTAAGTACTTAACCTGAGGTACCACTGTACATCCATTTCAAAAGCACTGTGATTGGAAGAAAAATGAAAAAGAGCCCTGATAAAACCAGAGATGTCTGTTAACAAAATTATACGTAGCTCCTCTCCTTCCCCCTTTTGCAGAGACATTGAGCTGCAACCAACCCCAGTCTGACTCAGAGTAGACCTGTAACCTAAATTACTTATGTCCATTAATTTCAAGGGGGCTACTCTGAGTAGGACTGGCATTGGAGACAACCCACTGTCTGTGTCTTTGCAACCCTCTGAGTCAGCCTTGAAGCTTTGACAAGAGCCTGATTAGTATCAGCTCATACGCGGAGCAAACCAACTTCACTTCAGATATGCCCCAAACCTTTCTGAAGTGGCCTGCTGTGGCTCAAGATTGTCCTAACCTCCACCTTCCACAGCTGTGCCTGGTGAAACATGTAGTTCGATCACAGCCCAGCATTTTGCATTGCAGGATCCCTTGTAATTTCCCACGGTTTGGCGACCTGGATGAGGAGGGGCGGGCTGGCACTTACGCTGGTGTCCCATGAATGTAAAAATATAGCTGCAGCTCATAAAGCTCAAAACTGTAAATCCAACCCGTTAACAAACAATTATGAAACCAAATACACAAAAGAAACATTTCACAGTAACCCAGTCCAAACCACTGCAGGTTATTTGGCAGCAGTTAAATATGTAAGTTTGTGCCAGCTGGGTGGCAGTTTCTCTCGCAGGTCTTTCAGCCTATCAGAGTTCACTGTTTTCCTGTTCTCTTCTCTGCCCGCCCTTCTTTTCTTTTCATTTCTCCTCAGGTCTCTCACATTGCCGTCTCCGCTACAGCCACTATCCCTTGCCTCTTTTCTCAGGCTGCTAAAGGTCTCCTTTAATTGAAACCTTGTTTTCTATCCTCACCATCCCTTGCCCTCAGTTGCCACAGCAGGGCAGAGCCACACTCGCAATACCAGCGTCACTTTTGTGGAGCTAGATCATGAGTAGGCAAACTAAGTCCTGGGGGCCAGATCTGGCACAATCGCCTTCTAAATCCACCCCACGGACGGTCCAGGTAGCAGCATGTTTTTACATGAGTAGAATGTGCCCTTTTATTTAAAATGCATCTCTGGGTTATTTGCGGGGCAAATGAATTCATTCATATTTTTCCCCCAAAATATAGTCCAGCCCCCCACAAGGTCTGAGGGACAGTGGACAGGCCCCCTGCTGAAAAAGTTTGCTGACTTGTGAGCTGGGCTCGATGGATGTGAGGCAAAGCTTTGGAGAGTTTGGGATTGCAATGGCAGGAGCACCTGATTGGCAGTGCTGGCACTGCTGGTGCAACCGTTGTGGCCCCAACCTCACACACACACCCTTCCCCAGCCAGGTAAGCAGTTGTGATGCCAGCATTGGGTGGGTGTACTTTGCACTGTGCCTGCCAGCCCCTCTCATTTGCTTACTGTAGCTCACAGACTAAAGATGGCATCAGGAAACAAAAAGAAATACAGTGGTACCTCGGGTTAGGAACTTAATTTGTTCCGGAGGTCCGTTCTTAACCTGAAACTGTTCTTAACCTGAAGCACCACTTTAGCTAATGGGGCCTCCCGCTGCCGCCGCGCCGCCGGAGCACGATTTCTGTTCTCATCCTGAAGCAAAATTCTTAACCCAAGGTACTATTTCTGGGTTAGCGGAGTCTGTAATCTGAAGCGTCTGTAACCTGAAGTGTCTGTAACCCGAGGTACCACTGTAACTCCTAGTAGTGCTTGATTAATAACACAGAACACAACTACTTTATAATATGATCACGGTGCATGCAGAAAGTACAAAAGAATTATATATTTCTCCCAAAAAGGTTTTTTTTTAGATTTTCTACGTAATAATCATTTTTTATTATTTATTCCCCACCCATCTGGCTGGGTTTCCCCAGCCACTCTGGACAGCTCCCAACATATTAAAAACACGATAAAACATCAAACATGAAAAACTTCCCTAAACAGGTCTGTCTTCAGATGTCTTCTAAAAGTCGGATAGTTGTTTATTTCCTTGACATTGATGAGAGGGCGTTCCACAGGGCGGGCGCCACTCCCGAAGAAGGCCCTCTGCCTGGTTCCCTGTAACCTCACTTCTCGCAGTGAGGGAACCGCCAGAAGGCCCTTGGAGCTGGACCTCAGTGTCCGGGCTGAACGATGGGGGTGGAGATGCTTCTTCAGGTACACTGGGCCAAGGCCGTTTAGGGCTCTAAAGGTCAGCACCAACACTTTGAATTGTACTTGGAAACATACTAGGAGCCTATGTAGGTCTTTCAGGACTGGTGTTATATTGTCTCGGCGGCCACTCCCAATCACCAGTATAGTTGCCGCATTATGGATTAGTTGTTCAAACGTAACCCCATGTAAAGGACCTTGTAGTAGTCCAAGCAGGAGATAACTAGAGCATACACCACTCTGGTGAGACAGTCTGCAGGTAGGTAGGGTCTCAGCCTGCGTACCAGATGGAGCTGGTAGACAGCTTCCCTGGACACAGAACCTCCATGGACAACTGTGAGTCCAAAATGACTCCCAGGTTGCGCACCTGGTCCTTCAGGGGCACAGTTACCCCATTCAGAACCAGGGAGTCCTCCACACCTACCCACCAATACCTCTGTGAGGTAGGTTAAGCCGAGAGGCAGTAATTAGTCCACTGAGGATCACAGCAGAGCCCAGATCTGGCAAGTCCATTTTCAAAGCTCTACTTACAACCCTGCATTGGCTCTTTGGGTTGAGAGGTGAATCTTTTACACAATAGATCCCACCACTGTTGCAAGACCAATCTCAGTCATAGGCCAGGTTGAGTTCTTCCATGGTTCTCTGGTGCTCAGGATGCAATTTCTTTCTCCGCCATGGCTGGAAGTTGGAACGTAGGTAGTAACCACATAAGGAAGCCCCCTCTCCACACTACTGGGGAGGGGCAGAGTGCATTTCTTTCGCTACCCAGCTCTCCAGACCAAGGATGTATAAGGGAAAGCCTTCCTGATCCAGACGTGGTTTTCAAGAGAGACCTGATCTCCAGCATCTCTTTCTAAGAAACTAAGCACTAGGCAAGACTCCCATTTTGCTTGTTAATTATACATGAACTTTGGAAAAGAAGGATTACTTCCCATGTAAATTACACTTTCTACATCTCATTATAATACTTTAGCGTATAATACAGAAATAATAAGACAATAATTACCCTCTGTGCACATGGTAGTTCGATAATTATTACAGGATTAATTGATCTCATTTGAATGCAGGCATATTTGGTTATGTTACGTGTGCTGAGGGTGATAAAGTGATGCACTGTGTGTTGATGTGTCTCTTCTGATCCACATCACCTGAACACTAACTACTGTCTTGATTTTGTTTGTCTAGCCCGAACTAGATTTATAATGCATGGAATAGAAAGAATAACTGTTTAGATAATTGGGCATCGGGGATCCTTGAAATCCTTTATTATGCGCAGGAGCCCAAATAACATCTGTTCCTACATTCCTGTTATTCGAGGTTGCTTTGTAGTTATCACGTCTTAAGGGACCTCCAAACTGTGAAACAAAGAAATTCTGATGAAAATTCACATTGTGGAAAAAGGCTTTTATACCCATTTAATGTGGAGTGGGTCAGAATTAAATTGAATGGCTGTAATTAGGACTGCGCTGAATATACTTCAGTTCCGATTTTCAGGTTGAAAATGCCTATTTCAGTGGGGTAGAATGCTCCCCTCAAAATATGTATGTGTGCAAATAATAATTCTTTGATCTTATTCACCATTGTTTCCCCAGTTGTTTCTGTTCTGTACAATTTTTCCCTCTGACTGATCCTTCTTTTTTCATTCTAGATTGGTCACATGGGTAATCCTAGCCAATCAGGGACCAAGGCACTACATCGTACGTAGCCAGTCAGATTTGACTACATGATTATTTCCCTAAAAATATATATTTTTAAAAAATGAAGCAACCTGACCTTAAGTGTAAGCAGTGCAAATAAAGATTAAAAACTTTTTCAGGGGTTCCAAAGAATATTCCAAATATAACTTTTTAAATAAAAGCCAAAAATGTTTACCTCATCCCTGCTCATAAGACAATGAGGAACATGTTTGGGCTTTTCTACAAAAAGGTTCAGTTTAAACATAAATATGTTGTACAGTGTTGGTTGTCTAACTCTGGTAATTTACTATTAACAAGAGTACTCATTTACTCACCATTATGATTCTATTTTTTTTTTTAATGTCCAGATCATAGGTGGGGTCCCAGTCTGATGGAATGCTCTCCCCACATATAACAGGCGTATAGGCAAATTAAAATAAGGCTTTTCCATTTGAGCACACATACTTCTGTATGTACAATTTCCCTAGGAACTTGCCAGGAATATTATATGGGTGGAGAATCATGGCTATCCCATTGGGTCCATTGGGTCAGGAATGTTTTCCCCTGTACTCTTCACATCATCATGTACCATCAGTCTCAGGTGGAACCGTGGACACATTTTCAACCCACGTGGAGATTGCATTCACTAGCCACCACATGTGGAGAGTTAGCACTTGGACCACCTCATTGTGTATTCCAGGAGAAATGCAAATTGCAAAGCAAGGTAGCATCCCAACTACCCATTGTCCAAGTCACATTTGTCTGCTCTAGAATTCAAACTCTCTGAATTCCTACACACTACTCAAGCCAACCCTCAGGCTGTTGCTTATAAAAGCTTCCCAAAATGGGAGGAATGCTGGTCTGGGGAGAAGGTACCACATAGGCTCATCCCACATGGCCAGGAGCTTCTGCTGTTGACCCTCACTGTGTGGAAAGGAACCACATAGTGGCAATGGTTATGTGGGCCCTAGCCTCCACAGCTGATGGTGCGAAATGAAAATGTAAAAGGTAAAGGTAAAGGTACCCCTGCCCGTATGGGCCAGTCTTGCCAGACTCTAGGGTTGTGCGCTCATCTCACTCTAAAGGCCGGGAGCCAGCGCTGTCCGCAGACACTTCCAGGTCACGTGGCCAGCATGACTAAGCCGCTTCTGGCGAGCCAGCGCAGCACACGGAACGCCGTTTACCTTCCCGCTGGTAAGCGGTCCCTATTTATCTACTTGCACTTAGGGGTGCTTTCGAACTGCTAGATTGGCAGGCACTGGGAACGAATGACGGGAGCTCACCCCGCCACGGGGATTCGAACCGCCGACCATGCGATCGGCAAGTCCTACATCGCATCCCCACAGCTGATGGTGCGAAATGAAGATGTATGAATTGGGAAATGGTTTTCCCAAAATTTGATGCCCATGTATGGCAAGAATGGGGTTGTGTGATGATGGAGGAGATGCTTCCCTCTGTGGCACAAAGGGTCAGTATGTCTGGCTGTTAACTAGGAAGTTTGTGGTTTGATCCCAACCAGGGACAGCTGTGGGCAGGATTCCTGCACCGCCTGAGGTTGAACGAGGTGACCCTCAGGGTCCCTTCCAAATCTGCAATTGTATGATTTAGAATGATATGATATGTATGATTCTGTGATTCTATTTGATGCGGGTGGTGCTGTGGGTTAAACCACAGAACCTAGGACTTGCCGATCAGAAGGTCGGCGGTTCGAATCCCCGCGACGGGGTGAGCTCCCTTTGCTCAGTCCCTGCTCCTGCCAACCTAGCAGTTCGAAAGCATGTCAAAGTGCAAGTAGATAAATAGGTACAGCTCCAGTGGGAAGGTAAACGGCGTTTCCGTGCGCTGCTCTAGTTCACCAGAAGCAGCTTAGTCATGCTGGCCACATGACCTGGAAGCTGTACGCCCGCTCTCTCGGCCAATAAAGCGAGATGAGCGCCGCAACCCCAGAGTCGGTCATGACTGGACCTAATGGTCAGGGGTCCATTTACTTTTATGCTGAGGCAGGCTCTCCACCCTCATCAACTATCTGGACGTAAACCCAGGTATACTGAAATAGAGGGTGATGCGTGAGAACCAGGCTGAGGAGTGCTGCTCTAATGAGGAATGGTGGGAGCCTCCCGTTCCCCCTGCTTCTGACCAGGATCCTGAAGCTGCCCAGGAGCAGTGGAGCAGTATAGATTTGGAACAGTGGTTTGCAGAGGGGCATAGTTCTGAAGACAAAAGTTGGGAAGAACTGGAGGGTGAACAGCAAAGTGAAGAAGAACTGGGAGAGAGCTAACAGACTCTCTCTCACTGGAAAGTGTCCAGCCTATCAGTCAAATGTCATGTAGAGCAGATAAGTTAGCTACACAAAAAGCACAGTGGTTGCGAGATCAGGTTGCAAGGCTCAGAAGTGACTGGGGGGGGAGTGGGTGGAAACCTTAATTGGGAACACCTTCATTCTGAGAATGCCTGCTTTGTTCTTTTGCTGTGGTCATTAAAGACTCTTTAAATGGTAAGTGACTCTTTTCACTTTGTCCTGCTTACCTAAAGTGAAGGAGGAAGACAAGTCCCCGAAGCCTGACAGAAGGGCTGTTTCTGCTTTGGAAGCAAGAGAGGGCATTGAGGGAGGAAAGTGGACAGAGGAAGAACCAAGGAGAGGAGTAAAAAGAGCGAGGGGAAATAGCAAGACAAAATTGTAACGTGTTTGTTGGTTTGAAGGAAAGGGAGTGGGAAGGGGTGGGCTACCCTATGAGGAACAAAGAACAACTCTGAACCCTGCCTCTGACTTAATTATCATCTCCAAGGAGCTCACGGTGGCCTACAAGTTTATCCCTCCTGTCACCTCTCCATCCTGCCCTCACATCAAATTAGCTTCTTCTTCTTTGGTGATCACTTGTCGCTGAGTAAGATTGTCTTTCATAAACACGTTTTAACAGTGAGTCCATAAGTGACTGTAGAGACCAATTCTGGATCCACACGTCCTTCCACAGTGGGGACATAGGTTTCCGGACGGGAGTTGATCACAGTGTGGATTTGCCAGGCATGCTTTCCTCTTAGCACGTTTCTCCCTTGCATCCTGAGTTCGAGTGTCTTCAAACCCCATGACACCTTTGGTAAAGGCTGTTCTCCAACTGGAGCACTCGCAGGCCAGTGTTTCCCAGTTGTCAGTGTTTATGCTACATTTTTAAAGACTTGCCTCGAGAGAGTCTTTAAACCTCTTTTGTTGACCACCAGTATTACGCTTTCCATTTTTAAGTTCGGAATAGAGTAGTTGCTTTGGAAGACGATAATCAGGCATCTGCACAACAGGACCAGTCTAACAAAGGTGATGTTGAAGAATCATTGCTGCAACACTGGTGATCTTTGCTTCTTCCACTACACTGATATTAGTTCACAAGATAGCTGGTAAGTTAGCTAGAGAGACATGGCTGACCCCAATATCATGCAGGCTCTGTAGAGGGGGCTGAGTACCCTCTGTGGGGTTGTGGTCTGGTGGATAACACCACAAGGGCATTTCATCAGTATGGGGGTGGGGGTCCCAATAGCTCCTGGAACATGCTTATTTTTGGCAGCTGGGAAGATTTGGTGGTTTTTCTTCCCATACTCCACTTAATAATAATCTGCTGCCCCTGTGGATTCTGCCTCCTGAGGTGATTGCCTCATTGATGACCAGCCCAGTTCATGTGACACAGTTCAAACACTTGCTCAGGCAGCATCAGTTTTTGTATGTAGAGGAGATGGCATATTCCCCTCCCTTCCACTCTGTACACAACAAAATACTTGATGTGAGGGGTGCCAAGCTGAATAAAATATTGGGGAGGGGGGCAGATCAGCCCTGCCCCACATAATCAATCACAACATGTGGCACATGCATGCCATTTGAATGGCAATGCCCATCAACTTTGGGGACCCACCCCCTCAAATATTTTATTGTGGGGGGTGAATAGACCTTGACCCCTAGGAGTTGTCACCTGTGCTCGATGCTGGCACTATGTGCTGAAGCACAAACATACAGCTGTTTCGCTTGAGTAATTTTACACATGCAGAAAATGAGGGAAAACCCTCAAAACAGCTCAAGTTTTCAGACGTAAGGCATGATGCACATGACTTTAGGTGAGCAGAGGATGTGAGGGACAGACAGCCTCACCTTCTCCATGCAAAGATTGTCACCACCCAGGTAAGAATGGGAACTAGGCCTTTGACTGAACTCTCCGTGAATCAGCATAAGAAATCAAGGGGGGAAATGTTTACAAACTTTGAGGTGAAGGATAGGTGATTTGCTCCCAAAAGAAGAGCATAATGTTAAATACGACTCTACAAATCATCTCTGCATCTTTGCTACTTTAAAAACAACCAAACATTGCAACACTACATCTGCAATGGATGTTGGGTGTGTGTTTTTTCCTTTTCTTTTTGGTGTTATGTTTGCTGTTTTGTAAAGTAAAAACAGATACCTGCAGACCATAGGATAGAGGAAAAATAAAGAAGACAAAAATATATACAGCTTTAATCCTGCTTGGGTTGGCAATCTGAAAAGCTCTAAATAATTTAACAAAAGATTTAACTTCTAACAGCCTGGGAATGACACATACAGAAGGAACCTTCAAACAGGTGAGAAAGCTTGCGATGAAAAGTAAAAAATTGCATTCAGTCTCATCCCTTTTGTCCCAAACAGGGCTTTATTGGCCCATCCTCAAAACCAATCTCTGTCAAAACCAAGAATTTCTTTTTAAAAAACAACAACAACACAAAAACCCACAAACCTTATAAACATTGTTTTATGTCAAACGCGGGCACATCTATTGTTGCCACAACTGAAAATCCAAGCAGCCGGCAACAGCCGACAGAGAGATGACAGGGTTTCAGCAAAGAGATGCTTGCCTTTGTCATCCCAATCTCACCCTTTACACATTTGAAATGAATAAAGATGGGCAAAGTGCCAGAGAACAGTTCTTCTGACTCCCTGTGCTTCCTCTAAGCAGTTTTGAGAGTGTAAGAAATTGCCTTGTGGATCAGAAAAGGTCCTTCTAATTTCCAACAGCAAGAAAGCTCATAAGCAGGTCGGAGTGAGGTTGACCAACCCCTGGTGCTTTAGCTGTGCATCTGGTGATCAGAGGAATACAGCCTATGAACCTAGAGATTTCATCTCGCCAACAAGGCTAAGAGACACTGAAAGGCCCATTCTTGTACAGAAGCCACTACAGCGCATGCAGGGAATGATATAAATGCACACCTTCGTGTGTATCCTCTTCTTCTTCTTCTTTGCCAATCTTTGTAGCTGAGTAAGATTGTCTTCCATGAACACAGTCTTAACAGTGAGTCTGTAAGTGACTGTGGAGGCCAATTCTGGATCCACACGTCCTTCCACAGTGGGGACATTGGTTTCCGGGCAGGAGTTGATCACGGTGTGGATTTGCCAAGGGTGCCTTCCTCTTAGCACGTTTCTCCCTTGCGTCCTGAGTTTGAGTGTCTTCAAAGCCTATGACACCTTTGGTAAAGGCTGTTCTCCAACTCAACTGGAGTGCTCGCAGGCCAGTGTTTCCCAGTTGTCAGTGTTTATACTACATTTTTTTAGATTTGGCTTCAGACAGTCTTTAACCCTCTTTTGCTGACCATCGGCATTACGCTTTCCATTTTTAAGTTCGGAATAGAGTAGTTGCTTTGGAAGATGATCATCAGGCATCCACACAACATGACCAGTCCAACGAAGTTGATGTTGAAGAATCATTGCTTCGACACTGGTGATCTTTGCTTCTTCCGGTACACTGGCATTAGTTTGTAAGTTAGCTGGTAAGTTAGCTAGAGAGATGGTGGCTGACCCCAAGATCATGCAGGCTCTGGAGAGGGGGCTGAGTACCCTCTGTGGGGTTGTAGTCTGGTGGATAACCCCACAAGGGCATTTCATCAGTATTTATCTTTGCTTCTTCCAGTACACTTATATTAGTTTGCCTGTCTTCCCGAATGATGTGTAAAATTTTCAGGAAACATTGTCGATGGAATCTATCAAGGAGTTGGAGATGGCGTTTATAAGTGGTCCATGTTTCACAAGCATACAGTAAGGTTGGTAGTACAATAGCTTTGTAAACAAGCATTTTGATTTTCCTGCAAATGTAAAAGAGGACAGCCTGTGCTGCTGCCAGCCTGGGCCAGGGAAAGAGGCACACAATGTATAAATTTTCTGAAATACATAAATGATTCAAGCACTGTTATGACACACCTCTCCTGTGGTATTCAGAGGTAAAATGCTTCTGAACATGAAGGCTCCATTTTATGCTGTGGAACAGAACATTTCCATGTACGCAGAGAGGTGGGAATCAATGAATAGAAAGCTGAACAATCCTAAATTCATTCTATTTCTGAGCAAATGACTGCTTGTAACAGTTATTTACTGCATTTTACAGTTGACTGTTAACCCATGTCATAAAACATAATGACTTGGACAGCACAGAAGTAGCAGCACTTTTTAATTTTCATTCCACTGCCTTTTTAACACTTGTGTTTTCATTTCCAGGAATGCGCCATAAATCACCAGAAAAATTAGAATTAATTTGTGCAGCAAAATACAAACGGATTTATTTTATTTTTATTTTTGGCTTGCCAATTCTCCCATGCAAGGACAGGTTTGCTTGTTTTGACCTTCTGCCCTGCAAAAACTATGTATTGTGGTTTGTGATCCTAGGAAAACGTGCTTTTACTGATATTCATACTGGGATTAGAGGTCCCATTCCCATGAACACACACAACCCCAGCAGTATATAGACTCTGTGTATGGTCAGATATGTGAGAAACTGCACAACACCACCAGCACAACACCACCAACAATGCGTAGAACGTCATGTGCGTCACTGCATGTCTGGCCCAATGGCTTTGGTGAATTCAAATGTTTGTTTGTTTGTTTTTATTCACTTTTTCCAATCAGTACAAACACCAAACTAAAAAGACAGGTACAACAAAAAACCATAATAACAATAATAACACAAATTGACAACACAAATTGAGATACGGTAATATCCCTATGGGATGTGGGTGGCGCTGTGGTCTAAACCACATAGCCTAGGGCTTGCCGATCAGAAGGTCGGCAGTTCGAATCCCCGCAATGGGGTGAGCTCCCGTTGCTGGGCCCCTGCTCCTGCCAACCTAGCAGTTCGAAAGCACTCTTAAGTGCAAGTAGATAAATAGGTGCCGCTCCGGCAGGAAGGTAAACGGCGTTTCCGTGTGCTGCTCTGGTTCGCCAGAAGTGGCTTAGTCATGCTGGCCACATGACCTGGAAGCTGTACGCCGGCTCCCTCGGCCAATAAAGCGAGATGAGCGCCACAACCCCAGAGTCATCCACGACTGGACCTAATGGTCAGGGGTCCCTTTATCTTAATATCCCTATGCCTACTCCTTGTTTTTCACCACTCTCTCCCCCCTCTATTTCCCACTGTTATCGCCTTGTCACTTAGATATTCGTTCCAAATTTCTTCGTATTTATCCATTCTTATTTTGCGTCAACAAGCAATTCTTTCATACGTCCATATTATCAATCCATATGCTCTTTGGAATCTTTTTGCGACTCTTCCAATTTATCAAAACAAGGTTTTTTGCTTCTAATATACCGCGATACAACCACTTTTTTTTGGGCCCCTTGAGATCTTCCAAGTTTCCGGAATATAATTTAGAATTAAATTCAGTTCCCCTAAATCAGTGTTTCCCAACTGGTGTTCCGCGGCACACTAGTGTGCCGCGAGACGTTGCCTGGTGTGCCGCGAGATGTTGCCTGGAGGGAGGCGGGCGAGTCGGGCGGCGAGAGGCGGGGCGGCGACGACGAGGAGAGGCCGCCCAGCGCGGGGCTCTCGCCGTCTGCCTGCCTGGCTGCCTGTGTGGCGCTGACGTCACGGGGCTGTAACGTGCCCCACATAGGCACACGCGGGCATAGGCCCCGAGACGCACCATCCCCGCCCGCATCTGCTCTTGCTCTAACCGCCGCCGCCTCAGAGTCCCCGCCGCTGTCTCGGGCGGAGTGGGGTGGGGGAGGCGCGTGTGGGCGGAGAGAGATAAAGAGAGAGGAGCAACCTGCCCGGCTCTCCCTCTCTCGCACACCCGCCGCCTGACTGCGCAACCCGAAGAGAGGCGCAAATCCCGAGGCAGCCAACCAAGCCCTCGCCCAGCCCGCAGATCCCACCCCTCTCCCGATGACGGACGCGCCCAGCCACCATTAGGAGAGGGAAGCATTCCACCGAGTTGGTCGCCGAAAGCGCGCTCTGGGAAAGAGGAGATAAGCCCAAGGGCGCGAGGTGAGGGGAGAGCCGAGGAGGGCATGCAAGTTTCGCACGGGCCGATAGAAATTGTGTGAACGAAGGGGAACCGAGCGAGGCTGGACGTGACGAGAAAGAAGCACGCCTGGTGTTTCGAAAGTCATGCTTATTGAAAGGAGACCGCGGCGAAGCTGACTTGCCTCCCATCCTTATTCTGCCTCTCACACGCCTAGTACGGCTTTTTATTGCCCACTCAGTAATTGGAGAGGCGCTGCATGCTGGGACCAATGAGGCAACCCGTGCTGCAAAGCTTGCTGGGAATTGTAGTTTTAGCCAGGCCAGGAACTCCCGTCGATAAGCTATTAGAGCGCGCCGCTCCGGAGCGCTCCCCTTGTTTTTCCCTCGGTCCCCCGCCCCCCGTATAGAGTGGCAGCCGTTTTGGCCAATTGGGATCTGCGTTTCTGCGCTGCTCCGTTCTAAGGCTTTCCAAGCTAGGATTCGCGCTCCCGCGAGAATCAGAGAGAGGGGCCTAAGAAGAGGTAATGGGTTTGTCATGACAACCACCCGGGTCTCTTCTGCGGGGCAAGGGGCTGGGCGCGCGAGGCAGAGGGAGCGAGCAGAGCAGCTCTGGTCTTTGTGGCGCCTTCAGCCCTCGGGACCTGCAGCTGCCCTTCTTTGACCTCCCGTAGCTGTTCAGGATCCTCACTTACTTTCAGTCTTGCTAAAGAAGGGCGAGGTTCCTGAGCTCGGGAGGTTCCCTGCAGCTATTGCTCATCTCATATCCTTCCCTTTAGGTGGTGGTGGGAAATCAAGATCTTGCAATTTTGCATTTAAGAGACCCAGTAAAGTACTGGCACTGTGGTAGGGGCATCTGCTTATTTTGTTTAAAGGTAAAGGTAAAGGTACCCCTGCCCATACGGGCCAGTCTTGACAGACTCTAGGGTTGTGCGCCCATCTCACTCAAGAGGCCGAGGGCCAGCGCTGTCCGGAGACACTTCCAGGTCACGTGGCCAGCGTAACATCGCTGCTCTGGCAAGCCAGAGCCGCACACGGAAACACCATTTACCTTCCCGCCAGTAAGCGGTCCCTATTTATCTACTTGCACCCGGGGGTGCTTTCGAACTGCTAGGTTGGCAGGTGCTGGGACCGAGCAACGGGAGCGCACCCCGCCGCGGGGATTCGAACCGCCGACCTTTCGATCAGCAAGCCCTAGGCGCTGAGGCTTTTACCCACAGCGCCACCTGCGTTTACGCACCGGTTTATTTTGAGAACGTTATACCCCCCGCCTCCTCCCCACCTGCTCCCTCGCCAGCCAGCCAGCCAGCCGCGCGCCCTAGCCGGAGAGCCCCGGCCGTCCCCGTCGCGCAATCGGCTGGATCTCCCTTCAGCAGGCCGTGCTCACAACTCGGCCCAGGGACCCCCCAGCAGCGGATCTCCGGCCCAGCTGAAGAATCCGGCAACAAGCCCCCTCCTCCCCAATCGCTCCGGCTCCGCCGAAATACTTTAAAACTCACTAATTTTCATCTAAAATTTAGAAAACTTCCCGGGGCAGGACCCCGGTATGGGCCCCCCCAATATTTTTTATAAGTTGGCGCCCCTGCACAGGGGGCGGCGAGCGAGCTCCCTCCCACATCCCATCGCCGCTCGCTTCGGCCAGCCTACTGGGCTGTCGCAGGCGGAAGGCCTGCGCATGCGCGAGGTTTTCGCGCCTTCGGGATTCCCTTCACGCCTTCCTCCTCCCGGGTCCTTGAGAGCGCGGGAAGCGGCAGCGTGAGACCGGCGTTGAGCCTGGTAGGTATTGCGCTTGCCAAGGCAGTCATTTGGGAAATGAAAACTTGCAAAGCAAGCAACCAGTTCAATCTGAAGTACGTGTATGCTTAATATCCTGTAACTGAAACCTGTTCTGCCCCCTCCCCCACACTTGGTGCCATTTTCATCTACACATGCAGCAGAGTAAGTTGACCCAGAATAGTACCAATTCAGATGGCAGATGGGAGAATGACAGTGCTGAATGCTTTCCCATGTAGAACAGTCCCTGCAAATAAAAACCTAGCATATTTGGAAGAGGGATGCTAGCCTAACCATTACCTTCTATGCTGTTACTATTTTTTTATTTTTTTTTACATAAGTAAAAAGTGACCTTTCCCCATCTGGCATGGTGGTGTGCCTCGAGATTTTTTTCATGAAACAAGTGTGCCTTTGCCCAAAAAAGGTTGGGAAACACTGCCCTAAATAACAATTTCTTTTTGTTACTTTTGCTATAAATATCCTCACCTCGCTCCAGAATGGTCTGATCGTTGGGCAGTTTATCAACATATGTATTAAGTTCTCATTTTTACTCCCACATCTCCAGCAATTATCTGCACTTGTTATTTTCTTCTGATATACACACACATAGTAGTGTAGCATGGGAGAGTTGGGAGGGGGGCATGGCCCCAGGCACAACATTCTGAGGGGGTGCAACCAGGTGTCCCCACACAGGTGCTGGCTTCTACAAGGATCCACCCCCCTGACGTGGACAGAGGCAACCCCAGTGCAGCCCAGTCCAGCAGGGGAGGAGGTGCTCTGGTGGTGTCGGCGCTTTGCCCACCCCAGCTGCCAGCAGCTCATGGTACACTGCTGCACACACACACACAGAGAGAGAGAGATCACACATTTCCCTAAGCACAGTTATTTATTTAAGTAGCATGATTCATATACTGCTCAATCATTCAAGGAGCTGTTGGGAGATTCCATTCCATTCCATGGGATTCTTGCATGTCACATGTCTGTTTACTTTCCAGCACAGATTGCTGGGTCCCATGAGTGGAACGTCTGCTCTGTGTCTTGCTTTTGTTTTGGGGTTTCTCTCCAAGAAGACGGCAAGGAGAGACGACACGTTTCTTTGTCCTGACTTATGTACAATAAATCCATAGTTTTAGTATGTATCTGCAGCCTCAAGCCTCTTCTGTTGTGCAGTTTACTCTGCTAAGTAAAGTGTGTATCTCCGCAGCGTGAAGCCTGAGAGGAAAACGATTCAGCTGGGGCCGAGCCAGCTGGCCTATCAACCCCCAGATGCCAACAGGAGCGTCCTGCAACTATTGCTGCCACCACAGTAGCAGCAGCAACAGGTGATGCATTCCTTGGAGGTTGGATCTGTGCCCCTGGGGATCCTGCCACCCGAGGTGGTCACCTCACCTTGCCTAACAGATGGGCCGGCCCTGGACGACTGGCATCTTGAGAGGCCATATGTAGAAGTGGAAAGAAGCTGGTGAAAGATGACTGTATCCAGGCTGCTTCTCAGGGCAGGAAGTTATTCTCCTGACGCTATTACTATGATTCAGCAATGGCTGACCTGAGAGCCTCCTAATTTTGTTGGTCTCCACCTCCCATCAGTCCATGGCCAATGGTTGGGGATGGTGGGATTTTAGTGTCTTGACAACATCAGGTGAGCCCACAGATTAGCCAGTACTGATTTAATGAAACAAGCATTTTGGATGGCTTGATCTGTCCTTTGGCAAAAGCAGCCCTCAAAAGACAGAGGTTGATTGTTTAGGGTGCAAATTGTAGAGTATTCCATTAAACAAATGTGTGAAGTTAATAATTTTAAGAACATTCATATGCCTACATACTGCATGGTTATTTTAAAAGGCTCTTTGGTGTTTTTAAATATATATCTTGGCACAGAGCATAGAAAATAGTTACTATTTGAGATTATTTCTTCAACAGGTTAACATATCGTACTTTTAAACATTATTAAAGCTTATGAAATTTTAGTGCAAAGAAAATGAAGTATAACTTGCTGCCTTTGCCTAATGATGTACCTTTGAAGATTTTTTAATTATTTTTTAATCCAAGCGTTTCCCTCTCTGTTAATATGTTCTTGGACGCAAAAGACTAATTCCATCTTTGGCATGTCAAGGCCAGTTTATACAGTGAATAAAATGAAGTGGTGGAGTTTTCCTTGGACTTCGTGCTTTAATTTGGGGATTGCCTACATGAAAGTATCAACCTAGCCTTCTCCTGGACATAACATAGAAAAGAGGGTTGTGGGGTGGGCAGCGGGGCACAGGAAGCATTCAAACAGATAATCCTCATCTGCAGCCTAATCAGGTGTTTTGGCATCCATCCATCTCAGGAGACATTGGAAGAGTGCTCCTTCAGGGGTAAAGTCAAATCATTGGAGAGTTACAGCACCTGCTGTGGCTGTAGAGACCCATATGGGAGAGACATGTTTTGTTGCAGCTGCGGCAACAATGCAGACCCTCCAAGTGTCCCTATTTTCCAGGGACGTCCCTGATTTAGATAAGCCATCCCAGTTTCTGATTTGATCCCAGAATGTCTCACCTTTCCTTAGGATTGTGGAGATCACGCAGGGTCCCCGGACGTTTAATGGTCTATGGATCCCTGTGCCACCACTGTGCTCGCTTCCCCGCTGCCACTGACCCGTTTCTCTCGGGTAAAACTCTGAGTCCAAACAGTTGTTAAAAGTGAACCAAAAAAACAAGTTTATTTTACAAACATTAACAAGGTTCTCAGGTTTTGCTATTCACATTTTGAACAAAGTTTTCAGCTTTTATAATGTTACTTCCTACCAAAAAACATAAGTGCTGTAGATTTTTGGCCTCTCTTCATTGTTTTAATTTGCTCAAGCATCAAATAAAAAAGCTCAAAAGTTGTCAAATACTGTGAAATACAGTGGTACCTCGCAAGACGAATGCCTCGCAAGACGAAAAACTCGCAAGACAAAAGAGTTTTTCATTTTTTTTTTTTTTGAGTTGCTTCGCAAGACGAATTTCCCTATGGGCTTGCTTCGCAAGACAAAAACGTCTTGCAAGTTTGTTTCCTTTTTCTTAAAACCGCATTCCTATGGGAAACAGTGCTTCACAAGACGAAAAATTCGCAAGACGAAAAAACTCGCAGAACGAATTAATTTCGTCTTGCGAGGCACCACTGTATGTATTGCGAATCAATGCATACTATCTATCAGTACCACCAATTACTAAAGATGAGTGCATTTCAGATAATAAATAGAAGTGCAATTATCATACCAAATAGCAGCAAATCCTATATACTATTAAACACTAGGTATATTTGGAAATTCAGATAATTCTTGCAAACAAATTAATGAATTGGGGGTGGATTCCTCTTCACACTTTCCATGCCTACAAAGGAAATTGGCTCACATTGCACATTGGTTTAGATATCTGCATTTCAACATTCTTAACCACATGGAGATTAGATAGTATGGATAATATTACAGAAATGATAACCATCTCATCTCATACAAGACACCTCTTCATCACTTTAAGATCTGCCGGTGAGGTTCTTCTAAGGATAGCATCTTTTCTTTCATGCAAAATTATCATCTGCTAGGCTAGGAGGAGGGCCTTTTCAGTAGTTGCCTCAAAGTTAATGGAATGCCCTCCCTTTGCAGGCCCAGATGGCTTCACGGCTTGCCTTGCTTCTGAAGCAGATGGAACCATTTTTGTTCTGCCGGGCTTCTGAGCGCAAGACATTCCCTAACTAAGAGTGAGCTCTGAAGGTCTGTTGGCTGCTGTGGTTTTGATCTATTTGATTAAGTTGGCGGGTTTTATTGCTTATTATTCTTATTGCTTGTTTTTTCTAAAAAGTGGTATATGAATGTTGTGATGCATTGTTATTTCCTTGCCGCCGCATCCCCATCAAGGAGTGTAACAGAACAATCTTAATTGCACTTCCAGATAGTGTGTTCTCCCTAACAGAGAGCACGTGTTGCGGTGGAGGCCAGAAGGCCACCCCACTGTTGCTGGGCAGTTATGTTTGGATGGCCACAGGCAGTGATTGGATAGTTTGAGTCTCTGGGGAGATTTTGATGTTGCCAATTTGGAGGAGGGGTCAAAGGTTTTAAATACTGGAAATGCAGCTTTGGGAGTCCTCTTGGGCTACGTGCACCGGATCACCTGCCCACCCTCCCTGAATTGGGGGGGGGGGGTTCTGTGCTTTGACCTTGCTATGCCTGTCATGGGGTCGCCTGCTTTTGGGGCAGGGGCCTGGTAGAAATTTTGTCCATTTGGCTGATTGGCTGGTGCCATTTGGTTTTTGCCTACTGCGTAGCAAATCGTCACAACTTGTAAGGTTGGCGGTTAGGCATTGGTTAAAATTGATTGGTGGAAGGGTAAGTGCCTACCCCTCCAATGGTGGTGCTGAAAGGGAATTCCATTAAAGGAACCCAGGGGCTTGCCATTCTTTCGTCCAAGTCCCTGGCATCGGGCTTGGGTCATGCAAGCCCCCGGGAGCATGCGGGTGAGAAGTGAGGGACTGATGCCCAGCTTCATTTCTCCCCAATATTGTTTTTCCTGACTGGCTTCCACTAGAATCCGGAAGTCAGTTCTGTCCCTGGGGCAAGGACAGATAGTCATAACCAATGCCTAAGCAACCACTCACATGTGTGTATTTGAATAAAGTTGTGGCCAAAATCATGCCAAAAACCTTAAACAAAATTGATGTGTAAAGTGTGAGTTTATTTGGGGTGGCTTGGGGACCTCGATGCAAACAGTCAAACCTCGGTTTTTCAACATCTCAGCTGCCAAATGTTTCGGAAGCTGAAAACCTGGAAGTGAATGTTTCTGCTTTCGAACGTGCCTCAGAAGTTGAATGGCTTCCGATGCACATTCCTCAAATTTCCCCATTTAACTTGCTGGCAGCCATTTGACCCTCAGTTTTCAAGCGTTTTGGAAGTTGGACGGACTTCCTGAATGGATTACATTTGAAAACCAAGTTTCCACTGTATTGTAGAAGTGCAGAGGAGCACTTGCCAGTGGTACTCCAGCCATCAGTAGCCACTCTAAGGCTGAGCAGAGCCAGGAATGAATCTGCTGGATCCCAAGGCAGCCTGTTTCCCACAGAGGAGCTCATTTTGGGTCCCTGTGCAGCAGCAGCCTAAGTGGTGCTATAGGAAAATAAACCCTGCCAGCACTCCTATTTTCCACACTGACTGATGGGAGCTGACAGGCCTGTGAATGTGGTGGTGAATCCACTACTCTGTGCCTCTCCTGCCCCAGTTAGAATTGTTTTCTAAGGCGGTGTACATGGGGCTATCCCATTTGACCCACACAACATCCCTGTGAGGTAAGCCAAGCTGAATGACAACTTTACCTAACAGGAATTTGAATCCCATGTCTCTCTGGCCAACTATACTGCTCACTATACCAGACTGCTGCTGTATATGTCATAGAATATTTTGTTGTTTTTTTTGGGGGGGGGGTTCCCTCCTGGTTATGGGTTATAACCAGCTAAATCATGTTCAGAACAGAGTTGCTGAATAGTCGTGGGCATTGATTTCAAATGGGCCTATTTAGAGCATGAGAAGTTTTAATAATAATAGTAATAGTAATAATAATAATAATAATAATAATAATAATATTTTTCCACTTCCAAGCACAAAGATTTGGGGACAGATTTTGAATGTCTATAAGAGCATGTTTAAAATATACAAGGTGGTGGTTTAAGTCGCAAGGTATTTTTTAAAATCCTTTTTAGCGTTCCTACGAGAGACCTCTGAAGATGTCTTTATAATGAGCTCTGCGTTAATTTTAAGAAATCAGTGTGATGTGCTGCTTGCAGATTATAATGTAATTCTGTAATACAAATTAGATCGGCTTTGAATGCCTTTGAAATGTAGTGTGTTTAAAATGGTATGTACAGGTTAAAAGTTACAGATTCAGAACAACCGGCATTAACATGAAATTATCACACGTGCTTTGATAGAGTCCTAGAATGATTCAAAAGAGCAAGTTTCGTATGAAGCCGCCTCGGTTTCTTTGATAGTCACCTTGATCTTTATGCTGTCATCTATTAATTATATTACAGATAAGGTAAATAAAAAGTGTTGGAATATTGAGATCACAGCCTTCTTTTTTCCTGTGAAGACTAAAGGTGTAGGCTTCTATGAAGTCAGTGAGCAATGAAAGGATGATAAAGGTATTCTTCCTTTCTGTCAAACAGTATTTATTTTGACACGTGACAGAAAGAGATCTTGAGCTCAGCTGCTAAAAGCACAGAGGAGAGAGAGCAACGTACAGGGCTGGACTGTTGGCAGACTCAACTGGTCAAGCTTTGCTGGACTGTACCACTTTGGGCTTCAAGGAGTGGCTTGCATATTTGAAGACCTGCCCCCCAGTATGAGAGAGAGAGAGAGAGGGAGAGAGAGAGAGAGTTTAGAAATATCCCTGCATATAGAAAAATAGTACATTCCAGAGAACAATTAGCCAAATCCTCCTCATTGTCATACCAAATTTACATTGCACGAATGAAGGTTTTTCTTTTGTTGTGTATGGAGGAAGGCACTCAAACCCATGATTCTCTCCTCTGCAGCATTAAATGCTACAGCTCTAGGAAAGAAATGTATGGAAGTGAGAGCTGGACCATAAAGAAGGCTGACTGCCGAAGAATTGATGTTTTTGAATTATGGTGTTGGAGGAGACTCTTCAGAGTCCCATGGACTGCAAGAAGATCAAACCTATCCATGCTGAAGGAAATCAGCCCTGAGTGCTCACTGGAAGGACAGATCCTGAAGCTGAGGCTCCAATACTTTGGCCACCTCATGAGAAGAGAAGACTCCCTAGAAAAGACCCTGATGTTGGGAAAGATGGAGGGCACAAGGAGAAGGGGGCGACAGAGGATGAGATGGTTGGACAGAGTTCTCGAATCTACTAACATGCGTTTGACCAAACTGCGGGAGGCAGTGGAAAACAGGAGTGCCTAGCGTGCTCTGGTCCATGGGTTCACGAAGGGTCGGACACGACTAAACGATTAAACAACAACAACAAAATTTGATTCTCCTGATTCGCTTTAGATGTCCTGCAGGGTGAGGTTGCTAGCAGACAAAAATGGCAGGGGCTTCCTAAGGTCAGTAAAACATCTGGCAATGCCCTTGTTTCTTTCTTCCTTCCCTCCTAGAGAGCCAGTGTGGTGTAGTGGTTAAGAGTCTCGTAATCTGGTGAACCGGGTTCGCTTCTCCGCTCCTCCACATGCAGCTGCTGGGTGACCTTGGGCTAGTCACACTTCTTTGAAGTCTCTCAGCCCCACTCACCTCACAGAGTGTTTTTTTGTGGGGGAGGAAGGGAAAGGAGAATGTTAGCCGCTTTGAGACTCCTTAAAGGGAGTGAAAGGCGGGATATCAAATCCAAACTCTTCTTCTTCTTCTTCTCTTCTTTATTTTCCATTTTTCTTTCCTTGCATGGATCCCCACTTAGCTAAAAGACCAGCCTTTTATTAATGTCCATGCATTTCCAGACCCTGGAAGTCCCCCTATTTTCCAGGGACATGCCTGGTTTAGAGAAGCCATCCCAGTGTCTGATTTGATCCCAGAATGTCCCACTTTTCCTTAGGATGTTCCTGTTTTCATTGGAGAAATGTTGGCGGGAATGGAGTTATCCGACCCCTGAGCCTTCTGAAATAGGGAAGTTTTTTTGAAATGTTTAATGTTTTATTATGTTGTTATATATGTTGGAAGCTGCCCAGAATGGCTGGGGCAACCTGGTAAGATGTGTGGTGTATAAATAGTAAAATTATCATTATGGAATGGGACGTCCCTATTTTCATCAGAGAAATGTTGCAGGATATACATTTCAGTCATACGTTTTAAGGTATTTTAAGGAAATTACTCTGGGGTTTTTGGACTTTATTTAGGTATATTTATAGATATGTCCTGCCAAATTATTGCATTGCAGGTTTTATTGGAGAAGGAGAGAGAAGAGGGAAGCAAAAAGGCTGGATGAAACTGACATTAAAGCAGCTATCAACCCCCAATGCTTAAAACATTGTTTTTTTCTAAAGAGAACTCTTTCTATTAGTAGCTCCCTAAAAGACATCAAACCGTTGACTAGCAGGAATACACAAGTATCCTTGAGATTTCTCCAGAAGGGATCAAGGCTTTGAGTGGATTGTGAGCAAACATGCGTAAAACCCTTGATGGTTTTGAAAAGCACCAACTTTACCACCCTCCTATTCCCCTGCCTCAAAGCTACACATTAATTTACCTTTGGGTGGGAGATTCAGAAGATCAAGGCCACCTCCCATCTTTTCATGCCTAGAGCTGGATTAGGATGTCAACTCACAGCATCCCCAACAGGAAATGCTATTCCCACCAAGGAAAAGTCATAAGAAGATGCTATGGCAGGAACTGGAACTTTGAAAGCAACTGCTGCCACCTCTGTTTTTCCCCTGCCCAATGCTAAATTAATGGTTAATTGAAGTGGACTGGGATGTTGAGCCATGGGGAAAGGGGAATGACCAGAAGCATGTATACTCCTCCATTTTTGAATGCATGGAAGAATGTTGTTGTTGTTGTTGTTGTTGTTGTTGTTGTTGTTTACTTATACCCCACCCATCTGGCCAGGCCTCCCCAGCCACTCTGGGCAGGATATTAAAAACACAATAAAACATCAAACATTACAAACTTCCCTAAGCAGGGCTGCCTTCAGATGTCTTCCAAAAGTCAGATAGTTGTTTATTTCCTCAACATCTGATGGGAGGGCGTTCCACAGGGCGGGCGCCACTGCCAAGAAGGCCCTCTGCCTGCTTCTCTGCAACCTCACTTCTCACAGTGAGGGAACCGCCAGAAGGCCCTTGGAGCTGGACCTCAGTGTCCGGGCTGAACAATGGGGGTGAAGACACTCCTTCAGCTATATGGAAGAATGACTTCTGAAGCGGGTTATTGTGCACCTCAGACAGTAAATGAACTTGAAGCAATGGTCTTAATCCAGGAAAGAACAAAGGGGGGAAAGA
The DNA here is from genome assembly GCA_034642415.1 of Podarcis siculus. Taxonomy (NCBI): domain Eukaryota; kingdom Metazoa; phylum Chordata; class Lepidosauria; order Squamata; family Lacertidae; genus Podarcis; species Podarcis siculus. Next base: position 1,069,758 of record JAXCMG010000127.1, on the reverse strand, counting down.
CATTCCTTTAGTCAATGCGGACTGGCCTGGCTTTAGAAGTAAACAATTTATATTTTTTTAAGCACCTTGAATTGAGTCCAGAAAACCCGTGTGTGTGTGTGTGTGTGTGTGTGTGTGTGTGAGAGAGAGAGAGAGAGAGAGAGAGAGAGAGAGAGAGAACGATTTATGCATCATCTGTGTGAGGGCCAAAACCTTTAAAATGTAATTTGTCTAAAGTAATAAAACTACTCCAAATCTTTCCCAAGTACATTTTTCTCTCTGCTAAGATTGGCTGCAGTCCATAACTCACTTGCTCCAGAGAAGTTCTATTGCAGACAGTGGAGCTGCTCCAGAATGAGTCAGTATGAGCAGACTGTCGTCATTTTTATTTATTTTGTGAACTCCCTTTATAGTGAAGATATATGATTTTTCCAGTAAGTTTATTTTTTCACAAACTATGGAATGCAATTAGGTAGCTTATTATCTAAAATCTAAATCTGCTGACTGGATATGGTTTCGAAAATAACTTTTTTAAGAGAGCGGGGGTGGATAGAGAGAGTAAGAAAGATGTAAATGATGGGAAACATTTTATTAATTTGATTTTTTAAGAATTAAAAACGTTTCAACACTTTAGAAGTAAGAAGGGCTGAATTCGGTCGCTGTTAAATTAGGTGATACAATTGCTTTGCACATGGAAAAGTCATTGCAATGACACAACACTGGAGGTGGGGAAATCATAGAACTGCAGAGTTGGAAGGGCTTCCAAGAGCCATCTAGTCCACCCCCTGTAATGCAGGAATCTCAGCTTAAGCATCCATGGCAGATGGCCACCCAACCCAATAGATTGCAGTGTTAATGGGGTAATACTTAGTGGGTCAGCAGAGACATCACCTTGTCAACAAAGGTCCGTATAGTTAAAGCTATGGTTTTCCCAGTAGTGATGTATGGAAGTGAGAGGTGGACCATAAAGAAGGCTGATCGCCGAAGAATTGATGCTTTTGAATTATGGTGCTGGAGGAGACTCTTGAGAGTCCCATGGACTGTAAGAAGATCAAACCTTTCCATTCTGAAGGAAATCAGCCCTGAGTGCTCACTGGAAGGACAGATCCTGAAGCTGAGACTCCAATACTTTGGCCACCTCATGAGAAGACTCCCTGGAAAAGACCCTGATGTTGGGAAAGATGGAGGGCACAAGGAGAAGGGGACGACAGAGGATGAGGTGGTTGGACAGTGTTCTCGAACTGACTAACATGAGTTTGACCAAACTGCGGGAGGCTGTTGAAGACAGGAGTGCCTGGCATGCTCTGGTCCATGGGGTCACGAAGAGTCGGACACGACTAAACGACTAAACAACAACAACACTTAGTGGGTCAGAGGCCTTGAGGCAGCCTGAGTGAACAGAGAGTAGAAAACATTTTCATGTTCAGCCTGTTCTTTACTAGTGTCCCCAAAGCCTGTACTTTTAGGTTCTCCCCCTTGAAACACTAAAACTTCAGGCACCTATCAACCTTCTAGTAAAATGCTAACAAATTATTTACAATGTGCTGCTCTTCAGTTATACCCCAAAGCCTGCTGCTGAAGGTGGTCAGTATCACTATCTAGGAACCTAGGAAGATGCCTGACTCTGATTCAGATTATTGTTCCATCTTTCTTGGCATTGACCAGCAGTAGCTCTCCAGAGTTTCAGACAGTAGTCTTTCCTCTCTGCACCTGGATATGACCAAGACTGAACCTAGTGCCCTTCCCTATCTCTAACAGGGTCAATTCTGCTCCTTCCTTCCCCAACAATGGGAACATTACAGAGATTGAAACGTCCTCTTTGAACAAGGAACTTTCCTTCCTCACAACCAACTGGGAAGTAGGACACACTAAGCAATGACTCCGTGTGGGATTTGGTGTAAATGGCACCAGCTGTTCCCCACATATATCCTGGGAAACAAGCTGGTGCAAACACACCGTAAGATGTAACAAAGCCTGCCCGTGCTTTTGGCTTGTTGTCACAACCTGATTTCCATCTGCAGCCAAATGAACTGCTGAGGGCATAACGAGTTGCACCCTTGGCAGCCACAACTGGTGGCACAATTGTGAGTCGAGATTTACATCTACAAGCCTTCATGTTTCTGGTTGAGACTTTCATTCGGCTTCACACAAAATGCTAGCTGTGTTTTGTTGGTTTTTCAAATGCATGTGGCAATGTGTAGCGTAAACCGAGCACCCGGAGTTTCACACTGTCTGATCTCAAGGAGAGCAAACCTTTTAAATTAATGTTTGAGCATTTAATTCATGAATGTTGGTTTTGTATTGTTCCACTTCCATTCGCTCCTCTTTTTTGAGTTCGGATGTAGGAAAGCACAAAAATGTGAAACTCCCACAATCCTTAGAAAACCTTGCCCTAAATGTTACTTCTCAATTCTTGCTTTTAAAAAGAAACAAGAAGGGAGGGGGGAGAGAAATGCCTCTGGATTGACCTTGTGTTGAAAGTCAATATTGGAATTATTGCCTTGGTGTGGAGGGGAGGCAGATGGGGAGGGCAGAGTTGGGACCATATCTACCGGATTAGAAGACCGAAGCCAAGATACAGTGTCTGAGCCCGGGGAGAGATTCAGAGCTTTGCTTGTATTGACAGATGATTAGAGGACTTTGACTTCTCATGCATTTAGAAAGGTCAATCACTCTGTGATAACAGAGACTGGCACCTCAGACCCCAGTTTCCTATTCCAGATTCGTCATATTTGGCAAAAGCCTACAGTGTATAAGGCTACAGAGGCTAGCCAGCTGACACCCTGGGCCTCGGTCTCCAATCACAAAGCTTCATAAAGGCCATTTGCTTATATGCCTCATAATTATGTTTAGCTGTTAAAGCCATTTGCAATGCTTACTTCTCTCCCTGAGAATCCGCATTGCAATAATGCAATAACTTTGCCGTTTTATGCTCAACCTTTTAAACTCGTTAGCAGCTTCTCGGTCTATACGGTTTGTTGCGGCTGTTGCTGTCTGAAGGGAGCTAACAAGTATATCACAAAGTTCAGAAGGGCTTATGATAATCAAAAAGAACCGAAAAGTGCTTAGCTTTGGCTAGCTCATGTCTATAGTATTTTAGTTGTGTAGGGCTGCTCCTAAACACACAAAGTGCTTTAACATACATCAGAAATCCTTAGAACAACCCAGTAAGGAAGGTCAAAATCATCATCTATTTAGATGCCAACTTTCTTGAATAGAGCCCTGGGCAACGTGCTTCACAGTAGGTTCCCTATTCTTGCAGTGACTGATCAAAGATCTGTTTAACTTTAGCAAGTGTCTATGCACAAAGCATTAGGGACGCAGGTTGCGCTGTGGGTTAAACCACAGAGCCTAGGACTTGCCAATCAGAAGGTCGGCGGTTCGAATCCCCATGATGGGGTGAGCTCCCGTTGTTTGGTCCCTGCTCCTGCCAACCTAGCAGTTTGAAAGCACGTCAAAGTGCAAGTAGATAAATAGGTACCCCTCTGGCGGGAAGGTAAACGGCATTTCCATGCGCTGCTCTGGTTTGCCAGAAGCGGCTTAGTCATGCTGGCCACATGACCCGGAAGCTGTATGCCGCCTCCCTCGGCCAATAAAGCGAGATGAGCTCCACAACCCCAGAGTCGGCTACGACTGAACCTAATGGTCAGGGGTCCCTTTACCTTACTATGCACAAAGCATAGAAAAGCAGGTAGACTTTGGCTGGGAAGTCCCCTCCTGAGCAATGGCTCCAAACTCCTAATAGCAAAGTCTCGTCCTCTCAAGGCCTCTTCTTCTCAGGGTCCACATTGGGAGGCTCTCCACTAAACAAGGACACTACTGAGTTAGTGTCTTAAGAGGAAGTTGCCAAATATTTCCCTTTTCATGGCTATTGATTGCAAAGCCAACATGTGACTTGGAGGGACTGGTTCATTGCCAAGGGAGAGATAGCTCACCTCTCACCTGCAAACCTCATGCTCCTAAGGTGCTGGGAAGCTGTCTAGCCTGGGAGGCAACTCCTAGGGGCTGCAGGGGCTTCATAAAATATTTGAGGAGGCTGGGCCCCCACAAAGCTTATGGGCATTCCCATCCCAATAGTTTGTATGCACTGTGTCATGAGATCAATAATGCAGGGCTTACCTGGGCCCCCACAATATTTTATTCAAATTGGCACTCCTGCTGTTTAGTGCCATATCTTGAAGGGAAGTACACCACCTCTATTACTGTGCACTCTCTGGTGGTCTTACCAGAAGCCCAGAGATCTTTCTCCTGACATAATAAATTCCTATACAAAACAAGCTCCTTAAAGGATGCAGCCTAGCAGGCATCTCATATTAGCTACAGAGCAGTTTCAGGTCCCTATATAGGCCCTACATAAGACACAAAAAACACAATGCATTGGACGCCATCTACCCCTTTGGGATAACAATATATCACCAAGTATTTCTGATACAACAAGGTTGCGGCCATATGTGTCCTCAATATCCCTGTTTTGTGGCAGTGTGGGAGGGAAAGCTGTAGAATAATAGCTTGCCCAAGATTATTTTAAGTGTTTGTGGGTGACGTGAGATTGGAACGACAGATTTAAAGGTTTACATGTCAGGCACTGCAATCTACCAACTCTCAATGTAGCTGAATAGGGCTGGTCCATGAAGGATGTTGCTGTAGGCCAGGGGAAGATGTTGTCTCTGTGAAGCTTCTGGATTCCATAACTCGAAGTCTTACAAGACTCAGAATCTGAACTCAGGTATTTTAAGAGTCATAAACTAACCATCAAACGAGGCAGGAAGGTGGCCCAACACACCCACTCTGCCAAACGAACATACTAGCCTCTGTATGGGGACCAGAGTGAATTTTCTCATGTCAGCCCTGCTGAGCTTTTAATGAGGCTTGTGCTAATGTTGGTCTTTTTTCATCAATATTGCAGCAGGAGCAGTATGGACTGATGTGGTGAGACTAGGGAGGCCCATGTAAGATAGCAGAACTCTCACAAAGTCAGAGCAGCTCAAGAGTAAGGATCCTATCTGGAGGTTTGATGGTAGAACCAACTGAACGTTCCAATGATATGATGAAGTTCCTACTTTCCTCTCCCTCAAGGACAACAGGTTATAATTAGTTCTAGGCCAAAGTATTCAGTTCAGACATTCTCAGCTGTTTCATAGAGGTGGTAGACTACCAAAAATGCCCTAAAAAGGTTGAAATGACCTTTGGGGGTTTAGTGACATTATAATATTTTTTGGGAGGGTGGGTACCTTGCAAATGAGGTAGCAGAGAGCTCAGGAATTAGTGGGCTCATCCACACTTCTGCTTGCCCTGTGCCTAGAAAGCACCAATCCGAGCAGTTTTGCCTTTGCCCTACCACTTTCCCCTGGAAAACCCACTCTTTAGTGCTAAATCAGAACAAATGGCAATCCACGCAAAACCAGATTCCCATTTGTTCCGATTTAGCTCTAAAGATCAGGTTTCCCTGGGGGAAAGTGGCGGGGCAAATGGAGGTTTGGATTAGCCTTTTGTGGAGTCAGAGGAACATTCAGACATTCAGGGATCATTGGGATGCTAGCAGTGGGATGCCACCATGTTGCAGCATGCCTGATGATATTTAATTGCATAACCAGTCTTCCATCCATATCTGTCAAGGATTTGACTCAAGAGGGCGAGATGGAGGACGAATGGTGGAGATCACACACCCCTTCTCCTGATGCTGCAGGAGAAGATGGATGCTACATTGATTTACGGCAGGGGTTTGAGGGGTCAGAGATAGACAGACAGAAGAGTTGGGAAGTGTTAGAAGAAGGGGGGGGGGCTACAACAGGGCAGCCAGTTGACACATCACTGGAGAGTAATTCTGATCCCCCTTCTCCCAGAACTCGGCATTCACTAAGGGTGCAGGAACAACGGAATCAGAGACATTTGGCCACAAGCAGCCACAGTAAAGGGAGATGCTGTTGCTATGGAGGAGGGAGGAGGAGTCCAGTTTGGAGCAACACCATTGTTAAGGCTTCCTGCGTTCTTTTGTCTCTCTCTATTATGATTGAATAAACTCTCCTTGTTTTGTCTGATCTTGCTGCAACCGGGGGAGGAATAGCTTTCCCAAAGCCTTGACAATATCTATAGATCCACACAGCTGCTGGCATTTTGAACTTCCCTTGGCCGTGGTGACAAAGGGACCATCCGGATGAGCTCTTACACTTATTTACCACATCACCCCTGACCTCCTTGTTTGATTTCCATTCAGTCCATTACTTAAGTGGGCAACATTACCTCTGCTCTTACCTTTTGCCTCAACTGGGACAGTTTTTGAGCAGAGCAATTAATTTGCCCTGAGAAATCCCAGCCCCTCACAAAAAAATCAGTACATGAATTGGGCTGCTTCTCAAACTTGCCGTGTAGAATTGCATCTTGAATGTGAGTTATTATGCCATTTTTACTTTTGTATTCTTTTAAAATTCAAGAGAGTTCAGATTACAAACAGAAAATGTCCATCATGTCGGTTATGCCCTGGCCTTGTTTGACTCAACCAACAAATATGGTGTTTGCCTCCCAAATGGAAAAAGAAAAAGAAAACACAGATGTGATTGCTTGGAGTTTAGCAGTGCCAAAACGTTATTGATTGGAATACAATTAACCAAATTCATCTGATTAGGCATATGAATTGCTGGCAACCCAGACAAATCAATTGGCTTCACTATTTTCAAGGCATACGGTTTTGGACTCTCTCCATCAGTAGAGGTTGATCTGCAGCCCTTCTGTCACAAGATGTGCCAATTGACAGTCACCAGAAATTACTGTAGCCCAGTGACTGTGTGGGGCTAGCCCCTGGGATGGTAAGATTCATATACAGAAAGATTTTCATGGATTGCCTCTTTCTTTTTTAGTCCAAATCTGTATGCTACTTTTTTAGAAGCCCTAAATGGCTTTGGTCCTGTTTACTTAAGCAGAGCAGGCCAAAGCCTTATCTAAATAAAGTCCCAGACTTCGGGTATATAAAGGAATGTGTCCTCCTGTATTTTTTCTGCTGTGCCTCAAGTCCCTGCTTGGGGTTCCTGGATTAGTCTCCTTGGATGGTGAGGCTGGTGTTGTGGAAGTTTGCTAGGGATGCTCATTTGGCTGATTCCCTTTGAAAAACCTGTTAAAACATTGTATTAACATGGTTTAAGAGAGCCTGTGTCTGCTCAACTGGAGTTGGGATTCTTGATCTGCTGGCTGGTTCCATACATGGATTCCTTAGTGCTTTGTGATTAATATTTTAATGTGTTTATTGGTTTTACCTGGCTTCTTTTTTATTTTATTGTTTTTCGTAAGCTGCTGCGGGAGGAAGCCATTGAAGGAAGCCTCATTTTGGGACATCTTCTTAACTCACATTAGTTGGTGTCACCACATATATATTGTACGTTATCTGGTTGTAAATTAAGACATAATTCAACAGTGATATAAAAGTATTGTAATGATATTATTAGCCTAAGGTAAAGGGACCCCTGACCATTAGGTCCAGTTGCGGATGATTCTGGGGTTGCAGCGCTCATCTCACTTTATTGGCCGAGGGAGGTGGCGTACAGCTTCCGGGTCATGTGGCCAGTATGACTAAGCCGCTTCTGGCGAACCAGAGCAGCTCATGGAAATGCCGTTTTCCTTCCCGCTGGAGCGGTACCTGTTTATCTACTTGCACTTTGACGTGCTTTCGAACTGCTAGGTTGGCAGGAGCTGGGACCGAGCAATGGGAGCTCACCCTGTTGCGGGGATTCAAACCGCAACCTTCTGATTGGCAAGTCCTAGGCTCTGTGGTTTAACCCACAGCGCCACCCGCGTCCCTTTATTAATAGCCTACTGTGTTGCTTTGGATTGTCAAACATTTGGGGAGTGGCAGATCATCCACTACTTCACTTATCCTACACAAGCACCATTAGGGTTGCTCTGTGAGGTTGTAATTCTTATGCTCCATTGAACTGAGTGTTATATACTTCTGAGCCCTGTATACCTGAATGAGCATCCCCACTCACACCATTCAGCCTGGACACTGAGGTCCAGCTCAGAGGATGTTCTGGTGGTTCCCTCACTGCAAGAGGTGAAATTGCAGGGAACCAGGCAGAAGGCCTTTTCAGTAGTCACACCCACCATTAGGAATGCCCTCCCAACAAGGAGTTAAACAGCTATATAATTTTTCATAGACATCTGAAGGCAGCCCTGCTTTGGGAAGCTTTTAATGTTTGATGTTTTTGTTTTATTCATATTTTTGCGGGGCGAACCCACTCAGATGGGTGGGGTATAAGAAATTTTAAAATATATATTGTTGTTATGACTAGATATGCATACTTCTATGAGAAGTATGAAATGTCCAGAGATATGAAATGTGCGACACGTTTTTGTACACACCTTCCTCAGGGGCAAAGGAATATAATTTTGTTATAATACTTCAGTGTCAGGGAGGTGGGAGAACCCATAGATTTAAAGGCTTTGAGTGCTTTGAAACAAAGCTCCAGCTTTTTCAGAAAGGAATGATTTAGTTGTTTGCCAGTAGCTACGAAGTTTTAAATGTGTTATAGGCCTAAGATCTATAATAGATTTAAGATGTGTATGATAACCTTTAATATCAGAAAGAAAGAATTGCTCTCTATAACGTAGGGATTGGCAAGCGGAGGCAGCCACAGGGCTGGTTCCGACTGCCCTGAGTTTTATGTGGCTTCCAGCAGCCCTACCAAATGTTAACCAATATAAGACAGAATGTTTGCAGAGCCGGCCCTCTCATTTGGCAGGGTGAAACAACTTGCTCCAAGCAGCACCATAAGGGTGGAAGGCATGAGTTGGTCTCTGAAGCTGTAATCCAGTATATACACTTGCGTAAGACTGCTAGGGCTAACATCAGAGTAGGCGTGTCAAGGGTTGCACTGCGCACGGTGCAGCAAGACTTTTGAAAGTCTTGGCTTTAGCAGGGGGGAATGAATTTGTGCCTTGCTTCAGGCCACAAAATGTATTGGGCACAGAATAGAAAGGTATTCCGTTTGTAAGAAAAAGATATAGTCCACTATATGTCTCTTTTGGATTTGTTGTTTAGTCATTTAGTCGTGTCCGACCCTTCGTGAGCCCATGGACCAGAGCACGCCAGGCACTCCTGTCTTCCACTGCCTCCCACAGCTTGGTCAAACTCATGCTGGTAGCTTCGAGAACGCTATCCAACCATCTCGTCCTCCATCGCCCCCTTCTCCTTGCGCCCTCCATCTTTCCCAACATCAGGGTCTTTTCCAGGGAGTCTTCTCTTCTCATGAGGTGGCCAAAATATTGGAGTCTCGGCTTCAGGATCTGTCCTTCCAGTGAGCACTCAGGGCTGATTTTTGGATAGGTTATATAAATGTACATGTTTGTAGGTAATGCCATAGTCTAATCACATGGGTTCTATCATTGAGAAGCTCTTCTCACCAAAAACCCTCTTCACATGTTCAAAAGGACATGTTCTGGCATACAGTGTGTAGGGACAGTGGTCACGTGTGCCAGACTCACCTCCAATGTCTCCACACATACTGGGGAGATTGCTCCACCCTCAACCTTCTCATGATGACCAAGAAGGTCAAAGGTATTAAAAAAAATGGATCCACTTCAATTCACATAGAAGCTTTTTTGTACTCGGCAGTTAGATGCCCAGTGGCAGAGGAACCCTATTCGGCACCCTGGGTGGGATGCCGAGGGGAGGGGCAAACCGCCCGGTGGCGCACGTGCGATGCCTGTACAGAGTGCACATCTGCAGCATCCCATACGGAGTGCGCACGTGCAGCAGCCCACACACTCCGAATGGGATGCTGCTCGTGCGCACCATCCATATGGGTGACCATACGGGCTGCTGCACGAGCAGTATGGACAACGCACGAGAGCGGCAACCCATACGGTCACCGTGCGAGTGGCACCCATACTGACTGCGCGCTCCCTCAGCCACTCTACAGCTGGAGGGAGGCAGGGGCCATCTTGTCACCCCCCAGAGTGGCACCCAGGGTGGCCACCCCCTCCGCCCCCACTTCGTACACCCTTGTAGATGCCCCCTTTCCCACTTAAGGTGCAATGGAGGGGCAGATGGGGGAGGAGGCCATTGGGGGCTGGTCCAGCACCCACCTAAATGCTTATTGCCTCTCCGCCTATATGATTCATGCTTGCTCAGGTTCTTCTGAATTCACGAAGAGGGCTTGGATGGTGTCCGATTAATGGTGGGGTCTGACCACTTATGAAGGGTTCCGTTGAATAGGTACACTTTTGTGGAAGATAGAGCTGACCCCTGAGAGTACAGAATTTGGCCGTTCCTGCTCTAAAAGGCGTGACAGCTTCAGAGCAGAAGCAATCTATGCAAGCAGTGATAACACGGAGGTTCAGCGCCGGTGGGCTTAAACGTAATTTGTCCCTGTGCTGTTCCTCAGGGAGGGGAGGTTGTAAGGATCCTGCTGTGGCTGTTAAAATGACTAGTAACAGCACTGCTTTTTTTCAAATGGGTTTCTTTCATTCCCTCCTTATTAAACTGCTAATATTTCTTTTTCATTCACCAGCCGGCCTTCATTTCTCTGCTCAGGCTGGGATATTACACTTATGCATCAACACCTGGGGCGGATGTTCTCTGATCCAGAGTCTCTGAAGTCAACTTGGGCCAGCACCGTCAGTGGAGCAAGGCATGCCCTCCAATAGTCCTCTGGTGAAAATCATTTGATGCCGCATTCTTGTGAGGGCAAGCTGACTCATGCAAAAGCGCAGCACCACTACAAGTGCTGGCTCATCCTTCTCCCTGAGTTTGGTGGCAGCGCTGGAGGGGGAAATGGAACATTCCAGGAGCAAATCAGAATCCAGCGTGGCTTCTTGAATTCCAGGATGTCCAGGAAAAGTCGGGACACTTGAAGAGTTTGCAAATAAGAGGTTATATGCTATTGACTGAGGGACGCGGGTGGCACTGTGGGTTAAACCACATAGCCTAGGACTCACTGATCAGAAGGTCAGCGGTTCGAATCCCCGCGACGGAGTGAGCTCCTGTTGCTCAGTCCCTTCTCCTGCCAACCTAGCAGTTCGAAAGCACGTCAAAGTGCAACTAGATAAATAGGTATCGCTTCAGCGGGAAGGTAAACGGCGTTTCCATGCACTGCTCTGGTTTGCCAGAAGCGGCTTAGTCATGCTGGCCACATGACCTGGAAGCTGTACACCGGGTCCCTCGGCCAGTAAAGCGAAATGAGTGCCGCAACCCCAGAATCGGTCACTACTGGACCTAATGGTCAGGGGTCCCTTTACCTTTACCCTATGCTGTTGACTAGGCAGTGGTGGAAGGACAGGTTCCTAATTTTCAGCCTGGCCTACCAATATGGAGGTCTCATAGTATAGTAGAACCTCAGTATTCGAGCATCTCAGAAGTCGAACATTTCGGCTTTCAAATGCCAAAAACCTGGAAATAACTGCTTCATTTTTTGAACACTTTTCAGACACCGAACATGCCATGCAGCTTCCGTATTGAGTTTTCCGGACATAAATGCTTCCGGAAATGCATGCTTTGGTTTTTGAATGTTTTGTAAGTCGAACAGTCTTTTGGAATTTTCCCAGTAGTGATGTATGGAAGTGAGAGCTGGACCATAAAGAAGACTGATCGCCGAAGAATTGATACTTTTGAATTATGGTGCTGGAGGAGACTCTTGAGAGTCCCATGGACTGCAAGAAGATCAAACCTATCCCTTCCTAAGGAAATCAGTCCTGAGTGCTCACTGGAAGGTCAGATCCTGAAGCTGAGGCTCCAATACTTTGGCCACCTCATGAGAAGAGAAGACTCCCTGGAAAAGACCCTGATGCTGGGAAAGATTGGGGGCACAAGGAGAAGAGGACGACAGAGGACGAGATGGTTGGACAGTGTTCTCAAAGCTACCAGCATGAGTTTGACCAAACTGCGAGAGGCAGTGGAAGACAGGAGGGCCTGGCATGCTCTTGTCTATGGGGTCACGAAGGGTTGGACACGACTAAACAACAACAACGCTTGAAAACTGAGGTTGCACTGTGTTTGCCAATCTCAGGGACTGGTGCTGTGTATGCGTGTCCCTCCAACCCCTGGGCCTGAGCACGTGCTGCCCTAGTTCTCTAGCTAGGCAAAGCATCAGCCACAGAGCCTGACATGCGAGCTCTGAACCCCAGGATTCCCCCAGCATGGGAAAATAAACTTGGTTGGTTCTGTCTGGGCTAACCAACTACCAAGTCTTTATTCTCACCATTTGTAGAAACTGCACCCAAACCCCTGTAAGCTACCACTGAGCTTAACTCAAACAGTGACTAGGAAGGTTGTGCTCTGTTCCCAGGAATGAGTCTCGATGCGCCTGGAAATCATTCACTTATATGAAGCTAATGAGCATCCTGCAAAGATAATAGAAAAAACATGGCACAAGAGACACATTTCTGCCTTTAAAACACAACAAACTCTTTCCCCCCTTTTTTTAATTCCAGAGGAGTAGTCACGTTGGTAGGCTACAGGAAAGAGTCTTGTACCTTAAAGACTAGCAGAATCCTTGAAGCAGAAGTGTTTGTGCGCTGAGGTCCATCTCATCATAGGCATGTCATGTGCTCACTTGGTGCAGAAATATCCACAAAAGCTTGTGCCACAGTGGGGTGCTGTTGTTGCTGCTGCTGCTTTAGTCTTTAAGGTGCAGCAGGACTCTTTGGGGTTTTTTTTAAGAAAATCTTTTCTGCAACAGGAAGCCAAAAAAAGACCTCTCCTATGCCCAGTTTCCTTGCATGCCTTCAATATTAAAGTGCCAGTGTGTTAAAAACAAAAACCCACATGTACACAACTACACTTCCCCCCCAACCTTTGCTGGTAGGTTGTTTCCCTGCTTCTTCATTTTGGATCCGTAGAAACTAGAGGAACATCTCAACATTCACAGAGACAAAGGCAAAAAATGTCAACTCCAAAAGTTTATACAGTGGTACCTCAGGTTAAGTACTTAATTGGTTCTGGAGGTCCATACTTAACCTGAAACTGTTCTTAACCTGAAGCACCACTTTAGCTAATGGGGCCTCCTGCTGCTGCTGCGCCGCCAGAGCACAATTTCTGTTCTCATCCTGAAGCAAAGTTCTTAACCCGAGGTACTCTTTCTGGGTTAGCGGAGTCTGTAACCTGATGCGTATGTAACCTGAAGAGTATGTAACCTGAGGTACCACTGTACCTCTGGATGCGAATGGGATCCGTTCGGGAGCCCTGTTCGCATCCAGAAGCGAACATAACCCGCGTCTGCACGTGCACGGATCATGATTCGCTGCTTCTGTGCATGCACGTGACATCCTTTTGACTGTCTGTGCATGTGCGAGCAGCAAAACCCGGGAGTAACGTGCTCCATTACATCCAGGTCGCCGCAGCGCGCAACCTGAAATACTTATCCCAAAGCTACTTCAACCTGAGGTATGACTGTATTGAACACACAGAGAGAGAGAGATGCCTACAACATATACAATTGATAGATCAGTCCAATAAAATCCAGCCTGACTCAGGGTACCAGAGACATTGTGGCAGGGAGGCATAGGGGTGTTAAAATACAGGAGCCAGCAATGGTCTGGGGAGGCCATTTTTCTTTTCCTGCTGCTGCGACTACTTGCCTCAAGGGAAGGGAAGAGGAACTGCCATCACCACCTTGTGGGGGGGAGTTAGTTGTTGTCAAGGTGTGGGAGGACTTTGCTACTGCTGCCTGTAGACTCTTTGACTTTCCCAAAGCTTACATTTGCTTCTGTACATTTCTGTAGCTCCAGAGTTTCTGATATCTCTACGTTCTTCTAGGTCCATTGGCTTTGCAAGAATTGATGCTCTCCTAAATATTCCCCGCAGAGCACTGGAGTTCTGGTTTGTTTTTATTATTATATTGTTGTTGGCAAAGCCCAACAGTGGGAGCTGTCTTTGAAAGTGTAAAATTTTATTTAAGATTTTTTTTAAAAAAAATCCTACATTGCTCACATATATAGCATATATATATATGCTCAAGCAACTAAGGAACAAAAGAAGAAAAGGCACACTAGCCTGGGAACTTCCTCTCTGCCCAGAACATTGGAGGCTATACACCACACCTCCTCAACAGTATTTATAGGAACTCAAACACTGAGATCCTGCTCTGTTCCAGTAACAAGAAGCCGAAAGCACCAGCCTGAAGATGACGAGTGAGACCTCGTCGAAACGTCGCCTAGACACCCCAACTTTTACACGGGAAGACACCCGAGGACACCAAAACCTGCATTCCTGTACCCGTGAAAATCTACGAAAGCATATATATATATATATATATGCAGAAGTCTTCAGGCAGAGTTCTAGATAGCCTCACTTTTTAATGCCTTGAAGGACACAAAAAAGCAATGGAAAAGTCAGCGTGAAGCTGAAAACTTTTTTAAAAAAACTGTACAAACAATAACAATATCTTTGTCCATCTCCTTCTGGCTTGCACTCTTTATGAAGACTTGAGGAATGATGTTATCACCCGTCTTTTATTGTCCATTCTGGGTCACCCAGCCACTGCCACAGTGTCCTTTCTTTGGCAGATCAAGATGAGCAGGTTGCAAGATTTTTAGCTGGGGCAATCAGAATAAGATCCACCATTTGACTATTGATTCAAAACCCCAAAATGTCTTTTATATAATTGACTTTTTATTTCTATTCTTTGTGTATCGTGTTGTTGTTTTATTACTATGGCCGATGGCTGATGCAAATAACGATTCATTCATTCATTCATTTGGCCATCTCAATTATTTTAAGATAAGAAATGGTAAGAAAGAACCCCCCTCCTAAAGGATTATGGAAGAAAGTGAACTCCCTTTACTTGCCCCACAAAAAATCATTGGATCCATTTGACCACAATTAATCCACTCTGGAGGGAATCCTGTGCCTGCAAATTTCATCTACTTTGGCCAAACAGGCAGGGGGAGGGGAAGTATGATGAATGGGAACCAAAGAGCTTTGTTTTATACAGAACAGCACAGAACCCAAACTACAGATCAGGGCAGAGACAGCACAGAGGGACTTGTATTTTTAATAACACAGAGATACAGATAGAAATACGAGGTGAATCTTAGGGCCACGTGCACTGCTATTATATAGCACCGTCACATCAATCATCTCAATAATCTTCACAGCAAAACTGCAAAGGCTGGTCACTATTATTTTCATCCACGTATTGTGGATGGAGGATAGTAGAGATGGGCAATAAATGCCTCCCAACATGCACAGTACCATTCTCTGGTGGTGAAAGTAGAGAGAAATTCTCAAAGAATTTGGAGGTGAGGCTGTACCTTTCAGCTTAGGGACATAGGAAGCTGCCTTACACAGAGTCAGGCAACTGGTCCATTTAGCTCAAGCTGCCTCAAACTCGGCCCTCCAGATGTTTTTGGCCTACAACTCCCATGATCCCTAGCTAGCAGAACCAGTGGTCAGGGATGATGGGAATTGTAGTCTCAAAACATCTGCAGGGCTGAGTTTGAGGGAGCCTGGTTTATTTTTTATTTTTAAAAATATTTTTATTAGGAATTTGAACAAAACATATTATCTTAAAACATATCATCCTTAATTCTCCCCCCATAAAACAATCCACCCTCCCCTCCCCCCTAACTTCCCTCAGCTCCAGTCTCTGGTTTCTCTACAGATGCTATTCTCTGCATGTTTCAAAATGGTATAAATCCTTAATTTATCTGACTGGTTATTGTCAATAAAAAGTTTGTGAGTGTTTATTCAAAGCCCGCCAAGGAGTCCAGTTCACTTTGTTGCTTCTTTAAGTACTTTGTAAAAGGTTCCCATTCATCTTTAAAGTCACAGTTATCCTTGTCCCGTAGTTTATGTGTCAATTCTGCCTAGTCCATCAGTTTCTCTTGCCATAGTTCTTTAGTCGGGGTTTCCTCACTCTTCCATCCTTGTGCTATTAAGACTCTCGCCGCTGTTGACACATACATGAAGATATTTGTCAGCTTCCTTGGCAGGTCGTTTCCTACAATCCCTAACAGAAATGCTTCAGGTTTCTTAACAAATGTTAGATGGAACATTTTCTTCAATTCATTATATATCATTTCCCAAAACTTTTAAATTTCATTACAATCCCACCACATATGGTGAAATGTCCCCTCCTTTTCCTTACACTTCCAACACATATTTGAGGTGGTTTTATACATTTTTCCTAACAGCACTGGTGTCATATACCATCTGTATGAGGAAGCCTGATTTACCATATTTTTTGCCCTATAGGACGCACTTTTCCCCCTCCAAAAACGAAGGGGAAATGTGTGTGCATCCTATGGGGTGAATACAGGCTTTCGCTGAAGCTTGGAGAGCGAGAGGGGTCAGTGCGCACCGACCCCTCTCACTCTCCAGGCTTCAGGAAGCTATCCGCAAGCCTTGGGAGCCCGCGGGAGTTCCCACTGGGCTCCCCAGGCTTGCGGATAGCAGCCTGCAGCCTGAAACCCGGGGAGCACACATGAGCAGCACGCCCCAGGCTTCGGGCAGATATCCGCAAGCCCCACACCTGGGGAGTAGATTTTTTTTTCTTTATTTTCCCCCCAAAAAAACTAGGTGCGGCCTATGGGCCGGTGCGCCCTATAGGGCGAAAAATACGGTAGCTCAGTATGGTCCACACTGCCGTGGCCCTCCAAAGTTTCAGACATGAAGCTGTTCCCAGCCCTTCCTGAAGCTGTCGGCTGAGAATTGAACCTGTGCCCCTCTGTGTGCAAAGCAGATTCTGTTCCCCTGAGCTAGGGCTCTTCGGGTTATTAAAGGCCACCTGGCAAGTTCATGACAGAAGCAGTTTTTTTACATTGATGATGGTCCCTCTGGATGGAGATTCTGCAGGATCAGAGGCACAAAGCTGCTTAGCCCAAACAAATTGGCAAGAAATACAAAGAAAAGTTGGGCAAATAACAAATCACTATAAGGGGCTATAGAAGAGAAAACTGGGAAGGGGAGAGAGGGAGGTGAATAATAGCAACACTCTTCAGATATCTCACATGTTGCTGTAAAAAAGGACAGAGGACATTTGTTTCCTCTTAGCTCTGTGGATAGGAAATTGGATGTTGAAGTTGCAGTATGGAAAATATTAGGTGGTGGGGGAGAGAATTTGGCCAAAGTTAAATAATTTCAAGTCTTACTGATTTCAGTGGCAAAGTTAAGCATGTGTTGTAATCCCTTCCATTGAAATCAAAATGATTAGGAATGGATTGACATTCAACGGGTCTATAAAACCCTGGCCAATTGGCCAATCAAACAGTGGTCAAATATGAAATCATAACCCATCACTGAAAGCATTTGTTTATCTAAAGCTGGAAAAAATATTGCTAAAGCAGCGTTCTGAAAGATTCCAAAGGGTTTGTCCTGGCCTCTCTCAACCTAGTGCCCTTCCAGAGCATAGAATTGTAGAGTTGGAAGGGACCCTGATGGTCATCTAGTCCAACCCCAAATGTTATGCAGGACTCCAGCATCCATCAAGCCCAGCTTGCCTGGCCAGTGGTCAGGGATGATGGGACATGTAGTCCAGCAACATCTGCAGGGCACTGGTTTGGGAAATGCTGGTCTATTATCTTGTGGGGGGGGGATACACAGTGCTGTGCCCAGTTGCACAGACCCTTCTTCTCCCTCCAGGAATGTCGTGGGCTTGGCAGTAGTCTTCTACTGTGTTCTTTTTATGACAGCTTGCGGGTGTTTGTTTTGCTTGCCTCCTGTGTCACTTGCTAGATGCCTGATATTACAGCACATGTCCAACAAGAGACATTTTCAGGGCTTCTCCATAGTAGAACTTAATTCCAGTTAACTGGAATTTCATCTATCTGATAAGGGAAGAAAATCCAGGTTAAGAACTAATTTGTTCTGGAGGTGTGTTCTTAACCTGAAACTGTTCTTAACCTGAGGTACCACTTTAGCTAATGGGGCCTCCCGCTGCCGCTGCGTGATTTCTGTTCTCATCCTGAAGCAAAGTTCTTAACCCGAGGTACTATTTCTGGGTTAGTGGAGTCTGTAACCTGAAGAGTCTGTAACCCGAGGTACCACTGTAGTCCATTTTGTGTAGTAAAGAGTTGTGTCAGTTGGTCCTCAAGTTCCCTTTGGGCTCTTTTGCTTCTCCTGTGGTTTCTTTATATGCTACATTTTCACCAAAAGCAATACAATCAACAGCAACAAATTCAACCATCTTAGTTCCCCAGACCTACCAAGACATTTTTCAAAGGCCCATTGGTTTCCCAGCTTCAGTTTCCCAGGATATCATTCATCTGGAAGCTTCCAAGTAGCCTTTCCACTATCTTTTGAGTCTTAAAAACAGGACAAGGCGGCGCCATTGAGGGATAGCGGTCTCTGACTCCACCAGCCAGTCTCTCAAGGAAGAACTTGGGTGCATCGTGTGTGTGTGTGTGTGTGTGTGTGTGTGTAGAGGAGTAACAAAGCAGTTGTTCTGATTCTGTAGTGACCTGAGTTTAGCACCCGACATTAAAACAGAGACATGGAAATTTTGGTTGAGAGATAAAAAGCCAGCCCAGAGAAAACCGGACCACATGCCGGATGATATTAGTGGCAGATGGGATCGTCAGAAGTGTGATGGCATTTCCTCCGAATGTGCGAGTGTGTGCCTCAACTTTGATGTGAGCTTGATTAGCAAGGAAAGTATGCTTTGTTCCCGTGCCTTCACATGGTCTCAATATCGGCAGTTATCACTAACTTGTATTTTTTAAAAATAATATATTGTTCTCTTTCCAGCTCATGTGTAGATTCATCGCACAATGGGGCTTGTTCGTGTCGAATCTTTCTCCCCCCCCCCTTTTTTCACAACTCAAAATAGTCAACCAATGGGCTGAATGCAGAGCTTGAACTGCTAAAAATAATTGGCCCCTCCTCCTTTCTTCTTCTTAATCCAGACCTTTACATTTTCTCTGGTTTTCTTCTGTAAATCTTAGTACCACTGTTTCTCATAAGTTACTTAACATCAGTCCTTTTAGCTCCCCCAGACACCCATGAAATGACTGCAAATGCCACTTTATTGCAAAATGACTGCAGCTTTATTAAGCAGCAGGATTTACAGGCAATAACATAATCAATATAACATTAATATATCACATTATTACATAAAGCTCCTAAAAGGCCTGCCTGTGGCCTGAAATACACACAGAATCATTGTTTCCACCGACAGAATTTACACAGAAATGAATGTAAATGGCTCAAAACATTTTTCTCCTCTCTCCCTGTCAAAATCCTTCCAGGTGTTCCCCCCACTCCATGAATTTTGAAGGCAGGGCTCCCTCCCCATATTGCATACATTTGCTGTCCTCCCACTCTCAGCAACTGATTTTGTGGTTGTTGTTTTTTCAGTGATAAGGGATTTTGCAGTGACATGAAGTTTCTGGAAGTGATTGGCTGAGCTGCCCTAATGTCACATAAAGGAGGAGCAGGAAAAAGTTTCCTTGGGTGGTTTTGGTGAGATGGCTCAGATCCAAGAGGCATAGGGCAGGCAGGAGGCCCAATGATGGTGAGAAGGGTCTAGAATAGTGGTTCTTCAAGGGTGTGGAAGAGCAGGACAATCAAAGTAACATTTTAACATTTCAGTGTAGGAAGGATATACAATCAGAAACAATATCCATGCTATTCTTTTGCAGTTCCCCATGACATATTGCTGTGAGCAGGGATTTTAAACTCTGACAAATACGAAAGTCCAGAAAAGAGAAAGGCTTCTATGTGCTGATGAGGAGATGAGGAGATGAGAGTTTGTTTGTCTCAAATTAGACCTAATATAAATGACATCCCCTGGCCAAACCAGGCTCACACCTCTCATTGAGTTTCTATGCATACTTAAACTACATATGTAAGAGGCTCATTTATAATTACAGTGGTACCTCAGGTTACATACGCTTCAGGTTACATATGCTTCAGATTACAGACTCCGCTAACCCAGAAATAGTACCTCGGGTTAAGAACTTTGCTTCAGGATGAGAACAGAAATCGTGCTCCGGCGGCGCGGCGGCAGCTGGAGGCCCCATTAGCTAAAGTGATGCTTCAGGTTAAGAACAGTTTCAGGTTAAGAATGGACCTCCGGAACGAATTAAGTTCTTTACCCGAGGTTCCACTGTATATTTTGAGAAGGATTTGCGTTCTTACGTAGCTGGATGGTTTTATACTTTCTCAATGTCCCGTGATCGTATTATAGTTGTGTTCTATGTTATTAATCAACCATGCTAGGAGTTGCTACTTTTTGCTTTCCGATGTATTTCTTATCAATAAAAAATATCAGTGCGGAGCAAGCACATTTTCATTCTGAAAGTATGGCCCAGAGGGAAAAGTTTGAGAACCATTGGTTTATGAAAAGGAAGTGTCCTGGCACCTAACAAGACAGCAGTTCCAGGAAAGCAGGAAAGCCGAGAAGGGTAAGTGGGAAGAAGAAGAAAACCAGAAGGTAGAAAAGGGAGGGATGCACAGGTTAGGCAGCTGTGGAGGTAAAGAAGATTGGCGATTGCATGTGAACTTGAGCTAGTCATATTGTGTAGGGCAAGGGTGGCCAGCACATTGCCATGCACATTTGTTGAATTCCAGCTCCCATCATTCTTTGCTTATACAAGCTGAGGCTAATGGAATCTGGTGTTTAAATACATTGACCCTCCACCAACATAGGAGAAGGGCCTGTATAATGTGACCCTCTGTCTCTAGGACCATTCAACTAGTTATGTGGTTATCAGTCTCAGTCCACTTCTCAGTTTTTGCATTTTAAGCTCGGGTTAAGTAATTAATTTGTTCTGAAGGTCCGTTCTTAACCTGAAACTGTTCTTAACCTGAAGCACCACTTTAGCTAATGGGGCCTCCTGCTGCCGCCGCACCGCCGAAACACAATTTCTGTTCTCTTCCTGAAGCAAAGTTCTTAACCCGAGGTACTATTTCTGGGTTAGCGGAGTCTGTAACCTGAAGCGTATGTAACCCAAGGTACCACTGTAAAGCCAGCCAACATAGCTTTTGTGTCAATGACTTTTGTATCATAGCCCTGCCTCCCTTCATCCTGGCAACCAAGGTTCTTTATCTGTCTGTCTGACCTGAGGGGCTTATAGTGCACATTTCAAGACTATCACCAGGGCAGCTTACACAAATTAAAAGCATAATAAAACAAAGGTAAAGTTCACAGATTTAGTACGCAAAAGAAAATACAAGTTCAGCATACAGAAATATGATGTAGGAACTTTCCTATGCACATTCTTGGAAGTGTAGCTGGGCCAAGCAGGCTTCTGAAGGACACACACTGTTGCAATACTCTCTCTCTTATTTTCCTTAAGTTTAAAGGGGCAAGAAAAAATGCCCCTTGACTATCTTGTAAAGTTATGATAGGGAAGGGGGTAAGGTTCTCCCACCTCTGATCTTTAGGCCATCTTCATTTCACCCCCTCTCCCAAATGAACGGCCCAAACAAGCAGGGATAAAAAGTTAATCCCAGCCTTTGTTTAACAGTGCTGGAATAACAAGCTCAACCCACCTGGAAATTCCTGTTTATAAACTCCAGTGAATCTTCCACAGGGCTTTCTCAGGATGAGTTTCCAGTGGATTGTGCCTGGTCTAAGTAAGCCATCAGAACCACCCAGCCACCACCTCGTTCTGCATTTCATTCGCATGGTAATTGTGCAGGGCAATTTTTAACAATCAATTATTAATAGTGATGTCATTAGATTAATGAGTTTGCATTAAGTTGATTTGCCTGGAGTCAAAGCTGGTGTATAGAAAAAGGAAGATGAATGGCAATTTAATAAGGAAGCAGAGGATGGTTAGGTTCCTTGGGCACTGTGAGGAGAAGTTTTACTAACCTTGAGACTTTTCCAAATGGAATCAATGGAGGTGGGCCAGTGGAATAGGATGGGTTGCCAGTGCCCGGGGCAAGGCAGATGACGTGCAAACCCCAGCACCCCTAACCTATCACAACCTAAGTTCCTGAATCCTTGCCTTGCTCTGAGCATGTGCAGAACACCTTCTCCACCAGAGGCTGGAGGTTCTGGGACCAATTCTTTCCCAACCCCCTGACTGTTTACCGTGCAACCCTAACCCAGGCTGGGCCCGTTTCCTTAGGAGCAAGCTCTGCAGCACTGCCTATGTGTGCCAGGCACACCCTGGGACCAGCAGCTGGGAAGTGGGTGCAGATCTGTCATAGCTCTGTCATGGAACAACCCCACTGAAGAAGATAACAGTGGTTACCAGCAGTGTAGCTAGCTGCTCAGGGCAAGCTGTACATGGGGCAGGGCAAACTGGGGCAGAGCATGCTATGCAGAATCTCCATGGAGTCTGCAAGCCTCACGTTGCCGTTTCAGGCAGCATGGAGCCTGCAGGTGCCCGAGCCATCATGTCACTCCCCAGGAGAGACATGTGGCTCAGGCGCACTGCAGGCCAGGCCCCGCAGTCACCCCCCTCAGTGATGACACCCAAGGTGGTCCACACCCACCACACACCCCTTCCTAAGCCACCGGTGGTTACCCAGACCTCATTGCTGATTGAGAAGGGACCCAAAAGCATAGATAGGACCCAAGCCAATGACTTTACAAGAAAGGAGATTCTAATTCAACACGAGGAAGACCTTTCTGACACTGAGAGATGTTCAACAGTGGAACCTCAGGAGGTCGTGGACTCTCCTGCGTTGGAGGTTTTTAAGCAGAGGTTGGACGGCGATCTGTCAGGGATACTTTAATTGAGAGTCCTGCACTGCAGTGGGTTGGATTAGATGATCCTCGGAGTCCTTTCCAAGTCTACAATTCTACGATTTATGTCACCAGTTCAGGCACCATACATTCGTCTGTAATAATTGTGTAAGTACTCAGATAAAAGGAAACTTGGGTGACAGGCACACACATGTGGGTTAGTCACAGCTGATTTTGTGAATTAACTCACTTGAAAAGCATTATGCTTGAAAATCCTTTCTGTGAAGTTCTTTCTATCGGCGCCTGTCGTTCTCTTGTTCAGCTTCCATGGGGCCTGCACAGGATAACTCCCAGGTGGTTGTATCCAGTGTTTTTTTCTCTGGGGGGACACATACCTCTAAGCATTTTGTGAATCTAAGTTTGGCTTCATTTAGGGGGGCATCCATTTTTGATGTGAAGACTCAGCCCTCAAACTTAGGAAGTAAGACCTGGTTCAAGTGCTCCTGAGCAGATGCAGAGTGCATTTCCTCACCACTGGGCAACATCCATGAACTTCCTGGTAACATTTCCAGGTAGACTTGAATCCTGATGTCTCTTTTTTTTAGATGCCAGGTGAGAACAGTAAATAGAGAGAGAGAAGCAGGCCTGGTGTGGCAATTGCTGGAATAAAAACTATAGCGCTGTGTTACAACCTTAATTGGTATTGTTATTATTTGCTAAAACACATAGTTTTGAAAGGATTTGGGGGGTTTCCATTAAAAAAAATGAAATTGGGGAAGAAGAGTCGAATATAGCTGAGGGGAGCCAGGCCTTGCAAACTCCCTCCATCTTTCCACAAGCACCCAGAGCTTTGGTGCTGACTCTGAACCCATCCTTGACTTGGTTGAGCACTTGCTAGAGTTGCAACCGAGGTGAGAATCCCAGCAGCTTGATGATAATTCACCCATCACAGCCTGCCTGGCTTGCTAACATCTGCCAGGGAGGGGGCCAAGAAACTGTCAGAAAGCAAACATCGCCAATCCAAGGAGTTGATTAAGGTGGCTTCTCCCGATTCTTTGCTTACGGTTGCGAAAGCAGGAATCTTTTCAGCGTTACTGTTTCCAAAAGATTAATAAAGATGTTCAGGAGGCTGAAGTGCTGGGAGATTTGTTTAATTATTCCCCACAGTCCTGCCCCAGCAATCTGCTGACATTTCGCCCCGACCTTGCAAATCCTCAGCAAATATTAATATATCAACTCAAACAGGGGCTCTTGTTTTATTGGTTCACGGAGCTCAGGAAGATTCGCCACAGCAGTGAAAAAATAATGTGCTGAACGGAGGGGGAACGGCTCCTTTGATATCACCTTCTGCTGCACACATGTGCTAGGAGCATCAACAAAATGGAAATGCCGCTCTTTTGCCACAGCTGCGGAGTGACACTTCAGATGCCTCAGCTTTCCTTTGTACAACCCGCTGGAACAGGCCCAAAAACCATGGTGGCAAGAGATTAGAAAACATATACACACAGAGAGACAGGAAGAAATTACATTTGATTATCTGACACGGTAGGGAATTTTTTACAAAGGGGAAGTTTCTCTTCGTGCAGCTTAAAGATTTTGGTCCAAAAAAGCCAGAAGAATGAAAAGCAGGAATGTCAGTACTGTTATTAGTTGTTGCATTTTTATCCCACCTGTTTCTCCAAGGTGATGGAGTTGTCCCTCATCATTTAATCCCCACAACAATCTTGTGAGGTAAGTTAGGCAGTGACTTGGCGAAGGTGGCACCCAACGAGCTTCATGGCTGAGTGTGGATCAGAACCGGTGTCTC
This sequence comes from Podarcis siculus, assembly GCA_034642415.1. Lineage (NCBI taxonomy): Eukaryota > Metazoa > Chordata > Lepidosauria > Squamata > Lacertidae > Podarcis > Podarcis siculus. The sequence goes on along the minus strand of JAXCMG010000127.1, from coordinate 1,045,407 downwards.
CAAATCTGACCCTCTAAGCACTAAATTCCTCACTTTTGGAGCACACGCTATCAAGGGATGACTTCCAAGTGTGCATGAGCCACTACAGATTAATTGCCACAGACAGTATTGTTTTCATTTCAGCCGGCATCAATGCAGATGAATGACGGATATCATCTCCTTGTCAGCCCCCATGTTGACTCAAAGACTTTTCACATGTTCATCTGAAATCAAACCACTCCCCACCTGCATGTTCTTAGCTCATTGGCTGTAGCAACAAGCATCGGCTTTTGTGTGCAAATGAGCCAATGCAGATTAAGAAGCAACAATTGCTATCATGGGTCAGAACCAAGCAAGACTGTTTGTCCCCAGCATCTGGAGCTCATAAAAGAGTTGGAAGAATGCTCAAAGCCCATCTAGTCCAGTGGTTCTCAATCTGGGTCCCCATATGTTATTGGACTACAACTCCCATCATCCCTGAGCTCTGGCCTTGCTAGCTAGGGGTGATGGGAGTTGTAGTTCAACAACATCTGGGTACCCACAGGTTGAGAAAGGCCGATCTAGTTGATACCTGCATTGCAGGGACCAGATGATGCTCAAGGTTCATTCCACCTATACAATGCTATGATTCTGTAGAATGCTAGGATGGCCATCTCACTTCTGCTTAGAAATGAAGCTGTCTGTCCCACTGCCAAACATTTTGTATCATCAAGAAGTTGTTCCTCAGGTTTATGCCAAATCTGCTTTTCTGTAGTTTGAACCCATCGGTTTGCATCCTAAATACAGAAAACAAATTTGCTGTGTGACTATTCCAAAATACGCTGCCTCTGGTAACATGGTTAGATAATGGCTGTTGGTAGACCTCTTTCTATGAACACTAATAAATCACCGCAGTTGTGACAGTCCCCCATCTTAGCCCAAATATAACGTGTTTCATTGGAGGATGCCCACAAATTCAGATGTTGGTCATCGAAGGCTTGTCCACACTTGCATGGATATCATTTAACAACTTACCGAATGCAGGAAGTAAAAGAATATGAAGAGCTTTCCTGGATCAGACCCAAGGCTTTCTGTTCTCACAGTGGTCAACCAGGAGAATATATATATATATATATATATATATATATATATATATATATATATATATAGTTATAACATTTATATACCACCTTTTCTCCCAAGGAGCTCAAGGTTGTGTACATGGTTCTCCTCCCCATTTAATCCTCACAGCAACCCTTTGAAGTAGATTAGGCTAAGAGATGGTGACTGGCCCAAGGTCACTCAGTGAGCTTCATAGCTGTGTGATGATTCGAACCCAGCTCTCCCAGAGCATGATAGCACTCTACTGCTCCTGTTCCTCAGCAGTTGGCATTCAGAAGTGTGCTACCTGCCTCAGATCATGGAAGTAATGCTTCATGACTAGCAGCCATTGATCTTATAAGATCTATAAAAGACCTTGGGCTGACAGGTGCCTGGGACGGGGCATTTTCCATGGCTTTCTTCCTGCAAAACATGAGTGGAGTGACACCACCCCACACACACAATCATTGGAAACTTCTAAGAAAACCCCCCAAAATATTTTTATTTCAATTTGCTGTTTATTAATGGTCACTGGTGTTTTGACTGCTGTTGTTCTGTTTCAAAGCATATAATGCAACTTTTACTGGATGGTGTTTGCTCATGTGTTGTCTTCTTAATATATGGTGCCCTAAATGGCAGTATAAAAATCAGGAAGTGAATAAAATAAAATAAACAAAGGGAGCAATTTGGTTTGGTGTAAAGCACTGTGGAAATTTTTATCTTACAGAGTTTGATTTGTAGTTGTCCCATTCACACATGCAAGTCGCCACTTGGCACACGCCATCCAGGGCTGGTTCCCAGATGTGTGTTCATTGCTCAATGTCTGCAGATGATGAGACAGACAGAATTTTTTAATCGTCCCCTGAAACACCATGTTTTCCTAGAGTTCTCTTCGGCTGCTTTCTCCCCCCTTTTGGCATTGACTCCTCTGGCATATTTTAGGTGTCTATTGAAGTACAAACAGAAAGAGAGAGAGAGAAAAAACCCTGTTTGTGCATTTTGCTGACTTTCGCTCCGTCCAGTTTCAATCTAATCACTACCCCAACCCCAAACTGTGCTGCCGAGAAAGAGATTTGGGGCTGGAGGAGGGAAGGCTGCCTTCCTGCCATTTTTGGCATTCGGTTTCACTGAACTATGGAGTTAATGTGTGATTAATTTGATTCATAAACATGTTAATCATTTCATTGTGTGAACTGGTTAGCATTCCCCGCAGTCAGTACAGTGGTACCTCGGGTTACAGACGCCTCAGGTTACAGACTCCGCTAACCCAGAAATAGTACCTCGGGTAATGAACTTTGCTTCAGGATGAGAACAGAAATTGCATGGTGGCAGCACGGCGGCAGCTGAAGGCCCCATTAGCCAAAGTGGTACCTCAGGTTAAGAACAGTTTCAGGTTAAGAAACGAATTAAGTTCTTAACCCAAGGTACCACTGTAAAGGTAAAGGGACCCCTGACCATTAGGTCCAGTCATGACTGACTCTGGGGTTGCGCCACCCACGTCCCACAAGGTACCACTGTACCTTTCTTTAAACCTCTCTTTCTCTCTCTGGCATTTTTAACATTTTCACATCTTTCCCCCTCTAATTTGATCTTAAACCGGGACTTCAATTGCACTGCTGCTTATGATGGTTCAGTCCTGGAATCAGCCTTCAATGTCAGATTTTTCCTGCAAGAGGCCAATGTGGTGTAACGCTTGGAGCGTTGGTCTAAGACTTAGGAGACCAGTGATCAAATCCCCACTGAGTCAGGATGCACACTGGGTGACCTTGGGCCAGACACTGTCTCCCAGCCTAACTTATTCTGCAGGGCTTCTGTGAGAATAGGTTGAGCGATATCCAATGTAAGCTCCATTAACTTGAAACCCTGAAATTTTGGATCCCCTCCAAACTGATGTCAACTTTTTGTGCTCAAAGCCCATATTTTGCATCTCCCCACAAACTGAGTAATTGCTACTCAAACTGGGGGCCATAGGTATCCCCCTCCTAACCCAAATTTGTCTGATTCACTCCAAACCGGTAGCAATTTGAAATAACTTAAACGTGGGTTTTGCGACACAAAATGAGCCCAAAATGTTGGGATGAGTTTGGAGGGGATCAGGCAATGTTGGAGTTAGGAATGTTGAATTGGAACCCCAGTTTGCGGTATCAGTTACTCACTTTAGGGGGTGGCACAAAACATGGGCTATATATCTATATATCTATAGATATAGATATAGATATAGATATATAGATATAGATATGGACGCGGGTGGCGCTGTGGGTTAGACCACAGAGCCTAGGACTTGCTGATCAGAAGGTTGGCGGTTCGAATCCCCGCGACAGGGTGAGCTCCCGTTGCTTGGTCCCTGCTCCTGCCAACCTAGCAGTTCGAAAGCACGTCAAAGTGCAAGTAGATAAATAGGTACATCTCCGGCGGGAAGGTAAACGCCGTTTCCGTGCGCTGCTCTGGTTTGCCAGAAGTGGCTTAGTCATGATGGCCACAAGACCCGGAAGCTGTACGCCAGTTCCCTTGACCAATAAAGTGAGATGAGCGCCGCAACCCCAGAGTTGGCCACGACTGGACCTAATGGTCAGGGGACGCTTTACCATATATATATATATATATATATATATATATATGCAGGTTTTGGTGTCCTCGGGTGTCTTCCCGTGTAAAAGTTGGGGTGTCTAGGCGACGTTTCGACGAGGTCTCACTCGTCATCTTCAGGCTGGTGTTTTCGGCTTCTTGTTACTGGAACAGAGCAGGATCTCAGTGTTTGAGTTCCTATAAATACTGTTGAGGAGGTGTGGTGTATAGCCTCCAATGTTCTGGGCAGAGAGGAAGTTCCCAGGCTAGTGTGCCTTTTCTTCTTTTGTTCCTAAATTGCTTGAGGGATATCTTGAGTGATTTCTTGAGTGATATCCTGAGTACCACTTAGGTGGGTCATTAGGTGTGGATTAATCCTAGACACCCCAACTTTTACACGGGAAGACACCCGAGGACACCAAAACCTGCATTCCTGTACCCGTGAAAATCTACGAAAGCAAATATATATATATATATATATCCTGAAAGGAGCTTACATGCCAACAATTAAAGTGGATGTAGGATTGCATCCTAAGACTTAAAACACTAGTGATACAATTCAGCCACTTAATAATGTATTTGTTTCTATTTTTAGGCTGCCCTTCACCACCAGGTGGTACCCGGGCTGATTTTTTTTAAAAAATGACAAGAGTCCTAGGTATAACTAAGATCATAAAATATAAACCACAACATAGAGTCCTACTGATTTCAGGGACTTGCTTAAGCTACCCATTGAAATCGGTGAGGGATGTGCATGGGGTTTATTTTGTCTCAATGGTGCCCTAAATTTGGACAGTGGGCACAGGAAAAGGAGGGGGGAGCACAGCAAACAGGATGAGGGGATGGGCTGGAAGGGTAAGTGCAACAACTGGTGAATGTGCCAAAATATATGTCCAATTGGTATTTGTCTTAAGAATGCCCTTCTCATCATCAATAGTAGCAATGAGTCAGAGCCACTAAACTCTTGATACTTCTTAAATCCACAAAGCCTTTATTTAATTCACAGGGATGGAGGGTTGAGCCTAGTTTTACACTGCAGGAGTCTTTACTTCAGAATAGGGATTCCTGATGTTTTCTGTCTCTGGTGGTGATTTTGGCCATTACGGCAGATTTTTTTTTGAGTACCTGGAAGGAATCCAGAGTGAGCTGGGACAGGCTCTGAAATACTGGACACCTACTTCAGATGACAGCAGCCACGAAATTAAAAGTCGCCTGCTTCTTGGGAGAAAGGCGATGGCAAACCTAGACAGCATCTTAAAAAGCAGAGACATCACCTTGCCAACAAAGGTCCGTATAGTTAAAGCCATGGTTTTCCCAGTAGTGATGTATGGAAGTGAGAGCTGGACCATAAAGAAGGCTGATCGCCGAAGAATGGATGCTTTTGAATTATGGTGCTGGAGGAGACTCTTGAGAGTCCCATGGACTGCAAGAAGATCAAACCTATCCATTCTTAAGGAAATCAGCCCTGAGTGCTCACTGGAAGGACAGATCCTGAAGCTGAGGCTCCAATACTTTGGCCACCTCATGAGAAGAGAAGACTCCCTGGAAAAGACCCTGATGTTGGGAAAGATGGAGGGCATAAGGAGAAGGGGACGACAGAGGACGAGATGGTTGGACAGTGTTCTCGAATCTACAAACATGAGTCTGACCAAACTGCGGGAGGCAGTGGAAGACAGGAGTGCCTGGCGTGCTCTGGTCCATGGGGTCACAAAGAGTCGGACACAACTAAACGACTAAACAACAACAACAACTTCAGATGAGATGGGATGCACACAGTGGCGTTGCTTTTGTTCAGTCCAAATTATAATGAATCCAACAAAATAACATCACTTCTTGATGGAATCTCCCTTAGTAAAGAGGATTCAAAACACCAATTTAGCCACAGTTCTGCTATTGAAAACTGAGGAGGGAAGTTTGCCCTCTCTTCAATGAGGGCTCTTGAAATCTGTTGAGAAGAAATTAACCTGTGTGTAAACCAGTGTCGAGTCTGCTGCCCTGAGAGGTGAAATCACACACCCCTTTTACACTGCTTTTAATTAATCTGGAATAACCACTAACCCTTCTCTCTATAAATCCAGGTCACTGACATCCATTAGAATCACCACTTCACACATAGACATGCAGTGAAATACTGTGCTGGCTAGGGAATTACTTTTATTCTCTTATTGTCTCTCTCTCTCATTCACACACCCTTCCCTACCTGTGTGTTTTCAAAAAGGTGGTTAGTATGTGAGCCAGTGGGATGTACTGTAACTAGTCTGTGGGAGCAAGTCTGTGTGGGAGCCAGTCTTGTTGAATCCAGTCAGACTTAATTACTTCTGAATAAACATGAATTGGGTCCAGCTGCACATAAATTTATATGGGAAGGGAGAGAAAAAGTGATCTTTGTGTATTATTGTATATCTGTTCTATGCAATATGGAATATACAACATGATGAAGAAGATAGATTGTGGGTCTTGGATGGCTACAGACAGATGCCAGTTGAGTTGGCTGGATCACTCTTTGCTGTATAGCTCAGTCCTCCTGTTTAAGTTTACTCGGAAGTAAGTGCAAAGTGGCTTACTGCCACCATGTTGGCGGGATTATGTACATTAACTTGGAAGTGAAAGCCACTGAAGAAAACAGAACTTACTTTCTAAATAAGCATGCAATAGGCTTGGACAGTTAAAAATTGCCTACCCAGAAAATCCAGATTGCATGAGAAGACCCATATATACATTAACGGAAACATAAGCAATTCTCAGAATGATTAGGGAAGGGAACAAAGGCTCCAACACCCTTCACCCCAATCCTAGCAGTAGGGCATATATATTGTGCTTAAAATAAACAAAGCACTTCAGAGAAATTGAGAGACGTTCACTCATAAATTAACCCCACTGATTTCTATGGGATTGACTTCAAAGTAGAAGTAAATAAATAAATAAAAATAATAATAAATTATTATTGTTGTTGTTGTTATTATTATTATTATTATTATTATTATTATTATTATTATTATTAATACCCTGCCCATCTGGGTGGGTTTCCCCAGCCACTCTGGGTGGCTCCCAACAGAACACTAAAAACAGAATAAAACATTAAAAACTTCCCTAAACAGAGCTGCCTTCAGATGTTTTCTATAAGTCAGATAGTTGTTCATTTCCTTGACATCTGATGGGAGTGTGTTCCACAGGGCGGGCGTCACCACCTTGAAGGCCCTCTGCCTGGGTTCCCTGTAACCTCACTTCTCGCAGTGAGGGAACCACCAGAAGACCCTCGGCGCTGGACCTCAGTTTCCGGGCTGAACAATGGGGTGGTGACACTCCTTCAGGTGGGCTAAGCCCCCAGACCAAAGATGGGTCAAACAAACAACAGCCTCAAAACAAACCTGAGGCCTACTGAAGCCGATTTCGTGGTGTATGTATGTGTGATACAAACACACATCAGGGGCAGACTTTGGTAATATGGAGCCCTTTTGTGAGGCCCAAATTTGATTTCTGCCCCCCGCAGCCCTCATACTACCTTCCCAAAGTCAGCTAAGCTAGGCACTGGGCTTTGGGGAAGAGGTGTGAGGTTTTGGCAGGGTCCTAGAGCTCTCTCACTTTCTTCCCCAAGCTGGGCAAGTACTAACTAGGCTTTGGGAGTTGTGCTGCCCTAATCTGCCTCCGCAGAGGAAGTTGGCTTTCTCAATATTTCTGTTATTTCCCGTTCAACTAACACAATTAAACGGTTAAAAATCGAGACCCCAGTGTAGTAACTGGTTAAAATGGATAAGATATGGCAGAATAGCCTCCTGGCTCAGCTGTGGAGATGCTCAGTGTGGTCCTCAGGATCCTACCCTTGCTCATCCTTGTGGATGGATCAGATTGCTCCCAAAGCATCCTTCCCTTCACCCTCATCCCTTAAAAACATCCCCAGCAGACAGAACTTCCATGCCACCTACAAGTCAAGTGAGGTAAATAGTTCAGTGACGTTTCAGCTGAGATGATGCTGTGGGGAGGAAAAAGAATAATAATAATAATAATAATAATAATAATAATAATAATAATAAAATTATTTATATCCCGCCCTCCCCAGCCGAAGCCGGGCTCAGGGCGGCTAACAACAATCAAATAATCCCACATTCTAGAAAGAAAGCGGAAAATGGGAGGAGAACCAAAGATCTTCACTATGTTGGGCATACAAAAGCTGGAGAGGAGGTCACCAGACTGCAACACTCTTCATCCCTAACCACTGGTCATGCTGGCCGGGGCCGAGGGGAAGCACGATGACATCTGGAGATCTATGATTTCTCTAGGGTTGAATCTAACATTTAAAATATCCATTACCAGATTTCTTTAACCAGCCAACCCCATTCAAATGCACCCATAAGCAAGTAAAACTTGCATGCCTGTCTGATTTTTCAGGATTGGGAACTAGGGCTTAAAGAAGAGCAAGGCATCGTAGAACTGTAGAGCTGGAAGGGACCCCGAGGGTCATCTAGTCCAACCCCCTGCAATGCAGGAATCGTTTGCCCAACCACCAGCCAGAGATTAAGAGTCTCCTGCTCTATGACTGAGCTATCCCAGCCTGAGTTCATTTGCACTCCATCGTTTTCACCTGGGTGCACACTCTGAGGTGCATTCGGATACACACCTGCATTCACATTTGATAGTGTTTCATACAAACGTTAATGGTGTGTGGTGAACTGGGGTGGTGGGTGGGGCATGAAGTAAAGGTAAAGGTAAAGGGACATCTGACCATTAGGTCCAGTCATGGACGACTCTGGGGTTGCGACGCTCATCTCGCTTTATTGGCCGAGGGAGCCGGCGTACAGCTCATGTGGCCAGCGTGACTAAGTCACTTCTGGCGAACCAGAGCAGCACACAGAAATGCCGTTTACCTTCCCGCCAGAGCGGTACCTATTTATCTACTTGCACTTTGACGTGCTTTTGAACTGTTAGGTTGGCAGGAGCAGGGACCGAGCAACGGGAGCTCACCCCGTCACGGGGATTTGAACCGCCGACCTTCTGATCGGCAAATCCTAGGCTCTGTGGTTTAACCCACAGCGCCACCCACGTCTGTTCGCCCAAATCAAATTGGGGTGGGGGTGAGGAACACAACACATCCTTTGATGACAGCCACCAGCTTTTAAAGCTTTCAAAGATGGTTAAGATGAACTCAGAGTGAAGGAGCTCTGCTCTTGTCTGTGAGCCACAATAGCTAGATAGAACTATAATGTTCAGAAGCAGCCTGCCAACAAAGACCAATTGCTGGTGGAGGTGGACAAACAATGGGGGGCGGGGGGCTGTATTTGGTTGGACGATGAGGAGGATAGGAGTCTAGACCAGATCGATATGGACCTGTTCTTGTGCCAAACCTTGCTCGGTGAGTTGCCTCTTCCCCTCCTTTGGGCTCCTCTCATTTTAAGAGTGGAAGCACTACAGTAAAGAGCCTGGTTCTCTCTCTCTCTCTCTCTCTCTCTCTCTCTCTCTCTCTCTCCTACACTCTCTTTGTAAGAGTCAACAAGGACGATTGAAACTTTATAGCGCATGATTCATAGGCCGGATCTGTTCTCGGAGCCAGGGGGGCGCATATTACATTAATCAGTGTCAGGCTACTCAAAGAGGGACGTGCATATGAATTCTCCATCTTCCATGGCACAAGGGGGAGATAAATGGGTTAGGGAGCCAATGGATTGGGGGGGCGGAGGTTGCGGGGGGGGGGGGAGAGAGAATGTGGTCTAAACGCGCACGCAAAATCGACCAGGGGTCCTTCCAGCAGGTTTGCGAGGCTGCAATCCCCTAGACATTTACCTGGGAGTAATCCCGGTTAACTCGGAGGATTTACTGCCCAGGAGGAAACCAACGCAAGACCGAGACGCGTGTGGGTGTGCGCTTTCCTCCCCTAGTAGAAGAAATCAGGGTGAGGCGAGGGACGCGTCGATGCCTCGCGCAATTCTCTCGCTCCAGCGAAAACTGCACAGACCGGGCCAAAAGTGAAGAACGGAGCTGTAGGGCCGACTGACAAGGGGTTAATTCGGATCGGCGGCCGCGGCACGCCTGGCCCCCTTTTCCGAAGTCGCCTGAGTGCTCCCAGCAGAGAGCAATAAATAAGGGAAAGGGAACAGCTGCTCGGTCTGCCAATGTAAACGCTCAGCAGACATTTCGCTTTTTAATCTGGAAAACTCCTCGATCTTCTCCTGCCGCCGCGCCCCCCCTCCCGCCCCAAATCTCCTTTCCTGGGGAGCAGCAAGGATCCGACGCGCGACTTTCTCTCTTCTAGTGGTTTGTCATAGAACTGGGCTCTCATTTAAAGTAATTTTAACAGGCGGTCGACATAACACTATTCTCTCCCCCCGCTTTCCCAATTCTTCTGGATTCATTTGGGCTTCAGACTTTTGGCACCCGTTGCTAAGCACATCTGCTTGAAAGGAAACCGGAGGATCTGGCGCTTCGGTGCCTCTTCCCCCGCCCCCCATCGCAGCGTTAGTTTTATAGGACGTCTCCCCACAGCCTAGATGCAGGTTTGTATGTTCCTGGGGAGCAGAGACCTTTTTCTTTGGTGCGTTTGGTATTCTGCAAAGCACCACGAACTGACCGTGCAGGACAAGATCTGCCGCTGCTACTAATGACAATGAGAATATACAAATCCCGTTACATTATCATATAAATGGCGTGCAGTTTTGCGCAGGCTTATCTGCTCCGCACCGAGACTTATTTCGGAGTAATGTCATGTTAGCGGATCGGACTCGGTATTGTCAGTGACAGGCTGTGGGTCTCCAGGGTGCCAGCCAGAACAGAGTCCTACCTGGACATGCCAGGGTTTGACCCAGGAAACTTTTGCCTGCAAGGCGCTTGCTTTAGCACGGAGCTACAGTCTTCCCCCAAACATGCGCCCAAGAAAATTAGGACTCATCCATGCTGTTGTTTAGGATGCAAGCTTCCCCTGTTATCCAGTAATTCTCCCTGGTCCAGAGGACACTCTCCTCCAAATCGCTGCCTCCCAAAACTTCCCTAGATCCGGATTTTCTCAGGCCGTCTCCTTTTAGCTGGCATGAGAAACTCCGGGTCAAGGGAGGGGAAAGGTTGGGAAGGCAGCGATTTGGAGGAAAGCGCCCTATGGAGGAAGCTTGCCAACCCTATTAAACAAGCAGATCAGTACATGGAATGGCGTTCAGTCGAATTTGCTTTTGATTAAACCTATTTAGAATCGGACTCTAAAGTCCCGCCCCGTTTGCTGTAGGATTCTAAGGTCCGGCCTGGCCAGGGGTCAAGGAGGTAGCGAGTTCGAATCCTCACAACATCCGGAGCGCCACTTTCGATCTAGGGACATAGGGGAGAATTCTCTCCCTTTGCCACGCAAGCCAGTCGAAATAAAAAAAAATAAGGGAAATGCCTAATAAAAAGACTAGAGGCGTTTACGGGAGAGGGTTACTGCAAAGAAGGCGAGGTGGAGACTGAATTTATTAAAACGTGAAGAAAAAAATGTTTATTGTGCTGCTGCCTCTGGGTTTACAAGAGGAAGTGTTTGGGGCGCTTGTGAATGGCTTTTTTTTTTTTTTTAAGGGACTGAAGTAGGCAGCCCGTCCTCGGAGGAGATGAATGGAAGTTTTGTTTCTTCGCTAGAGTAAGAATTCAAACGGTTGCCAAAAAACAAGCAGGTTAATCTAGTCCGATGTTCCCATTTCCTCAATGACAGAAAACTTCCAGCATTTAGCAGCACAGATCCATGCATGTTTGCTGCCTGTTGCCATATGTATATATGGAAGGGGGAATCGTTGCACCAGGTTTTTCCAGGCCGAAATTGTGACAAGAATGGGGTCTGGAGAGACCTGGATAAACCCAATCGCTGGGAGCCCAGGCCAATGCAAGTTTATTCGGAAAAATCTCTCACTCATTTTAATCAGATTTACTCGCCAGGTAAATATCCCTAGGGCTCTAGCCTGCAAACTTCAATGGATTTTTTTTGGGGGGGGTGTTGTTTTGTTTTTAATAGAAGATTTTACACCTACTTCGACGGAACTATTCCTTAAGGTTTGATGGATAACGAGAAATATTCTTCCTTTAAATCCAGCACGCGCGGAACAGCGAAATAATCAGATTAATATATGTTTACTGTTCCGCAAGTGCTGGATTAAGACAAAATGACATTAAACAACAACAACAACACATAATTATTTCCCTAGATTCCCAAGTCAAGGATGGAGGTTGCAATTTTGCTCAATGGAAGAGTCGCCGAACGTCTTTTAGACAAGCTGATCTCTCCCGCTCAGTATTAAGGGCTGCCGATACTGGTCTACCCTGCAAGTCTGTTGGAATGACTCCTGCGTTACGCATCACCACTGACAGCGTTTACAAAACAGAACTTTCTAAATACCCCTTCAAGAAAGCGAAGGATTTTTGTTGCACTCATTGGTTCAGGTGCTGGAGAGGTAGTCGATCTAATTAATTAATTAAATAATAATAATAATAATAATAATAATAATAATAATAATAATAATAA
>JAXCMG010000127.1:1020810-1033309 GCA_034642415.1 Podarcis siculus | reverse complement strand
AATAATAATAATAATAATAATAATAATAATAATAATAATAATAATAATATCATCAATCCTGCATAGGATCATGCGGCGGATTTCCCCCATTCAAATCAATGGGGCAATTTCAGAAGCGCCTCGCTCTGTTTGGATCACCACGTTCCCTGCTCCTCTCACCGCAAACCCCCGAAGTTCAGGCTGAACGAAGCCCCCTGAACAGACCTGTTGCACGGATTCCACACCGATTTGCGCAAAGCGCCGCGGTTAAATGCACCCAGGCTGAGAGTTAATTCTAAACAGGACTGCAAATAGCAGCGCTTTCTCTGCATCTCATTACTGCACTAAGGTTGCCGGGCCCCCACAATGGGCACCGCGGAAGAGGTTGGAGAAAAGTAAATAATTGGAGAGGTTACTTTCGTGTTGTTGTCTTTTCGGGACTGAGGAGGGAACCATTCCGCCTCGAGCCTACAGAGGGCGCTGAGAGCCTTGCCAAAGGAGAGGAAGAACCGCGAGTTCGGCGCGACCGCTTCTTCCAATGCACAGCCCCCCACCCCCGTTAAAAAAAACAACCCAGACATAGACGCGCAACTCCAAGGACGCCGAAAGCCCCCCGCCCCGCTTTTGCTTTCAATTGGGAAGCGAAGCTCATGTGGGACCGCGTTCTCTGCCTGCCCAGGCTCCCCATCCCGGACCCTGGAAACATAAGCCGGTCACTTTTCGGAGCTAGTGGAGTGGCCAGATTTTGGAGAGCTTGCCAAGAGAAAGCCCTACCCGTGCCATGCCTTAAAAATCAGCCCTGAACCCTAGGTGGGAAAAGGCTCATTCGCTAGGCTCCCTCGCCGCCGTGCGCCTAAGTCCGGGAGACATTGGGTCTTCCGATCTTCCCTGCGCTTTTATTTGTTTCCCTTTCACAGCATCATAAAACGGTAACGTTGGAAAGGACCGCGAGTCCGAGGGTCATTTAGCCCAACCCCGCTGTAACGCAGCAATCTCAACACTCGGGTCTCCCACCCGATCTGAAACCGGACTGCTTCGCAAATGTGCGAGAAATGTTTAATGCTGCGCAAATGCGAAAACTTTCCTCCTCTCCAACATCCATTTGCAGGAGGTTTTTGAGAAGAGAGATTTTTAAAGTTTGCAAAAATAAAAACGAAATCACTTTCCGGAAGAAGCAATGCAACAACAAAGGATATTGTTGAGAGGTAAATCCCGCTGCGCTCAATGAGACTCATTGTCAGGTTTGGGTGTGCGCACTCAGGACGCGATCCTCTTCGGGCGCCTAGAAATGGAGATCATTGCGACTTACTCCGAGGTTGACTGGCCTAATAAGGAAGCCTGGCGTCCCGGTTTCCCGGGGACAGTCCTCGAATTTACAAATCAGTCCCCTGACAAATTCCATCTGTTTAGCAGTAAATTGAAAAGTGTCCCCGGATTCATTGGGGGGGAAAATCTGGTAACTTTTAATGCCCTCTGTTTCCATGACCTTAGAGAAGGATCCTAAAGCATGGTTACTGAAAAGGCAAATTCCAGCGGTGTTTTCGCCCAAGTAAGGACGCCTCACAGCTCAACTTAAAGCACACCTCAAGCTGCAATCGGGAGCTACACACTTCCTAGGGAGCAAGTCTCCCCTAGAACCGAGCGGGGCTTCCTTCTGAGTAAATATGTTTAGGATCGCGCTACGCCTCTGCATTGGGTTGCGCCCCCACTTCATAATTTAAAAGGTGCCTGAGCCTCTTCCGCACTTCAGCTGCGATTCTAGGCCGGCTTAACCTGAGAAGAATTCATGCTGGACGCCATCGGATTTACTCTGAGTAAACGGTTACTAGGCAAGAAGCCCGACTGAACTCAGCGGGACTTTCTCCCTCCTAAAGGCGCAGGGGATGGATTTGCGTGGCGCTTAAGAGGGTCTAAAAGTGTTGAAGACCTGGGAACACAACCCCCCCCCCCCCCACAAATCCTGACCTATTTTACAAAGGACTGGAACCAGCCTGGTTCTTTTGGCCCTGCCTGGGTTTCACCCGCAGGGGCGGAAAGTTCCTCGCAGGAACAGCCGGCCGCTCGCTGTTCCATAAAAAAAGAAATCCACTACCGCGGCAAATTGACTGGGGGGGGGGAGAGGGGGGGGGGGGGGGGGGGAGAGAGAGAGAGAGAGAGAAAGAGAGAAAGAGAGAAAGAGAGAAAGAGAGAAAGAGAGAAAGAAAGAAAGAAAGAAAGAAAGAAAGAAAGAAAGAAAGAAAGAAAGAAAGAAAGACACCCTCTTCAGCATTCAGTGCTATTGCAGTTAAAGAAAAGGGAGTGGAGGAGAAAGAAAAAGGTGGGGGGGGGGGACCAGATCAATATTGTCACCCTTGATGGGGAATTTATTAATATTTGATTTCAAATCTCGTCCTGGTTTCCGACAAGTCCTGCTCCGAGGATGGCGCAGTTCGGATAGGCTGTCTCCAGCATGATTTTTTAATGACTTCCCCAGCTGCTTCTTTCCATTTTCCACCGTCAACAACCATCTGGTATCTGATTAGCACCTCAATGCTCATTTAGCATTCTCATTTAGGAAGGGGAGGAAAGTCCGGGGGGGGGGGCCTGAAAGAGAGAGAGGTGCGTGTAGAAGCCACTCGAAAAATATTGCAACTTTTCTCAAGGGCTGCTCTTGGAGAGATTAGCCGAGCTTTGAGAAGCTCTCGTCTCCTTTTTTCCTCCTGAAGCAGAGGGCTGGAGACCATAGCGCTCCTCCTCTCTTCTTGCCGGACAGGCTGGTGACTTAAAAATAAATAAATCTCTTTTTTCTCCACTTGCTACAAGGATCTCGACCGAAACTCCACATAAAGAGGGGAGGGGGTGATCCCAACCGCCCGCTCGAGATACAAACTCAATCCCTGCACCCCCAGTTTATTTGCTGGACCTCAGTTTTTCCGCCTCACAACCAAAGAGAAAACACCTTCCTTCCTTCCATACCTATCCCAATACTTCCGAGTGGAGATTTACTTACTAGTTGGGAATACACAGACACCAGGCTAGTTTTGGGAAAGTATTGCGCTGCAATCTGTCCTATCCTCCCCTTCAGAGAGGGAAAACAACAATCTTTCTCATCAGAGGAAGAGTTCATTCCCAGCTAGCAAAACAGCAAGAAATTTGCAGGCAGCCAAACTGGTGTGGGCATTGTGCATAATGTTAATAATAAATATAGTATAAAAATACAGACTGACGTGAGCTCGATATGAGACAGGATATTTCCCTCCCAGGATCAAGGCAAAAAATGAATAAATGTGCAAATAAATAAGGTGCAATCCACTGGAAATTTTCATAAGCATTTAAAGAATTTTTAGCCCCTTTATCATCGGCCTTTTAAAACAATTGATTCAATGATTCAGAGATATCTGCATGTTCCTGAACAAATATATATATCATGTTCCAGAACAAATATATTTTTGAAATAACTTAGCATTTTTATACATTAAAAGCTATCAGTCTGTGTTGGAAGGAAATCTCTCTAGATTATTCTTCCTCATTCCTTTCTATCACAGCAACACGCTAGACTCAAAGTGCTCTCAAAAAGAAGCAAGAATTCACTCATAGGCCCAATGATTTCAAATCAGGCCCAGCCACTTCTCCCAGGATTAATCAGCCAAAGGTTTAGTTGATTAA
Organism: Podarcis siculus; assembly: GCA_034642415.1. Lineage (NCBI taxonomy): Eukaryota > Metazoa > Chordata > Lepidosauria > Squamata > Lacertidae > Podarcis > Podarcis siculus. The sequence continues at coordinate 1,029,685 of JAXCMG010000127.1, read as the reverse complement.
CCTACCAACCTAAATCAATTAATACTTGCAGTCCTACAAATATTGAAAGCCTTGTCAAGAAGCATTTTGAGCAACACCAAGACTCATTTGTCCAGGGAGCGGTCATAATTTCATTTTGTTTATTAGACAAAAATATACGATTTAGACAAGTTTTTGCTGTGGCATTATTTACAATTCGAAATCACTTTATATACAGAAAAAAAATAACACAAACACATGAGAAATCTTTACCCAAACCAATAATCCAATCGTGGTTAGAATTACACGCTCTGAAAATGGAATAAAGGAAAAGGGGAAAGTCCAGGTTGAGGAGTTGGGATATATATATTTTTGAAATGGGATTGATACCACCTTATTGCAAAAATGAGATTGGTGGGAGTCATTTAGATAATTTCCACTTTTTTTTTGTTTTGTCCTTTAGACCAGTCTGTGAAATTTTCTTTTCCACCAAAAAAGGGGGGGAAAGAACACGCCATTTAATCAAGCAGAAGGGAGAGCTGTTAAAATTCACGATGTTCCCTCTTGCTGAGTCAAAGAGCTGTTGGAAAGAAAAGACAGAACCATCTATCAGTGAAAGCTCAGCTACGCTCGCCCATCTGCATTAGGGAACAGACTAGGAATATATATTTTTACACAATAGAAATGCAACGGTGACATTGGGGGCGGCGGGTTGGGGAGGGGATTCAGTTTCTTTTTTAAAAAGCACACCCCAAACTTTCAAGCTAAAGTATATGGTCTGTAAGTTTATGCCACTTTGAAAAGCTTTACAAAATTGCTTGATTGCTGCTTTGATTTATGATAATGAGGGTGCGCTTGGATTAGTCTGTGTTATCCAAGCACTTTCTTTCCTTTAAGTAAATTTCAGTGAACAAGAACTCACTTGTCCCGGACAGGCTGAAAGGGAGATTTTAACTGCTGAGGTGGAGAGTCGGTTCTTGGTACGTTTTCTCTTTCTGATGAGGAAAGAAAAGAAGAAAGGGGGAGGGGAGGAAATGTCTTAGCAAAGTTTGCTTATACAGAGAGACAAACATGCAATAAAACGACTCCGCCATATCTGCAAGTTTCATGTCATGTTCCTTCCTTCTCTCCCCTCACCTCATGGTGTAATGCCGTGGCTGAGTGACTGAGCTGTGAACCAGAAAGACCCCTGTTCAAATCTGGCCTCTGCCATGAACTCAAGGTGGCCTTAGGCAAAACAGTCAGCTCCCCCTGCTCTCCATCAGCACTATAGCCCAGACCTACCTTACAGGGTTGTTGTACGGATTGTTAAGGAAATGAACTTTGAACCATCCAAAAGCGTAACATAAATGTTAAGTCATTACTTCTTCTTTGTTTTACTTTGTATCACCCACTATTGATAAAAGTTGAATAAAATGAGGGGGGAAGACAGGTTGGGATCCTAAGGAATTTCATGATTGTTTTGTTTCTCCCCAAGGGGGAAGCAGAGGAAGTCCCACTGAACTCATGGAATCTTACTCCTGGGTCAACATGCATCGGCTGGACTGATGTGTCTGTCCTGCCATCCTCTTTAAAGAAGTCAAAATAAATAAGGAAACAGGAAAACTGTTGCAAAACTATAAGTAGCTCAAGGTATCAAGAGTCTTCTTGGAAGAGTCTTATATTTTATACACTAGGGACTGTGTCTCCATCACCACCCTTAGAAAGAGCAGGAGGGTTTCAAAAGCTACCTGACCATCAATAAGCTATAGCTCCAGTCAAGGCCTACAAAAGGCTTTTTGGGACCCCCTCCCAATCTGGATCAGGCTAACCGAGTTAAGTCCCAACTCCGTGGGACTTACCTTCAAGTACACAACAAACAGCCCACCCGCCAAGTATCCTTCTCCCTCCATTGTTCACATTACCTATGTGTTTAGGGCTCGTCCTCTCTGAAGACTTTTCAGTGCTAAGAGCTGTTAACACCGAGGGGGGCTGCTGCTGGACCTGAAGGTGGTGGTTGTGGTGGGCAGCGTGGTGGTGATTAACTCCCAAAAAGGACCTCACGTTTAACAAGGAACTCTGGGTGAGAAACGCCCCGTTTGTCCAGTTGTGAAATTTGCCAATCTGGCAGGTGTACAGTCCATGGCTGGGGAGGAAAGCCGGGTGCTGGAGCTGGGAAGAGGTGTGGTTAACCTGGGCGGGGGGTGAAGGAGGAGTTGGCTTGCTGAGGGCCCCATCTGGGCTGGTGGCCGTCTCTGCCAAAGACCAGATCTTGGGCTTGTTGTGAAGTGGGCCTTGTAGAGCATTTTGCCTACTGGGGCTGAGGATTCGGGTGGGATTGTCCGAGGCCTCCTTCACCAGGGACAGGGCCTCTTTGGGTTTAAGTCCTTCAGGGCCTGACAGCGTCAAGGCCTTCTCCTTCTCCAAATGCTCTTCCTCGCTGCTTTGTCGTAGAAGCTCTACCTTCTCTTCCTCCTCCTCATTGCTCTGTTCCCCATCGTTCTCGTCAATCTTGTCTATGTCAATACTCTCCAGGTCAATCTCTTCATCATCTTCATTCTTCTCAGGGTCCCCCTCATTGTCACTCCCAAAGAGGTTCCCGTCGTCTTGGTCCTTGCTCCGCGATCCCCAAGTGACCTTGTTCTCCTTCTTGAGCCTCCTCCTGGCGTTGGCAAACCAGGTGGAGACCTGTGTGAGGGTCATCTTGGTGATGATGGCCAGCATGATCTTCTCGCCTTTGGTGGGGTAGGGGTTCTTGCGGTGCTCATTCAGCCAGGCCTTTAAGGTGCTGGTGCTCTCCCGGGTTGCATTCTTGGGCCTCCCTGGGTCCCCATACTGGAACTGTCCATATGGATAATAACCAGGGGTGGTATGAGCAGCAAAAGTCGCAGGATGGACCCCAGGGTTGTCCTTCAGTTCATACTGGGAGCCCTGCAACACATTCAGAGAAGCCAAAAAAGAAACAGAGAGTGAGGTCAGGTCCTCCCATTGCACAAGCCCTGCCTTTCTGTTTTAAATCGGGAGCTTTCCCAAATGGTTTTCCAGAGGGTGGGTAAGGAGGGAGAGAGGTCTCCTTGCACCAAGCTAAAAGAATAATCAAAAAGTGCCCTCACTCCCTGATCCAGCCTCATTTTCCAAGCCTGCATCCAAGAGCCAATATTTATTGTGCTGTTAAAAATAAGCAGGCACCCTTAAAGGAGCACTGACCCACATCGAGAAAGATAATATCAGCGCATCACAGGCTTCTGGGGCATGTCTGGTGCAACAGACAGCAGGGCAGATTCCTGCCCAGCTCCAGCAGCACTTTAAAGAGGGGCTTCACAAAAGAGAAATGATGGGAATGAGAGAGGGATTGCGCTCTGAATCCCCTCTTAACACTGTACAGGCAGCGACAAGGCGCAAGCCAAGCCAAGCCAGAGTTAAGCACATTAAAGCTCACTTATTTCAGGAGGGAAGAGGCACCACACACTTCCTTCTCTCCCGTTGGAAACAGTGGGACTTTCAAATGCTAAACTTTAGTTGGCTTTTGTCCATATCATTGAGAGTCTCATGGTGCTCTTGGTAGCATGAGAGAGAGAGAGAGAGAGAGAGAGAGAGAGAGAGCGCGCACTTTCTATTTGGGATATGTGTATCCCTGCCTTCCTCAATAATCCTTTCACCCTCGGAGGACAAAACACCTTTTCCCCTCCTTTTTGCAAGCCTTTAGCAGAGGTGATTTATTTTCAATCAATATACTTTTTATCATCCGCAGTAAAACACAGTGAAGTCAAATTAGCCCATCAGGTGTTTTGGTAAATAACATTTTATCTTTCTAACAACCTCATTAGGCCTCATTATTACTGCAAATTGCACACACACACACACACACACACACACACACACTTTTATGACTCCATTCCTCAAACTTCCGCAAAGTCTAGGCACCTTTTTAGAACTGAGCCCTGCTTTCTAGGAACTGCTGATGGGAGCAAAGGTTGTAAAGCGACCTATGAGTAGCATATTTTTTCCTCCTCTCAGTCAAAAGAATTTTCTGCTTTTCATCTTATTGGTGGCCAGTCATTTAATCTGTCCTATTTTAAAGATAGGTTTAATTTATTTTTTTTCTGGTGACCTGCAAGGTTTTGTTTGCTTGCTTTAAATGTGTGTGTACAAAAAGCCATTTGAGTGAAAAAGCCTGATACACTTTTGCAAAGAAATGGATTTATTTGGAGCAAGCTCACAAGAGAAAATGTAAGAGAAAAAACAATGTATATACACCATCTGGAAAGGGCAAAATGTAATATTTAATAATAACTCTATCCGGGCATGCTTGTTACACTCCCTTTATCTCGTTGAGCGATTTTTGTTCTTGTGGCTGAAATGATAAATTTTGTATTCCCCTGTTGGGAATTCTTTTGAAGTAGCTACTTGAAAATCATTACTGCTTCTACTCTTCATTTACTGGCATAGAATAAGTGAGAATGGAGAGAGCTCATTTTCAGCCTCTCATTTTCCTATATTATTCCAATCATTCCATATACCTTAGCATATGTTTTATTTTTATAATTTCAACTGGCAAAAAAAAATTCCATTTTTTAAAAACAACAACGGATAAATAAACAAAAAACTACAACTAACCCCAGCCTATTTATTTTGTAGAGAAGTAGGGTATATCCTTACCAAATACATTTACTTATTCTGAATAATCTTACCACAATCTGCACAAACCACAAAGAAAAACACCCCGATGTAAAACACAAGCATGGTTTAAAAAACAAAACCATAATAGGACGAGTTTCTTGCCTTGCCTTAATTTTGATAAGGTATTTGTTTGTTACTGTCGCTGCTATGATAGCAAAATCCCTTCTGGGAATTCTGCTGAAATTACTTCTTGGAAAATCGTTACCGTTTCTCTGTTAGCATTTACATTCCGAACAGAAATATGTAAAATATGTAAAAGGAAACAAATAAGTTAACCAAGTCTGCGTAAAATGCCCTTAAAATATTTCCACCGCAAAACCGAAAAGACAGCAATACTAATACCCCTGCTTGTTGAATTTAAAACAATGTCCCCAAAATCATTCCCATAGTTTATCAATATGCTATTCTGAAAACGCGAGAATCCGGAGGGATTTGCAATCATGGATAAATATTGCGGGGGAGGTGAAGGGGGGGGGAGCTCAAAGGAACAACTCCACTTTTCCGCTCAAGTTCGTGGGATCGAAAGAAAAATCATACGGCGAACCCGCTAAGAAAAGAAATCTGGGACCAAGGGAGGGCAAACGCGCTCCTGTTTTGTTTGGAGATATTTTTTTGGGGGGGAGGGGGAGCCTCGCCGCTGTTCCGCGCCTCCTCTCTTAACCGCGCTTTAATTGCTGCAAATTAATTAAAACCTTGGAAACTTCCCGCGGCAAGCGGCTCCGGCGGCGGGTCGGGGAGGCGAAGGCGCCTCCAGCCCGCGGCTGCAACTGTAGAAGGAGCGCGCCAGAGAAATAACCGGCGGTCGGAGTCACCGTGAGCTTGTTTTGTCTCTGGATGGGGTTGGAAGCAAATAATAATGGACGGGGGGGGGGGGGGCTGAGCTCGCTGCGGCCCCTAAGGAGGCGAGAAAAGCCTGCGCAGCCCTTCGCCCTGGGAGCCCACGGAAGAAAAGCTCCCGGCGCGTCGCGCTCCAGCGGGCCACGAGGCAGCCCCTCCAGCCCTCCCAATCCTGCGCCGAGCAGCCGAGGGCCCGTTTTCCCCGGGGCGCCCTTTCCCTCCCGCGGCCCGCCCCGTCGGATGCGGACTCACCATCTGCGAGAAGAGGCTGAGGTCCGCGGTGTAGGGCAGGAAGGCGCTGTAGTTGGGCGCGCTGTAAGGCCCGGCCGCGGCGGCCGCGGCGTACATGCCCAGCACCGAGGTGACGGCGGCGGTGGAGCCGCTGCTGAGCTCCGCGCCCCCTGGACGGCCCGAAGCGGCGGCGGCGGCAGCGGCGGCAGCGGCGGCGGCCGCCAGCACCCCGGGCCGGTCGCTGCCGCCGTACACGGCCTGGCTGGCGCTGAGGTACTGCGGGTAGCCCAGCTGCGGGAAGGACATCCCGGGCGTGCAGGCGAGGAGGAGCGAGACGCACCGCCGACGGGGCGACACGGAGCCAGAAGTCGAAGCGGACGGGGCAGCGGCGCTCGGCGGGCGGGCAAGCCGGGTCTGGGACGGCGCGGGAGAGCCCGGGATGGCTGGCTGGCTCGCTAGCTAGCTGTCGACTGCGCTCCCCTGCCTGCCTGCCGTCTCTCCTTCTCCAGCTGCCGGGCGGAGAGAGGAGCCCCCGTCTGGGTAATTTTTCTTTCCGGGCTCGGCTTTCTTTTCTCGCCTTCTGGCTCGCTCTCTCAGACGGATCTTGTCATCTGCATGTGGAAGAGGAGGAGGAGGAGGAAGGAGGAGGAGGAGGAGACAGCGGCAGCGCGTGTGGATGGACTCGGTGGGGCGTCTTCCCTCAACTCTCGGCTCGCCTGTGCTCCTAAATCCCTTAGATGTGATCTGATCAACAATTGAGCTCCGACTGATGCGCCTGCCCTAAGGTCCTCGGCTGATCTTTCAGATACAATTTGAAGTTGATGCTTTGATTGGCACCCACTTGAGCGCCAAGCCCCGCCCACCCCCGTCCCGTCCTAACCCCCCTTCGGAGGAGCACGTGGTTAAGCAATCCTGCCCGGGCCACTTTGCCTTGATATGTGTGTGTGTGTGTGTGTGTGTGTGTGTGTGTGTACGTCTACTGTGTTTTTTGTGTGTGTGTGTGTATTTAATGTTTAGCAATGGGCTACTTTCAGGGGAAAAAACCCCGCTGCTGTATGACAACCTGTCTACACGATTTTACAGCTGTCCAACATTGGGGTTTTGCTGTTTTGCAGCCTCGGTGTGCCCCCTTCATAAAAAAAGAAAGGAAAATCAAGGGGATTGGTCTTTTCCCACCATTAACACGGGATCCTCCTCAGCTCGGGGACTATTTGGAGAGCGAGTGCCCCAGCCAGCGAATGGGACTTTCCCCCTTTTCTTTCCTTTATCCTCTATTTTGTAGAGGATGGACCTAGTCTGCTTACAACTTCCCAGTAATTTTCCCCATGTGCACGTGTGATCGTGTGTGTATGTATATATATTTGTGTGTTCTTTAATTAGAGCAACCTGCACAAACACCACACACGCTCGGAACCACTCCAGATCTCGCTCCACCATCCCTTTGTGTCACCTTAGGCTTCACAAATAGACGCATATTAAGAAATATTCACAATATATGCACACCCTCCTAACACAATTAAGGTCTCCCTTCCGAGTTGTCATCAAATAAAACTTTTTAAAGTCCTTTTCATCTTCCCAAGTGGGGGGAGGAGTGGAAGTTTCTGTTAGTAGCCCCCACTCTTGCTTTTTTGTTTTAGTTTTAGTTTTAAGTGGGGGGGGGTTATAAGGCAATTCTTGTCCTGGATTTTGCTGTGGCTCTTTGTAAAGGAGCGCAGGGAAGTGCGCCCATATTTAGACGATCCTCTGGGGGTTATAAAGCAATATCTCTGAAAATACAACTGAGTTTTGAAACACATCCTGAGATGTTGATTTCGGAGGAGCAGGTCAGGCCATTTGCTTCGTCTCAGGGCGCGCTGCCGCCGCTTGTCCGGCCACGGCGTGAACTTGCTACGGCTCAGCTCCGGTTTGAAGGCTCCCCTGATCCCCCTTTCTCTGGCGGTCGCCAGGCGTGCCTTCCAGGACAGTTCCTCCTGGTCTTCTTGCAGCTCTTTCTCCGACGGTTGGAGCCTAACCGGCATGGCTGGCCGCGCACGCTGCGGCTTCCTTGCGCCTCCCGGGTTAGGGTGAAAGGAGACCCCGCCAGGCGCCGCCCACCCTTCGCCAGCAGGTCGTCTAACCGACGTCTAGTTGTTCAAAAAGCACAATAACCACCCCAGCCCATCAAGTAGCAGAGGAAGAGCTACGGCCCACGTTTGCTCGGACGTAATTCCCGTTCAACTCGCCAGACTTGCAATTCTTTTGTGCGTCGGTTTTCCAGCCATCGAGAAGTAGCAAGAAAGCGCGCTCGCTCACTTCTCTTAGATTTTAAATGCCGTGAAGCTCAACGAACGCTGCATCCATGATATATTTGTGACTCTATGCTCCGCCTTTCAGACCTCTGAGGGGCTCCCAAGGCGGCTTACATCCATAAAAGAACGCCGATATAAATTCAAAATATAAAATGACAACACAGAGCAGCATTCTCTGCACTGTCAGATTTACTTCTGGTGATGAAACTGATTTCATTACCCTCCCCAAACAAACAAACAAAAAGTGTTAACAATATACTGGGATATTGACAATTGTTTTGTCTTCTTGGGTAATTTAATTAATATTTCAGATGCTGTGTTTTCTTCCTCACCACCCTCTTTTGCCATCCTATATGTATTCACCAGCCATTCTTTTGTGGGCAATCCTTGGCCTCTCAGGTCCTGTTCAGACGTTACCTAACCCCGCCCCCCCCAGCCAGTGTACATTGTACACCCAACAATGCAAAATGTGAATGCAACAAACGGGTGTAGCGAAACACGTGGATCAAAAGGGGTATATTTGTCAGGAAGCAGGATAGACTGTTTGCCATGACACGTGGGCTTCTAAGAACAAAAGCAAACGCAGCGCATTTTCTTAGTCCTGCTGTCCTCCATTCTCACGACCTTTCCCCCCTTACGAATTTGCTGGAACCTCCCCCCGCCCCACCTCCTTCGTCCAGGGACCCTGATCTCTCAAGTGTCAGAATCCATTGGTAGAAAGAAAGGAAAGTCTGGAGGCAGCCACCGCGAAACTCTTCCCGGTCTCGCGCATTTCAGTGGATTTACTCCACTTCTTTTCAAGGAAATAAATGCGAATTAAACGTGGCTGGATCGTTGAAGATATTATTATTATTATTATTATTATTATTATTATTATTATTATTATTATTATTATTATTATT
>JAXCMG010000127.1:969912-1020800 GCA_034642415.1 Podarcis siculus | reverse complement strand
TTATTATTATTATTATTATTATTATTATTATTATTATTATTATTATTGCCAAGAGAACCAGCAAATTCCCAATACAGATGAAACACTCCAATGGGGAGATGGACGCATATGCTGAACTCCCATTAAATTCAATGGAGCTTTTAAAAAGTTCTAAGAAGCATTCGGAGCCGTTGTAAGCGTGACATTAAGGTGCCCTGGATTTGCCAACCGAAGATTTTTAGCTCTTGATGCGGAGTGAATCCAGTTTGGACATGCAAATCGATTCCTAACCCCCCCCAACTCCGCGCACACAGACACACTCCCCTACTGCAAAGATGGCCCGATCCCCCGGGTACAACTTGGCCACGCTCCCGTGACGCGCTAGTATAAATCGGGACTGTAGCGGGGGCGACACACCTGGAATGGGGGGGGGGGAGAAAAGGAAGTTTCAAGGTTCGAGAGAGGGAGGGAGGGGACTATATTTCTCTCACCCGGAAAATTCTCTCCGGGTGACGGATGAGAGAGGTGAGGAGCGGCGGTAAGCGAGTAGGGGGCTCGATCCAGGCCAAGGGGCGCGCGGAGCAGCCGGATCCTGGGCGCGCAGATTCGGAAAGGAGGGTCGGTGCTAAGTCCAGCGGGGTTCGCTCTCTTGGCGAGCGCCCGCCTCTGTCTGTGTCCCCCATCGAAATGAATGGGGATTTTTTTCAGCTTTTCACCGGAGCTCCTCTCAAAACCACTACCCGCCCGGGCATCTCCTTCAAATTAAGAAATCTCGAATTCTGAGAATGGAGAGGTAGCCATGACGCACAGAAAGAAAGGACGGTTCTGCTGTGGACTTAAGGGACCTGTCCAATTATTTGGTTCAACCCCCCGGGTTCAGACAGCTTGCCACCAACAAATAACTAAAACAAAACGAATTAAGAAATGTATTTCCGGCAAGGGTTCGATAAACCATGTAAATCCAGGCCTAGGGGTCGCTGCTTGGTCGAATTTTAACTAAGCAGGGGGAGTCCTAGGAAGGACTAGAAGGTGTCTGGCGGGACTGATGTGCGCAGAGGATGGTTTTATGACACCCATTTTGCTAAATTAAAAAATAAAATAAAACCCACGCGGCGATTCTGATCTTCTCCAGATGTTTTGCAGAGCGGCTGCTCCACCGCAGGGAGCCCTGCTTTGCCGATGACGGCGGAAGACGCCAGCCAAGATTGAGCTGGCAGTTGTGATAACCTGCTGCCGGCGTGCAGGGCTGGAGGTGGCAGTGATAAACCGCTGGGAAAGGGAGGGGTGTGTGGAAGCTTGCAAAGGCGGGTGGCGATGAGGGCGTGTGTGGCAGCGATGGCGAAAAGGACACCATCCCCAGCAGGGACTGGGATGGGAGAGGAAAAGGAAGCGCGCCTGCCTTGCCATTCCCAATCCGCCCCCCCCCCCGCCCTATTTTCATGCCAGGCAACATGCGGGTGATTTGTGGGCTGAGCACTTCCAGGCGGGGAACTAAGTTTGGCTCTCGAAAACCTAAAGGACTATCCAGCCTAATGGAAGTCAGAGCCTAATGGTAGCAGAGTTAAGCACATGAGCCTTCTCCGCACTGCTGAAACCAATGCGAGCCAGAAGCGCCTCTGGTATTGACTTTTCGCTTTTGGGCCTGGGGACCCCGCGCGCGGTATTTTTTTCTACATATATTTTCCTCCTGATTTTATATTATATTATTACTATTATTATTATTATCATCATCCCATGGACGTGACGATTTTGCGAAATTCGCCCCACCCCTCCAGAAAGTCTCTGAGTCTAGTTAAGTCTAATCTATTTGTTAAAGAAAGGAACACACACATTTGCAAAGTGTCCTTAGAATTCCAGTAATTTTTATATGGTATGGGAGGCTAGGTGTATACACATATACTTTTTACGTTTTTACATTCACCTTGGTACACCTACAACTTTTTTTTTATTATAAACAAACGCAGAAACTAATTCTCTCTTTCCCCACCCCCGAAAAGAAGGGTTTAAGTTTTATCAGCGGAAGCCCGATCCACTGAACGTTCAGGATCATCTCCTTCAACAAAAACCCTTCCAAAATTCAGTCGAAGAGGTATAAACCTGGCCTCAATTCACTCTGGATCAGGCCCCAAATTTGGGCACTACAGGGAACAGCAGAGAGAATGGCTGGTTTTCCAGTTTTATTAGAAATTGAGTCTATTCAAATAGGGGTGTGGGGTGCTTCTAAGGAAACGTCATTAGGAGTGGCATCTCTTTGGATCAGAGTTCTTGTGCGGGATTTGTGGTTAGATTTAAATATCCCTTAAGGATGCTGTTATCATCATCATCATCATCGGAAGGGATACATAATGACTGATGCGCCAAAAGCATTCTTAGGTCTCCATCCCGCGCGTGGGTCTACGCAGAACAACAGGCAATTTACTAGCACTTGCCCGCAGGTAAGTGTGGAGAGGAGGCTGTGGCCTTACTCTGCAAACAAAGCGCTTAACCTTCCTCTCTTGCCAGCTGAGTGCCCAAGGAAGAAATAAGATCCCTCGCCTCTCTCTCCCACCGGTCTCAGCGGGACTTTCCAAGTGTGGGTCTATTGGGCAGGATCGTGCCCGAATCTGCTCGAAGAACCCGAGCGCTCCAACTTCACTGGGGCGGTGGATCGGGCCGGGTTTATCTTCCATTTTTTTAAATGGCTCCCCGCCCCCCGCCCCCCGCCATTGCTGGAGATGGAGGAGGCAGAGGGAGGGGGACGGTGGCTTCCTTTTGCGTCCGCGCCCGAGCTGAGCGGAGGGCGCTTCTCATCACGCTCGGATTTATGAGGCTTGTTAAAGGCGCATTATTACTTAACACTTTCTCTCTCTCTTCCCTACCCCCACCCAACCCCAAGAAAGGGGCTGACCGCCCCACCCCCGCACACTCAAGCCTTGCAGACGACACAAGGCATGTGTCAAACAATCCCAGGCAGACATCTCCGCCGCTATCACCCACACCCGTTTTTAATTCCCCGCGCGGGTGTCTTTCAAACCAAACAAGGCCTTTTCTGCAAAACTTCAAGGGGTCCGATTCTTGCGCTCCAGACGACGCCCGCCCCGAGGAGCTCCAACCAAGCTTGGGGGGGGCGGTGTTGGTAGAACTTTCTTCCAACAGAGGGACACAGCGCGGGGAGGTGGGCGCCTGCGGAGTTTCTACATTGGGAAATATTTTTATAACAGTAACAGCATTTTAATTCCCCCCCCCCTCCTCTGCCCACCCCGATCCTTTCTTGCCAAGCCTGGATAGCCTGTAGTTCACAACCAGGAAATCCGAGAGAGGCAGAGAGAAAATAAATGTGTGTATACACACACACACAAAACACTCTGTCTCTTCGACCCACCTTAATATTTCACAGAGAGTTTTTTTTTATATAGTTTTATCTATCTATCCATCTATCTCCTTGGCTAAAATGTATTCAAATTTGAGGTCACGATCCAGCTCGTTAGGGACTTTCCCACCCTCCCTTGATTTTAGCAGGAGAGTCCAAAAAACGCATTTTCTCTTCATCTCACATTTAAATAAACATACTTTAGAAAAGGGTATCTAACTTTGCATGGGTGGCGAAGAAATAAATATTAAACCACAGACTGGGAATTCGAAAGGACTAGAGTTGAAACATAAGTTTACTATTAGTATAAATTGCCCTTTTGTCCCAACGTGAATCGGTATTCTATTTCTAAGCGGCGGTATTTCGCCCCATGCTCCAAAGTAAATAATAATTATTTTCACAGCGTTAAAGACGCACCAGAACTCCAGATCTATCTATCTATTTTCATCTATCTAGATCCATCTATCCGTCCTCTCCAGCCAGCGATGTTCATAGATCCAGCCTTAATTAACCAAATGATTTCCATTTTGTCTCCCAGCAGACGATCCCGGCTCTTTTTCCGAGGCGACTTTGGAGATGCTCTCGCCGCTCCCGTCTCTCTCCCACCCCAACCAACCTGGGTCGTGTGTCTTTGGAGAGGTGGGGGAGAGGGAGGAGGGGAAGGAGGACACCCCCCCCCATTTGCTGTGCCAGCTGCAGTTGTCTTTATTTGTTCTGCCGCCTTGTTCCTGCGGGGCTGCATTATGCCTCTGTGTGTGTAATTATTAGTATTATTTTAATTAGGCTGCGTTTACTTGCGCGGGCGCGGGCGTCCCGGAGCAAGGCGGCGTAGATTCCTGCGGCACAGGTGTCGCTGCTGCAGCCGCAGCTCCGCCTAGCCCTAAGCCAAGGAAAGCTGTGCGCGCCGTCGCGCAACCTGCGCGCAGGCCGCTGCCGAGACTTCGCGCAACCGTCGCCTTGGGAAGAGCCGGCAGGAGGCGAGGAGGCGGCGGAGAGAAACCGAGAACAGCGGCGGAGACGGAGCAGGAAAAGGAACCACGTGGAGAAGCAGACGGGGGAGACGAGCTTCCGTGAGCACGCCAGGGAGGGGAAGCTCTCTTTCTCTTTCTTTCTTTTTCTCTTTCTTTCTTTCGCCTTAGTCATCCTCGCCAGCTTTTTCTCCTTGTTTCCTCTCTCGCCCCTGTTCTGGAATGAGATTGTAAGCTCCTCGGGGCGGGCGTTTGCGAATTTTGTGTGCGTCTGCCTTATTTCTTTATTTGACCCCTACTCTTTAGCCGAAAAGGGTGGCTTACAATCGATTAAAGCAAGACCGTCTTACAAGCTTAAAAACAAGAACAAGCCACTCAATGAGAAGGAAGGGACAGGGAGGAAAGCGGAGGAGAATCAAACTCGGGTACCAATTCTTTAAACAGTTTTTCTTATAGTGACCAAAGGGGCATCTGCTCCTTAGGTGTACACCGATGGTTCTCTCTCTTTCTCTGTGGGTATATATAGTTCTTTTTCCTTTCTCTGGGTATAAAAAGAAATGTTTTGGTGTCTTTGCTGAAAGTTCACTTGCTGCTTCACAAAGAGCTCATGGTTTATATTTCAGTATTTATTCATTTCATACAATTGAAACACCACTCGATTGTAAAAAGGAAAACTGCAAGCGGTTTACAATCTCATGCAGACAACGAAATTGTCAGTGAAAACCATAACAGCAGCTCTTTAAACATCTGAAAGATAAAATCAGCAGTGAACCAGAAACAGACTAAAGCACACATCCGCATTCTACAGGTCTGGGGGGGCCTTTCTAAACAAAAATGTTTCTAGCTGGCACCAAAAAGAGTACAGTGAAGCAATTTAATAATAGATTTGTATCCCACTCTTCCCTCCACCCAGGGGTGGCAGTTTAGGAGGGATGGTGAAGGGATATAGAAGACCAATATTTCAAGTATACATTGTATATATTTATTTTTAAAACTTTATGGATCACTATTTGCCTTTCCAAACTGGTTTGCAAAAGTATGTGTGTGCCTGTGTGAGTACACAGTAGCCAAATATTTCATTTCACATTAAACGCAGTAGAAGATGCTACTAAAAGCATGACGAAGTAATATACAAATATCAAATGTTGACATTTACTCTTTATATTTATTGAATGCCATGGCGTACAACTATAAGTAAAGAACATGGATCATATCTTGGGGCAGAGATCCTTCAGTAGCTCTTCAGCATGGCAGCTAAAAGGAACAACCAGCTTCAGAGACAGAGCACTTTTGAATACGAGCTGCTGAGAAGCAGCCGATGGAGCCATTGCCTTCACCTGATGGATCCTCAAAGCATTTTGCTGACCACTAGTGGAAACAGGATGAGGAGCTAGCGAAAACCCTTGAGCCCATCCAGTCTGACTTTATATTTTATGGCATTTGCCATAATGCCGCTACCATTTTCATGGAACCTCAAACTCTGCCATTTGATGCAAGCTGATGAAACCCTCTTCCAATAGTATTTTGCAGTCTTATTAATTTAGAACATATTTATCTACTTCCTGCAATGTAAAATATCCAGGCAGCATGCATGATAAAAAAAGGCCATGTACAGCACATTAAGAATGAATATGACATAAGCAGAAGCCAAAAACTTAAAACGACTGGCCATTAAACACTGAGTGGGCCTGCAAAGCAGCAACAAGGGAGGGACTTGAACAAGTTTGAATACTGAATTTCCATCATTTCTAAATTCTGATAGCTACTCTAGCATTGGACATACTTTTAAGGAAATTGTTAATTAGTCGTGCATATATAGGTAGGTTTTGTGCATGCTCACGACATCTGAACCCTCACAATATTTCAGATTCTTTGCATCACGCTATCTGCATTCTCATATTTCATTGTCCTATTCCCCCACCACAGTTTTGCAAATAAAGCACACATGCATGAGAATGCCAGGTTTCTGTGTCTGTGAAACTATGCAACCCATGATGCAGTGTGTCTGCAAGTCCAACTTGCTTAATGCAAAACAACAACAACAACAAAAACAAACTATTCTCTAAGGCCATTACTTAAAAGCGAGGAACTGAAAAAAGTTGAACTCGCATGCAACCAGAATATTCCACATTTCAAGCTGACTGCCAGAATCTCCCACCTAAAACTCCCTGATCTTCAACATCATGGTCTGAGTCTGGAACTTAACCTACCTGAGCCTGACAGATCTTCAGCTGCCGAAGGATATAGGGATGTGAAATTTCAGCCCTTGTGACTGACAGGAGCTACGCATCCTCTTGACCGAAATCCACCTTCCAGGTCTGGATGTAAGTATGGTTGCCTTCAGTCTCATCACATCTGACACATTTGTTTCTTCTTCTCCATCCAGGATATTAGTCCAGATACCAGAGCTTCGGCTTCAGCTCAATTACATTTCCTACTGTCTGCCAAAGAGCTGCTTGGAGTACTGGGGGTGGCGAGTAGGAAGTACTGTGGTGGTGGAGATCCTGGGGAATCAGAGACAGAAGGTCCCACTCAGGACTGGCTCCACCCATGTCCACCAGAATGCTGTCCCCATTCACCTATTCACTGCCTTATGTGCTCCACCAGCACAAAAAAATATCCCTTCCTTGCTCCAGAACCCCTCAGCCACAGGATATGTTCCCATAGACAGTCACACCCAGTGATAACTTATCAGAGTCTGTGGCCAAAGTTGTTGAGTGGCTGGATAGCTCATTTGGCCAACACATTGGAATGCATTTTATTTATTTATTTCAGGCATCTCAGAGACTCAAGTGCTCTGTTCTGTGGTTCATGACATGAAGGTCTTCAACTGGTCCGTTCAATTGCGATCATTTTCAACAGGGATGCTGATTCCTTTGCTGCTGTAGAACGTTGCCAGTTTCATCTTCTGCGATGACACAGGGGCTCACAGGGCTTGGGGAGCATCACGGCACAAAGCTGGGGCCTGCTTCTAATTGTATATTCCATCCTAGGTGCCCTTCTTCGTGGAAGACAAGTTATCAGTCTGCTCAGATATCTGATAAGGAGATCCTGGCGTGGCAGGTAGTGAGATCTACTTGATGACACATTCTTCTTTTGTCACCCAACAGAGAGAGCTACGAATTGATGGCCAATGGTGATTCTCATTGCATGGGTATCTTTTCAAAAGACTATGTTTTCCTGCCAGTTTCTGGGCTGTTTTCCCACATATTGCCACTCCTGGCCACACTTCTCCAATGCCATATCACCACTGACCTGATTTTCTGGCACTGTGTTGCACCTTAAGAAAAGATCCTTTAGTGCTATATGACAACCAGGTTGCTATCATGCTTATTCTGGTTCTATTCTGTGTTCTACTGGGTCTCAGCATTGCATGATACAGATTTTATGTTTCCAAATTTGTTTAAATTGCTTAATTGTTCACTGCCCAGGGAATCCAGATTATGAGGCGACTAACAGACATTACAGGCAAACGTGCCTAGAGGATTTTATTGAGGCTGAACCTGGAAATGTTGCTGTTTGCATGCCCTTTCCAAACACAGACAATTGGATCTTTTTAAAAAAATAATAATCAGAGATGACAGTCTTACAGTGTATGTGTTCTCAGAAGCCCCACTGAGTCCAGTGCAGTTTCCTTCCAGGTATGTGTACCTTAACTGATTGAAATCAGTATATTAAGAATTTTAAACATGTAATAATGGAGCTGTGTTCTGGTGGTTTAATTAGCAAGTGCCAACAATTTGTTTGGGGGAACTAGGACTAGTTTGGCATTCACAATAATAGGGAATGGGGGGGGGATTCATGATGGTCTTTTTGTCTCTAAAAATGTCCTTATATCAAAATTTTGGCTATGTTTCCATTCATAGGGTGAACTGTACTTGGAAGTATGTTCAATGAATTTACTTCCAAGTAAAAGTGGATTAGCTTATGACTATTAATTAGTTAAAATTTCTTTTCTTTTCTTTTCTTTTCTTTTCTTTTCTTTTCTTTTCAAACCTGTTAACAGTTATGATTTTGTTTTTTTCATTATTAATGCTAATTCATCAGCAGCCATTTCTGGAAGAAACAATAATAAAATATCCCACTGACTTGTGGTTTTGTACATCAGATGGTACTGCAATTTTCCTTTTTCTCTAAACATCATCATCATCATTCCAATATTTGGAATAACCAGATATTTTTATATGCACAAACATACACACATTTATTAACAGAAAGACTTTTTCATCCACAGAACCAGTCCTTGCACCCTCTGTGATGTCATCACAAAGTCACATCTGATTGGTCACATAGGATAGTGGCACAATGCTATCTGCTATTTACATGATCCCCTGTTTGGTGAGATTACTGATATGCTTAATCCAAAAACTGGAAAAAAAGAAACAGTCAGAGAAAACACGGTGCTGAAGAAGGTGAAATACCTGTTCTAGGCAGGATTGGGGGAGGAAAAGGTGAATATTCAATCTTAAGTATTTTTCATCACAGAAAACTTCCATCACAGCAAACCATACATTTCAATCTGAAAATAAGGGTAGATAAACTTGAGTAGCTAGGCTCACCTTGGGCCATACACTGCCTCTCAGCCTAACCTACCTCTTAGAGTTGTTTTTGGGATTAAATGGAGAGGCAGAGCTCCTTGTATAAAAGGTGGGATTTAAATGCAATAAACAAATAAACCCATCCTCCACCTGGCATAAATTAAGCTGGTAAAATGGCTGGTGCAACTCCAACACTATTTTAAAGGCTTGCTTCCCCTCTGCCAGGCTTAGGGTGGTTCAGCCAGTAACACTGAATGGAGTTTGGGTCTCATGAAACTTTATACCAGCTTAATTTACACTGGCTGGTTTTACGCCAGCTTCTTGTGTATAGGATCGCTCCCATAGTCTACTTCTGAAGAATCCGTATGATCCATCAAATGCATTTTGAAATGGCCAACAAGGGAGTATATACCGGTAACTAACCCCTGTAAAATGACCCTATTCTCTCTTTTTTATCAGAACGTAAGTTGCTAGTCCTGTATCCATCTATTCCAGTATTATCCAGAGAAATCTGAAACAACAGGTCCACTGACTGTCGTCTGTTTTTCAGGCTACTATTATTGTCTTATATCTTCAAGATTTCAGAAGGGTGGTGAATTGGGAGGTTGAGAGAACAGAGAGAACAGTGGGCTTGCTGTTGAAGAACATATAGTCCAAGAAATAATTCATGGTCCAAACTGCCACACTAAAGATTAGGGTATGTTTGACTTGCTCTGACTTGTGCTATCAATTTCAGTACATAATTTTATCTGTGGTTTTTTTTTATGAATATTTTTTTAGTCAAGTTTCTAAGGAACATTTAAGGCAGTAAGCAATAGAAAATAAACACCAGTGGTACGGCCCAACTGGTTGTTCTCCTGAGTGAGTCTCATTGACGTCATGGGAGCTTATCAGCACAAACCATTGGGGTTTATGATGGAGAATCGTCTGGTGGATCGCTCCATAAGATTTTAACGTCTAGTGATTCTGTTCCTCAAAATGGTAGCATTAACTGCATGCCACAGAAAGCCTCTGTTTCTGGGCTCCAACTTTTAATTGCCATAATCAGTAGATTAATAAACTAAAGCGTTAGCTGATCAATCACTGGGGGAGGCGGAGATTTTAATTGGTGAAGCTGAATGAAGGGTTAACTTGTTCATTGGTTTTTTGAAACTATTTTAAGGAATCTTGATGAGACTGAAGTAGTGTAGTGATTTTTTTCCAATTCCTCCTTCTTCTTGGAGTCCTCCATGTGCCCATGAAAAACTGCTCCAGAGGGTTGAGATACCATCCAAAAACAGCTGGGTGTCAGCTCATTCTTTGAATGGAAGCAGCCCTTTGTACATATGCAATCTTGATTGGATCCAATCTATAATCACATAAGGATTATTTTAGCAGACTGCTTTATCAATACATTTGCTTAACTAATGGGATTGCCTGACACACACACACAAATGGAAGGAACTGAAACCACTATTGAGCTCAGTGTAGATATCTAGGCCTCTTTCTTTTAAAAAAAAAAAAAAAACAATTGATGTTTCCTTCCCAATCCATTGGTTCCAGTTGAGGAACAAGATCAGGTAAATTGAGGCTTCCAAATTCGGATCAGGAAAATTTCGGTAGCATACCTAATTTTGGTCGCAGTGTGTTGGTGTAATAACAAGCACAAAGGAACTGTGAAAAATGGCCACTCTTCTTAACAACCGGGGATCGGAGGGGCGGCGAAAGAGGGAGAATTTTTTCAGAATATCAAAAAAAAAAAAAAAAGGACACCTACTGAGGTTTTCTTAAGATGCGTGTTTCTAAAAATGTAATCAATCAATTCACCTAATAATCTGTTAAAGCCAGATGACTACTCAACTAAAAAAAAACACCTGTGACTATTTTGTAGACCTCATTTTAATTAACAACATAATTTGCATTCTGTGTCTAAAATTATCTCTGCTACGTTTGGAACATTTTAAAAATATTTTTTGCTTCGCTTTAAAAATAAAATAAAAATGTATCTGCTGTCTCCAACAGGTTTCTCTTGCTAGGGGCCAGAGGCACACAATTGCTATACCAGCTGGGCGAGGGTATTTTTTGTTTTTTTTGTAATATTTGTTTTGCTCCATCATTCTGATTGGGCTTCCTAAAGCACTTTTTAAAATTAGTTTGCATTGCCATGGCGGCCATCGCAGATCAATGCCATCCTGGAGCAATGTGACATAAATTCCTGCAGTACAGGTGTAGCTCCTAGCAAGCTGCCAAACACTAGGAGACTCGTGTCTTACACACGGAAGGGGCGAATGCCATTCAGCCAAACTGTCACTTTGAAACAGCCGAGAGGAAGGAGATCAAAGCCCAGAGCTGGAACTTCTCCTCTCCAGATTAAAGTCTTTATGGTTTGAACTCCTAATGCTATTAAAGGGAACCAGGACATAGAGCACAGCACAGGCTACAAAGTTCTTCTAATTTCACTCAAGTCCTGCTGCATTTTGGCCAGTGTAAGCCTTCCAAGCATTTTAAGTTGTGCCGTTTCCTCTGAGGCCTAGCTGGCTACTCCCTGGAAATTACGCAGAACTAATACCTTCAGAGATACATTTCTGTTTGCGCGCATATTTATATAACTTATCGCCTCTGGAGAGATAATTTTGATTCCCTCCTAGGTTCCACAAAGTCTTTTAATAGAACTCCAAGCAATAAAACCTGAAATTCTAGTATCTCCAGACATGAAAAGTCTCTTTATGTTGTGTTTGGTGTCTCTCCTTTCTTGCGGTGACCTCTGCACGATGGTGTATAAATCTATTATTCCAGTCACTGGGGAATTCTTTTAAAGCTTTCTCTCTCTCTCTTTCTCTCTCTCTCTTTTTTGTCAGGAATAAGAGATCGTTCATCTTTAACTAGGCCACATAGAAATTATGATTCCACTGCAGTGTATATTTAATTAGAGTAATCTCACTTGAATTTAATTACCTAATGAATTATTTGTTTAAAAGGTAAAAAGGCTTGTTTGCCAAGTACAGTGCAACACGCTGATAAGAACTTCTATCGTAGGAATGTTATTGTTCAAAAAATATCATTTTATGGTTTTATATATTTTTTAACTCTTTGGTTATCTTAGGCTGCAATCCTATACCCACCTCTCTGGGCATAAGCACCCATTAAATTTAATGGGCCTTCCTTCTGAGTAGACATAGGTGAAACTGCACTGTTAACCATATACAAACATATTAGATCCGCAGTCATTTAGAGCTAAATTCTTTCCCCCTTTCCTTTTTTTGTACTTGAGCCTTAGCCAATAGAAACACATGCATGCTATCTCCCTACCTCCATTTTTTTTTTTTAGAAAAGAAAGCAACATGGTGGAACTTGGACTTCTCTTGGAATTAAGACTCTTTGTAAAGGTAAAATGGTAAAGGACCCCTGGATGGTTAAGTCCAGTCAAAGGCAACTATGGGGTTGTGGAGCTCATCTTGCTTCCAGACTGAGGGAGCCAGCATTTGTCCACAGACAGCTTTCCGGGTCATGTGGCCAGCATGACTGAACTGCTTTTGGCACAATGGAACACTGTGATGGAAACCAGATTGCACGGAAATGCCGTTTACCTTCCCGCTGGAGCGGTACCTATTTATCTACTTGCACTGGTGTGCTTTCGAACTGCTAGGTTGGCAGGAGCTGGGACAGAGCAATGGGAGATCACCCCGTTGCAGGGATTTGAACCGCCAGCCTTCTGATTGGCAAGCCCAAGAAGCTCAGTGGTTTAGACCACAGCGCCACCCGCGTCCCCCCTTTTTTTACTCTGTAAAACTTGTATGTTACAGAATGGGCACACCATGCCTTTAAAGCACTCTGATTTCACTTCAACAGTCATGGCTTGGAACTGTACAGTGGTACCTCAGGTTAAGTACTTAATTCGTTCCAGAGGTCCGTTCTTAACCTGAAACTGTTCTTAACCTGAAGCACCACTTTAGCTAATGGGGCCTCCTGCTGCCGTTGTGCCGCCGGAGCACGATTTCTGTTCTCATCCTGAAGCAAAGTTCTTAACCTGAAGCACTATTTCTGGGTTAGCAGGGTCTGTAACCTGAAGCGTATGTAACCTGAAGCGTATGTAACCCGAGGTACCACTGTAGTTTGTTAAGAGTGCTGAGAGCTGTTAGGAGACCCCCATTCTTCTCACAGAACTACAATTCCCACAAAGAGGGATTGATAGTTAAACTACACTGAAACTTGTAGCTCCACGAGGAGGTTGGCTATAGGTTTCCAAACAACCCTCGGTACCTTTAACAAACTGCTGTTCCCAGGAATCTCTGGGGGAAGCAAAGAAAGGTAATGTGGCAACATAGTGCTTTAAATGGAAAGTGTGGATGTGGCCTATGTCAACTTTCCCCAACCTTGAGGGGAAACCTTGACTACAACCCCAACCATTGGCTAAGCTGGTTTGGGCTGATGGGATTTGGGAATCTGAAACCTTTATTGAAGAGGATGTGCCTGGATGTGGGAAATCAGAAGAGGGCTGACTTCAAATTTGGGATCATGGCCAATGCGCTGTGGTGTACACATGCTCATTTGTGCATAACAAGGGAAGACCCGAAAGGCACCAGGACTTTTAAGTGTGTGGCTGGAACACACAAAGAGAGATTCTGCTCTGAATGTTGTCATTAAACCCTCTTGCAGATTGAATGGACAGGCCTTCTAGAACCTGCTTCACAATCTAGTTAAGGCGGGTTTAAGCCAAATATGCAACTGAACGTCCTTTCGGCTTTAGCCCAGCTGCTTCATCAGCTCTGAATCTACTTGTACTTGTCCTCTGCTCTTTCTCAGTAGTATGTTGGACGCCTTCCGACCTGAGGGGCTCAGTAGTGATGTATGGAAGTGAGAGCTGGACCATAAAGAAGGCTGATCGCCGAAGAATTGATGCTTTTGAATTATGGTGCTGGAGGAGACGCTTGAGAGTCCCATGGACTGCAAGAAGATCAAAACTCTACATTCTTAAGGAAATCAGCCCTGAGTGCTCACAGCCCTGAGTGCTCAGGACAGATCCTGAAGCTGAGGCTCCAATACTTTGGCCACCTCATGAGAAGAGAAGACTCTGGTCCATGGGGACAGACCCTGATGTTGGGAAAGATTGAGGGCACAAGGAGAAGGGGACGACAGAGGACAAGTTGGTTGGACAGTGTTCTTGAAGCTATGAACATGAGTTTGACCAAACTGCGGGAAGCAGTGGAAGACAGAAGTGGCTGGCGTGCTCTGGTCCATGGGGTCACGAAGAGTCGGACACAACTAAACGACTAAACAACAAAGCCAAATACAGATAAAACTGATTGGACATACAGTGGATGCTCAGGTTGTGAATGTGATCCTTGCGGGATGCACGTTCGCAACCCACAGCGTCCACAACCTGCAGCAGCACATCTGCACACGTGCGGGTTGAGATTCGGCGCTTCTGCGCATGCGCAAAGCACGATTTAGCACTTCTGCACATGCGCAGCTGCAGAAACCCAGAAATAACCCGTTCTGGTACTTCTGGGTTTCGGTGGTCCGTAACCCAAAAAAACCCCACAACCTGAAGCGTCTGTAACCCGAGGTATGACTGTATTTTCCAAATGAACATGTTAGGGTGTCATTCAGTCTCTTTGTAAGCTTCTTTCTCAAGAAACTGGTCTCAAGCCAAGGTCTTGTGTTTCGTTGGGTTGTCCCACATCACACTGTTGACTATGCTTTATAGAGTGGCAGTGCTAGCCATGAGTCAGTCTTTCTCACTTATTTTGAAGGCCATAGCAGTAAAAACAAAAGATGACCAGCACCTGACCTTGACCCTTTGTAACACTCTGCCCAGTACTGCTCCTTTTATCTCCAAGACACAAAGCGAATGGTTCTCTGGGCTGCTGTGTTTCCAAGGGACACTTGCAATGGGGCTATTGTGGGTGCAATCCACATCTACTGAAATCAATGGGGACTTTTGCTATTAACTTGGGAGACATGTGCATTTCATTCTCACTGGCTGGTTCTGCTTGACGCAAGCAACACCTGCCGCTTTGTAGTGGACGTATGTATTTTATGTATTCATTTATTGCTTTCTTCCTTAGATCACTTGATAGGGTTCATCTGTCTTCTGAGGCTGGGCATAAACCCAGCAAGGAGGACACCTGGCCCGGGGGGGGGGGCTCTTCGAGGGAGGTGCAGTAGAAGGGAAAGAGTAAAAACACCCCTTCCAGCCACTTAAACCTACCGTACAAATACTCTCCCCAAATACTTTAGCTCAGGGGTCAGCAAACTTTTTCAGCAGGGGGCCGGTCCACTGTCCCTCAGACCTTGTGGTGGACTAGACTATATTTTTTTTGGGGGGGGGGGAATGAACGAATTCCTATGCCCCACAAATAACCCAGAGATGCATTTTAAATAAAAGCACACATTCTACTCATGTAAAAGCACCAGGCAGGCCCCTCAAATAACCTAGAGATGCATTTTAAATAAAAGGACACATTCTACTCATGTAAAAACAGGCTGATTCCCGGACCGTCCGTGGGCCGGATACATAAAGCGATTGGGCCGGATCCGGCCCCCGGGCCTTAGTTTGCCTACCCACCAATTTTTCAGAGGTGAGAATGCAGTGACTGGAGTGCCACAACTGAGAAGGACCTTCCACAAATTGCTTCATAGGGGGTTTAAGCTGGCTCCAGCACTCCCAGTAGAGCCTTTAGTTTACCTACCCATGCTTTAGCCAATACAGGTTTGGGAAGCTGTGTTGGCCAGGACAATTTGATCTTAGGTGCAGCATACTTTAGGGTAAAGTTTGGCTGGGGTAGCTCAGTTGGTACAGTGTGAGACTCTTAATCTCTGGGTCATGGGTTTGATCCGTATATGGGGCAAAAGAGCCCCACATCGCAAATATTCCTGCATTGCAGGGGGTTGGACTAGATAACCCTTGGGGTCCCTTCAAAACTCTGATTCTAGGAGTACCGCTTAATAATACCATCCCTGCCTATCATGAACAGCAAGGGTGTGAAGAGAAGGTTTCTCAGTGGTTACCTCCCATGGATGGATTCCTTCCCACTGCAGACTCAGCAAACCAAGGTGCTGCAAGACCGACCTTTGCAAAGCGTGCAGTTCAGAAATTCAACCCAGTTCACGTTTGGAGGCAAACATGCCAAATTAGCACTTTCTGAAATAGTCCAAGAACCGAAACACAACCAGTTTGGAAATTCACATGCCTCTGAATTTTGCAATTCTAGTTCTGCAGCCAGTGAGGGGAAAAAATGCAAATACTAGGCTGAACTGTGTATATAAATGCATATATTAGTGAATGAAACATACCGAAATCAGAGAACTTTCTTTTTGAAAAATATGCAAGTTAGGCAAAGCTGCCTACAAAAATACACATGAAACGTTCACACTAAAATGTTCATACATTTTCATGAGACTATTTTTTTTAAAAAAACCACAAACTGATATGGAAATGCGGGGAACTGAGCATAAGGTTGGAAGAAACTAGAGGGAAACCAAAGCTGATGTATTTCCTCATCCCAAACCACAACTTTGTTTAAACTAATAAGAATGTCTTCCCTTCAGGGGGCTGTGGGAGCAGTTGTCTTGTGAGAAGAGATTCTTAACTAAGAAACCTTCCATGCACCTATCATTCCCAGGATTTATTGAAGAGAAGTTTTGGCAGTTCAACTGGGTGGGGTTTCTTTGGAGGGGGGCATTTGTAGTGTAGGTATGTCATCCTTTTTATTTGTCTTTCTCCTATTCTTTCGCTGCTTCACTCCCTCTCTTCTCCCCAATTTTCTCTCTTTCTCTTATAAGAAGTAGAATAAACAAAAAGGATAGTTGCACTGCTATGTTGATTACAAACCACCGGTAGAACATCTATGGTCCAATGTGACTCACATGGTGCTTTTGCCCCATCAAGTCTGTTGTCCTTCACAATTAACTTGGCCCATATTATTGTGGGATTCCCCAGTTTCCCTTAGTTAGTGTCGTAAAATGTATACATCGCTTGAGCACCAACACTTAGAATTGTGCTCGGAAACGTACTGGGAGCCAATGTAGGTCTTTCAGGACCGGTGTTATGTGGTCTTGGTGGCCACTCCCAGTCACCAGTCTAGCTGCTGCATTCTGGATTAGTTGTAGTTTCCGAGTCACTGTCAGGAGTGCATGCAGGAGCCGGGCCCTGTAACCAGTAGGGCTTCGCAGGACTGGGGCCTTCCCTAAATTTGTTCTGGAGAGGCAAGGCACGGCCGCACAGATGAAGCTGCTTAGTAACCTGTCTTGTGAGAAGGGATTCTCCTGGTGGCTAGAACCGGGAAGGGATATAAGGTCAGCATTGGCCTTCGGCTCTTTTCCACAGCAACACATTTCCTGCCTTGCTGCATTTGACTTCTTGCTTCCTGATCCTTTGACCTTGGCTTCTTGAGTCCTTGCTTCTCAACCCTCGGACTCTTGACTTTCTGACTCCCTGCTTCCTGACCCTCGGACCCCTGGCTTCTGGACTCTCGTTCCTTCTCCCACCCCGCCATCTTGCCCCCGGTCCCGACGTCCTCAGCCGGGACTTCGATCGCCTGTAGACCAGACTGTGACAGTCACCTTCAAAGGTAGCCCCACATAAAGTGCATTGCAGTAGTCCAATCGGGAGATAACTAGAGTATGCAACACTCTGGTGAGACAGCCTGTCAGCAATCGTGCTGCAGCATTCTGCACTAACTGCAGCCTCCAGATCAAGTGCGAGGGAAGCCCCACATAAGAGTGCGTTGCAGCAACCTGGCCTTAAAGTAACAAACACTGTGGCAAGTTTGCTTCCTAATCCTCTTCAGTCAAATATAAAGCAGCTTGCCTGGGACTTAATTACATCACAGTGCAGCTGTGCTCCCCTCACATCACCACCACTACTAAAGCTGTTGTAGTTTAAACCAAATGAGCCCTTTCAAATCATAAAGTTAATGTTTCACCACGTGGGGTGTTTTAGTAATTTGCTAGGCAGAGGAGAGGAAATGAGTGATACGAGATGTGCGCTGTCTAAGACATGGGCCTGTTCCAATGTGGCCCGTTTCCTCCACAGACCATGGAGAAACAGAGATGGAAAAAATTACGTCAGAATGGAAAAGCCAAGTGGAGTTTGCTGGAAAGACCTAGCAGTGAATAAAGGGAGAATCGAGTTTCCTGTTATAAAGACATCGTTTCTGTTATTAAGTCACAAAAAATTGGAATCATATTTAAACATGCCATTTTCATATTCCAATGCAAGCCTGAACAACTTTTGATCCACCAAGCCAAGCAAAGTCTGTTAGCCATGTTTTTTTCTTGTTGTATGAGGGTCTGTCATGTGCCTGAAAAGCCATTTAGTTTTGCAGTCCCAAAAGGAAGTTCACTTTCCCCCATGTAATGTCTTTGGGAATCCTGTCATGACGGTGAAGATGTTGATGTTTGTTGTTAAGTTCACCGAATTCCTCAGGACTACTACTCACAGTTAATGGGATGCGGGTGGCACTGTGGGTTAAACCACAGAGCCTAGGACTTGCCGATCAGAAGGTCAGCAGTTCGAATCCCCGCGACGGGGTGAGCTCCTGTTGCTCGGTCCCTGCTCCTGTCAACCTAGCAGTTCGAAAGCACATCAAAGTGCAAGTAGATAAATAGGTACCGCTCCAGTGGGAAGGTAAAACGGTGTTTCCGTGTGCTGCTCTGGTTCGCCAGAAGCGGCTTAGTCATGCTGGCCACATGACCAGGAAGCTGTAAGCCAGATCCCTTGGCCAAAAAAGTGAGATGAGCGCCACAACCCCAGAGTCAGTCACGACTGGACCTAATGGTCAGGGGTCCCTTTACTTTTACCTTTACTACTCATAGTTGCTGGTAAGGTGCCTTCAGCTTGCAGAAAGCCATAAGTTATCCAGGCCAATCCCTGGGATATTGTCTCACAGAAGGGGAAAAAACAAACAAAACAAAAAAAACTGGAATTTTTTCCTTAGGTCTTCTGATTTCCTCAGAGCATATTGCTACCTCAAAATTGCGTTATCATCAGTGGCTCATGTTAAAAATACAATTTCCCCGACGTGATATGGTGTTATTTATTAAGCCACAGGACAATCTAGGAGTTCACCTTATTTTGAATTGGTTGCTCAGGCTTTGGTCCTAACCCCACTTGCTTGGGAATAATACCCCTTAAATTCAATAGGAACTGATGTGGTTGATTTGGTGTGAGAATTTCTCCTGTGAGGTAGAAAGCCCCAATTCTATCTCCAAGGTTTCCAGAAGGACAAAATAATTTTAAAGTCAAAAGTGGCTAAAGGAAGGGTGAAGGAGATCCAAAAACAGCCCAGTGGGTGGGTAGATGGAATGGAAGAAGTTGCTTTACATTGGGTTAGACCCAGGGCCAAACAGGGGTGGAGCAGGAGAGCATTTGGCCCAGCACCTCAAGCAAAAGGGGCCCTTTTGGGTTTTTAAAAAATATATAAGTTCTGCAACTTTTTTTATAACGCATCAGATCAGTTGTAAGACACTCTTTCAACTTGGAGCTGAGAATGTAAGCAAATAAGAGATGTGATTTGGTAAAAGACAAAGCCTTTTTTGTTAACGGCTACAGATTTTATCGCCTGCTTAACATCAGCTGTGATATTGCATGAAAGCAAGATTTAACCCTCAAGATTTGCACAGAAAAAGCATTTGTTAAATAAAAAATATTCAAATTATGCTCCACTCATCTTTTGTGTGTGTGTGCGCGCGCCTGATTTTATTATCACGTTACATCATTTTTCCATGGCTGCATTTATTATGGTTTGGGGTTTCAAAAGCCAGAAGTGGCTTAGCCATGCCCAGGCACCTGAGAGGGCCTGGTCACACCCACTGGTTCATCTGCTTCAATATTATCTCCACTGACTGGCTGTGGATAGCCAGGGTTTCCAACAGGGAATCTTTCCCAGCCTTAATTGGAAATACTGGGGATCGAACCTGCGACCTTCAGCATGCAAAGCAGATGTTCTATCACTGAGCTACAGACAGAGTGGGGCTGGCCTGGAGTTTCCTGAACTCCACACTACGTTCTTTTGCAGGTCCATTACGAGTAATACAACTGAGGGGTCCTCCACTCTTTTGTTTGTGCCACGATTTCTAGCCACAAGTCTGTATTTTGTAGGCATGGGTCCAAACAGAATTTCATTTCCCCTTTTTTGGTCCCACTGTTTTCCCCAGGAAAACCCACTGTTTACCACTGAATCAGAACAAACAGCTATTGGACTTTCATCAGATTCATATACCGTGTTTTTTGCTCTATAAGACTCAGTTTTTCCCCTCCTAAAAAGTAAGGGGAAATGTGTGTGCGTCTTATGGAGCAAATGCAGGCTGCGCCCCTATCCCAGAAGCCAGAACAGCAAGAGGGATTGCTGCTTTCGCTGCACAGCGATCCCTCTTGTTGTTCTGGCTTCTGAGTTTCAGAATATTTTTTTTCTTGTTTTCCTCCTCCAAAAACTAGGTGCGTCTTGTGGTCTGGTGCGTCTTGTAGAGCGAAAAATATGGTATGTTCCAATTCAGTGGGTTCCCCCAGGGAAAGTGGTGGGGAAAAAAGGAAAGCCACTCAGACCCGTGCCTACAAATCACGGATCTGTTCCTAGAAATCTAGGCACAAATGGAAGTGTGCAGGAGCCGGTCATTGAGCCGACAGTGGTGTGTGACTCCATACAGAACTCAGAAAATATCTTGTCTTTGATGAAAACTGGTGGCAGCCGTTCTGTAGAGATTTTTGCAACTCACAAATATACCATATGTACTGATGTCTCTCGAGCGAGTGGGTGCAGATTTTGCAGCTAAGATCTTGGCTCAGGAATTGACCTGTTGGAAGCAGAAGTTTGAGCTGTATATAGGTCTGGCCATGCCTAAGGAAAAAGAAATTGGGAAAGTGAAACTTTTATTTTACCTTATTGGGAAGCAAAGTAGAAAGCTGTGAACTAGCCTGAAGCTCAGCACCGGTTCTCAGCACTGACTGCTCTTCTGGCAGCTTTATAGGCCTACTGTTATCCAAAATGCAACGAGAGATAAATTCTTTGCAAGAAATCAGCAGGAAAGAGAAGGATTAGATAGCTGTGTGACACTGCTGTGAACTTTAGTGAGCATGTGTACATATGGAGAGCTAGAAGATTCTGTGATCAGGGACAAAATTGTGAATGGCAAACTAGATCCCCAGTTGCATGGACACCTGCTTTGAGAGAGTGATCTTACCTTAGGCAAAATGCCTGGATATAGCTTGGGCTGCAGAGGCCTCCAAAACCAGGCAAAAATGTCTAGAAGTACAAGGAACACTCCTTGCTGCACATGTAGTCAGAAAAAAGCCAGCCCAGTCAGGCCAATGGACTAGATGGTCCAGTTGTATAAGGGGATCTGGACATGGAGTCAACCAAGGTGTTGCATGATCTCCCATTCAAAACAACCAAGCTATAGGAAACTAAGGAGGCTACAGAGCAGGATGCACAGCTTCAATGGGTCAAGCAAATTATTCTGGATGGATGGCCTGCAAACAAACAACCAAGTTCCTGTAGGAGCAGAAGCAGGTTTTTAGTTTAAAGAAGAACTCGTTGCCCAAGGTGGTCTCATATATAATGACCAGACCCAGGTCATTGCAGCCTCTTTGTGCAAGAGAGCCATTGAAAAGATTCATGCCTCACTTATGGGGGTTGACAGTGGCCTGTGACAGGCTAGCAAGTGTGTATACTGCCCTGGAATGAGGCCACAGCTGAGGGCATATATGGAACGGTGTGAGACCTACTTCTCTTATGACAACCATCAACAGGAAAAGACCTTACTGCTGCAAGAATTCCCCTCTCGACCATGAGGGAAGATTGGTGTAGAGATCTTTAAAGGAAAGTTATACCTCACTACAGTAGATGACTACAGTGGTACCTCGGGTTAAGTACTTAATTCGTTCTGGAGGCCCGTTCTTAACCTGAAACTGTTCTTAAACTGGAGCACCACTTTAGCTATGGGGCCTCCTGCTGCCGCCGCGTCACCAGAGCACAATTTCTGTTCTCATCCTGAAGCAAAGTTCTTAACACGAGGTACTATTTCTGGGTTGTTGTTGTTGTTTAGTCGTTTAGTCGTGTCCGACTCTTCGTGACCCCATGGACCAGAGCACGCCAGGCACCTCTGTCCTCCACTACCTCCCGCAGTTTGGTCAAACTCATGCTGGTAACCTCGAAAACGCTATCCAACCATCTCGTCCTCTGTCGCCCCCTTCTCCTTGTGCCCTCCATCTTTCCCAGCATCAGTGTCTTCTCCAGGGAGTCTTCTCTTCTCATGAGGTGGCCAAAGTACTGGAGCCTCAGCTTCACGATCTGCCCTTCCAGTGAGCACTCAGGGCTGATTTCCTTAAGAATGGATGCGTTTGATCTTCTTGCAGTCCATGGGACTCTCAAGAGTCTTCTCCAGCACCATAATTCAAAAGCATAAATTCTTCGGCGATCAGCCTTCTTTATGGTCCAGCTCTCACTTCCATACATCACTACTGGGAAAACCATAGCTTTAACTATATGGACCTTTGTTGGCAAGGTGACGTCTCTACTTCTCAAGATGCTGTCTACGCCTATCATTGCCCTTCTCCCAAGAAGCAGGCGTCTTTTAATTTTGTGGCTGCTGTCACCATCTGCAGTGATCATGGAGCCCAAGAAAGTAAAATCTCTCACTGCTTCCATTTCTTCCCCTTCTATTTGCCAGGAGGTGATGGGACCAGTGGCCACGATCTTCGTTTTTTTGATGTTGAGCTTCAGACCATATTTTGCGCTCTCCTCTTTCACCCTCATTAAAAGGTTCTTTAATTCCTCCTCACTTTCTGCCATCATTTCTGGGTTAGCGGAGTCTCTAACCTGAAGCTTATGTAACCTGAAGCGTATGTAACCTGAAGTGTATGTAACCCGAGGTACCACTGTACTCCAACTTCTGGGTGGTTGAAAGTCTACCAGATGCAGGAGACAGAGAGCATACCCAGAAGCTAGAAGTGCAGTTGCCAGTAACAATGGACCCAGGTTCACATGTGAAGAGTTCAGGGTAGTTGCACAGCGTTAGGGAATTTGATCAGTTTACCTACTCCAGAGCATATCTACAGAGCAATGGAACCTGTTGTTAAAACAACAAAGCTGTAACCTCAGAATTTGACCCCTGGCCCATAAAAAATACCCCATCAAAGGGTCAAGTCCAGCACAGGCACTAATGGAGCACAGAACCAAAACTCCAAGGTGAGATCTTCTAGTTCTTGAACTAGTAGGAAATTCATAACACCAGTGCAGTTAGGGAAAATGTACAAAACTAGTTCAAATATATGTTGGAAGTGTAAGGAAAAGGAGGGGACATTTTATCATATGTAGTGGGATTGTAAGGTAATTTAAAAAATTTGGGAAATGATATACAACGAATTGAAGAAAATGTTCCATCTAACATTTGTTAAAAAACCTGAAGCATTTTTATTAGGGATTGTAGGGAAAGATCTGCCAAAAAAGCTGAAAAACATCTTCATGTATGCGAACATAGCCACGAGAGTTTTAATAGCACAAGGATGGAAGACTGAAGAAACCCCAACTAAAGAATCATGGCAAGAAAAATTGATGGATTATGCAGAACTGGCAAAACTGACATACAAGCTATGGGACAAGGATAACTGTGACTTTAAAGATGAATGGGAACCCTTTATAAAGTATTTGAAGACACAACAAAGCAAACTGGACTCCTTGGCTGGTTTTGAATAAACATTCACAAACTTTTTATTGATAATAATCAGCTAAATAGTTTGAGGATCTATACAACTGTAACATGCAGAAAACAGCATTTCTAAAGAAATCAAAAGACTGGAACTGAGGGAAGTCGGGGGGTGGGTGGGTTCTGTGGGGGGAGGGAGGAAAAATGGGGGTGAAATAAGGATGATATGTTTCTGGATAATATGTTTTGTTTTAATATTGAATAAAAAGTTATTTTTTTAAAGACAGAACTAGTAGGAAACCCCAGAGATAAGATGATATGGGGCCT
Organism: Podarcis siculus; assembly: GCA_034642415.1. Lineage (NCBI taxonomy): Eukaryota > Metazoa > Chordata > Lepidosauria > Squamata > Lacertidae > Podarcis > Podarcis siculus. The sequence continues at coordinate 997,014 of JAXCMG010000127.1, read as the reverse complement.
TCCTTCATATGAGCTTACCCATGTGCTGTGGCCTTCAGAGGAGGCCAGGATTCATGCCCCACCTCCAACAGAAGTGTATTGGGTGCAAGGCTGGCCCACCCATGAGGCAAGGTGAGATGTTTAACTCATACCCCCACTACTTTTGCTTGAAGCACTCTGCTCTAAAGGCCACCACCAGGCTGAAGCTATGCAGGTCTGTGATCCTCCTTGGGCTCCATGGTGAAAGAAAGGTGGGATATAAAGGTAAGGAAATAATTGCATCTTGTTATTGTGATAGGTTCAATTATGCACACCCACATAAGCATCAGAGGGAGGGTGTGCATGCACACATGCATTGGTTTATAGAGAAACAATCTAAATCCAAGTATTTTTCCTTAACTGGATTAAGGATCCCATGCTCACATTTCCAAAGCCCTCTGGGCATCGGCAAGAGCAGCACCCTTTATAAAAATCTACATCAGCCTAAACAGGAGCTATATTGTTACTTGCGTCGACTAAACCCTAATTATAGGGTGGGAAAGAATGAGTCGTAATTGAAATAATTAGCCGGAAATGTTACTATTTAAATAACAAAAATTGCTGCGTTTTCTTTTATTCTGTTTTGACATCTCAGTCATCATCTTTGCACATTTGCAAGAGGTAGAAGACAGTCGTGAGAGGAGCAACCCCCCCTCTGCCTCTACACACACACACACACACACACACACACACACACACTTGTGTTTCAAAAATGCTTTTGTTTGTCTCCGGTTTTCAATAGGAACCCAAAACATAGTTAATCTGATCAAGGGGGGGATCAATAGAAAAAGTGAGTGAAGATTCACATTTCTTTGAAGCCAGTAAAAGCAAAGGACTAATCCTCCTAAACAATGAGGCCCTTTAAAGCACAGTCTTCAACACTGAAAGGCATTGTGAAGTAGGATTTGCAATGTTTTGGTTTTAATTTCAACTGTACAAGCAGGTGTAGTAATGGGAGGTGAATCACTCATTACACTTTTGTTACTTAACATAACAACAAAATAAACAGATTTCTTTTTTCTTTTTCTTTTTTAAAACCAGCTTTTATTTTTTTTTTTAACAGAGGAGGAGAGTCATGGCTCTCTCTGTTTATTCATATTTCACATCTCTTATATATGCTTGGCTCCATCCACTTTCTGTTGAGACACTAGGCTGAATTTCTGAGTTTTAAAGGTGCTGTTCTGCTCTGTGCAAAGCAGACACTTGAACTGGGTGTGGAGAGAGTTTGAGTTGTTGCAAGGTGTGTCTATTACTTAGGATCTTATCTGCTGCCCTTTTAAAACAAATGTTTTCTCAAGAGAAGCTTACAATTAAAACCAATCACTAAAAGCAATTAAACTTAGTACGACTGTGTTAATCAACTTACAATCAGACCAATTTAAAAAAATACAATTAAAAAAAAGAGAGCAATGGCAGAATTTTAAAGTGCCACCTCTCTCCATTTTAAATTGTAATATTTAGCTTATCATTTCAAAATTTAGTTGTCAAAGGCCTTCAAAGTCTGCTTCAAAGCAAACAGGGATGGAGCAAGACATTATTTCTTTGGGAGTTGTTGTTGTTGTTTTGTCATGTCCGACTCTTCGTGACCCCATGGACCAGAGCACGCCAGGCACTCCTGTCTCCCACTGCCTCCCACAGTTTGGTCAGACTCATGTTGGTACCTTTGAGAACACTGTCCAACCATCTCGTCCTCTGTCATCCCCTTCTCCTTGTGCCCTCCATCTTTCCCAACATCAGGGTCTTTTCCAGGGAGTCTTCTCTTCTCATGAGGTGGCCAAAGTATTGGCGCCTCAGCTTCAGGATCTGTCCTTCCAGTGAGCACTCAGGGCTGATTTTCTTCAGAATGGATAAGTTTAATCTTCTTGCAGTCCATGGGACTCTCAAGAGTCTCCTCTAGCACCATAATTCAAAAGCATCAATTCTTCGGCGATCAGCCTGACTTTAAAGACCTTTGATCTCTCTCTCTCTCTCTCTCTCTCTCTCTCTCTCTCTCTCTCTCTCTCGTCACCACTGATCTTAAGGAGGAGCAGGGCCTTTTTGGCCCATCTTAAGGCTTGAGCAGGCTCATGAGGGTGAAGGTGCTCCATCAAGTAACCTCATCCCAGATTGTTCAAATGTCTCAAAAACTTTATTCCGCCATTTTAAATTGAGCCTCAAAGTGAATCAGTTCCCAGTAGTTGGCATCCATCTGTCTCAGGACACAATGGAAGAATGTGCCTTCAGAGGGAAAAGTCAAACTGCTGAAGAGTTATAGTGCCTGCTGTGGCTGTAGAGACTGATACAGGAGAGACATGTTTCATTGCAGGTGAGACAGATGAAGGCATCTGGTTTTGCTGCTACAGGTGCACTGTGCTTCTCCCAGGGGTCATTCTTCCTCTGGTCACTGCTATGGGTACATGACCTGACTATCTCTAAATACTGTGATCATCTGCAAGGGATTTCTATACAACAGGGTTGAAGTTGCCATCCTGCATGTCATGTTTGCAACCTAAACCTGGTCTGCCAACAGGCCAAGTGTATAAAGCCAGCTCCCTATAGAAGATCCTGTCATCTTCTGTTCTGTGTACATGCAGTAGAAGAATGCAATCAGGGATTTGTACAAATTACAAATTTCTTGGTGTGCTCATGTCATTAGGGAAGGCTCTGCTCTGGGTACCACTGCCTTCAAAGGGTAGGTGGTTGACCATGAAGGGCAGAGCCTTCTTAACTTTGGCACCTTCCTACTGGCCCTTCCTAAATAAAACCACTTGGCTCACTCAGTACTTCTCTGGGTTTAGGAGTTAGCCTTTCATTATTCAAAAAGCTTTCTAGAAGTACCGTATTTTCCGCTCTATAAGATGCACCAGACCACAAGATGCACCTAGTTTTGGAGGAGGAAAACAAGAAAAAAAATATTCTGAATCTCAGAAGCCAGAACAGCAAGAGGGATCGCTGTGCAGTGAAAGCAGCAATCCCTCTTGCTGTTCTGGCTTCTGTGATAGCTGCGCAGCCTGCATTCGCTCCATAAGACGCACACACATTTCCCCTTACTTTTTAGGAGGGAGAAAGTGAGTCTTATAGAGCAAAAAATACGGTATATTCTGGTTTTAAAAACTGGTTGTATTAGCGTGATCATTCACACAAATTTTGTGTGTGTGTCTGCGTGTGTGTGACACAACCATGTGTATCCGATCAGGAGTATAAACTAGGCTCTAAATTTAAAATAAATGTTTGTTTATCTCTGTTTTGATCATGGTAAGCTGTTAATTGGTGATGAGGATTGTGAGCCATACCTGGGTAACTTGTGACCCACAAAGAAAATGCAGCTCACTAGATGTGGGCAAAATCTGGCTTGTGCTAGACAACTTCCTTGTTTTTGCAGCAAAACGTGGTTTCTTCAACTTCTGATGGTTTGTGTTTAGCTTGGTAGTAGGATGCAGATTGTACTGGCCTGCTTTGAGCAGTACACAGAAACAGGCAAGATCCTGGCAAAGTTAAGCACTTTAAGCTCTGTTTATTCTAATGGAGAAATTAAGCAAGTGCTTAGTTATCTCCCCCTGAAATCAATAAGGCTTAAAGTGCTTACTACTGGCTAGACTGTGCTATATATTTTCAGGACGACCAAGAATTTTTAATAACTGAGCAATACCATACTCTCAAGTCTGTACATTGATATCTCTTCACTATCTGCTAATAATAATAATAATAATAATAATAATAATAATAATGGATGAGAAAACAAGGCTAACATTAGTAAGGTAAAATCTATAGCAGCCCAAAGCCCTTGAACACCATGTTTTTGAGATACGAGCAGGTTATAGATCTTGGGGATCTTGCAAAGAATTAAATAAACATATTGACCACTCAACGCAAGGAATGTATAGACAAGCACTCAATACCCACAAATTACTAAATAGTTGTTGGACACAGGGAATTCTATTGATTTCTGAAGTGTGCACTAATGGCTAGTTTACTTGTTTGACTGAAGCAATAGCTGAGAATTAGGAAAGAATGTCTCACAACATCTGGCAATGTAATGTGAATCAAATGTCTTTCAGCATGAGCGCTGATTTAAACCAGTTATTACTTCACCAGACAAATAGCTGTGAGCTCATTGTGCCAAAGGAAAAAGGATATCTCCCAAAATAGGATTCCTTGCATTTCAGCATAAAACAATGAGGGTGGAACTAGATGTCACAAAGCAAAAAACAAAACGGGCCGCGACTGAAAACAGCACCCTAAAATCTACTTCCCCTTTCTCTCACCAATACCGTGTCATAGTGAAACTTTGACATGATGTCATCATGATGTCATGTGTTTTCCTGCCCCACTGAGTGGCAGCCAATGGAGCGGAGGTGCCGGAGGTGCAATGTGATGATGTCACAACATGAATTTCTTACTACTTCTTAGGGTGCTAGACATGGGGACACTGTTCTTGATGACAGTCCCATAATACTTACTTGGGCCCCAAGAAGCAGGGCTTCCAATCAGGCATCAGAGAATGTATTGGAGATCCCAGCTTCCTAAATTTAGGGAGGAAAGGGCTTATACAATGCAAATGCCATACAAATGAAGAACAGCTCCAGCTGTTGCTTTGGTAGCAAATGTAACATAAAGAAAGTCAAAATCCCGCCGAAAATTCCAAGGACTTTAAATCACAAGCGTCTCAAAGGAGCACAAGGGAAACGGATTGTTTATTCTGCATCTGCTTTCAATTCAGTTAAAAAACAACCACAGACAATAATGCTCATAAAAATCATTTGATATTGTAGAATAATATTTATTTGTGGGCCCTAGAACACAAATCATTCTGGATCTTTAAACTTCTAATTGCCTCCACACTTGCTTGCAAGTGCTTTGATCTCAATTAATCCAGTTCCATTTCTAATGAAACATGTAAATCTAGACTGATGGCCTGGTAGGTGATGAAGGGATTACACCAGTGTAAACCTAGCATGAGAAGCTAATGAGACTCTGAAACGGTAAACAGATACGATTCTTTGCAAGGTTCTGAAGGGCTGCGAAAACAATTAACTGTAAGAAGAAAACAGTCGTTTCCAGCTATTTTCACCCCACCCAACACACACACACTTCAGATTAACTCCAGGAGTGCTATATCTTTGCTTTTCATCTCACCAAGCTTTATAAGGTTGGGAGAAGTCATATCAGGGAGACAGTTTAACCAAAGCGGTCATTGCGATGTAGCCTAGGGCTCATTTGCAGGGATGCCCATATGTCCTAATTAGAAGAGATCAAATTGCCTCGGAGAAAATTGAAAAATAAATATGACCTCCCTTGTCTTCCCTTAATTTATCTTGATATGAAGCCACTCAGTAGCGCAGGAAACCAAAGCAGAGTTCTGCCGTGCAGCTTGTAAAACTCAACGGCAGTACCGAAATGGGATTCCTGTTCTACAAACAACAGCATCAATCGCAAGCCTGTGAAGCAGATACTAAGGTAGGTGTGAAGAACCTTTGTCTCTCCTGATGTTGCTGAACCACAGTTCTCCTCATCCCAGCCATTGGCCATTCCTGCAGGGCCTCATTGGATCTGTAGTTCTGGAGGACCAAAGATTCCTCTGTCCTGACCTGAGGGCTTGATCACACACGTATGTCCTTTACTTGATTTTTCTACACTTGGCTGCTGTACATCTTAAAAACCGGCTAGACTGAAACATCGTTGTGCTTTAGGAGGTATGAAATGAAAGCTCTACCTGCAGTATAAAATCCTGAAATTCCATTTGAATCATGTGCTAGTAATCACACTGCTGTCTTAGCAGCATCTACACTGGCTTGGTCATGTACACTTGAAGGCAGTGGAAGCCATAGCAGAACCTTCTCCAATGAGTTGAGCACACCAAGAGATTTGTAATTTGTTCAAATCCCTACTTACCTTCTTCGACTGCATGCCCACACAATGGAAGATGGCAGGATCCCCAAGGATGTGCTCTATTGGAAGTTGGCTTCAGGGGCCAGGACCATGGTAAACCAACTCCTTGTCTGCAAACATGACATGAAGGTTGGCAACATCAACCCCACTGTGTGGGTATCCCTTGCAGATGACCACAGTGACTGGAGACAATCAGGTCATGTATCCATAGCAGTGACCAGAGGAGAAATGGAGCACAGAGAGAAGAAACACCATGGAGCACCTGTAGCAGCAAAACTGGATGCCTTCATCTGCCCCAGCTGTAACAAAACATGCCTCTCCTGTATCAGTCTCTACAGCCACAACAGGCGCTGTAACTCCAACGATTTGACTTGCCCCTGAAGGCCTACTTTTCCATTGCCTCCCGAGACAGATGGATGCCAACACAAATATTATTATTGTTGTTTCTTTCTTTATATGGCCTGGTCTTCTAAGCCCTCCTTATATCACTGCTGCTGAGATAGAGGTGGGGACCAAGGCTCATCCATCCCACTGGTGGCACAAAGAACATTATTTTTCCAATGGCAGAGCAGCCCTCCATTATTTACCGGAGGCTTCTGTTGTCAGCAGGCAATCATTATATCTACGGTAATTATTTTGTAGTGATTTAGTTCCGCTGCTTCTTGTGATGTTGATTTTATTAGCCCCCTCATCTTTCCAGCATGCTATACCAAAGGTTAAATATTGGGATATATATAGAAGCCGGTGCCTAGCAATCCATCACATTGGCGCATCACATTCCAGTATGACTGTGGCATGATCTATACATGCAGCAGAAAGAGAAGGCAGAACAAAACTGCAGGTGGGTTTTTGTTATTGCTGCTGTTGCAGTATTTTTTTTAAAAAATATTTTTATTGGTTTTTTCACATATTTTCCAGCATATCATCCTTTTAAACATCATTTCAAAATCTTTGGTTATCACAGCCTAAGACTTCCTTCAACCTCAGCTGATGGTTTTCTAAAATCCTTTCTAATTATGCATTTGTTACTACAGTTATTGCTATAAATTCAAATCTCAATACCTATTCTTAACTCTTTTCACCATAATTTATATATTACTCCTTACAAAACTTCTTTTAACCCTGCAAGCGATGTCAATTGGTTACAGCTGCTTTCCAAATACGTTGAAAGCTTCTCCCATTCCTTTAGGAAAGTCTGGTCCTGCTGGTTCCGAATTTTTCGGGTAATGTCACCATCTCAGCATAGTTCATCAATTTCTCTTGCCACTCACTGCTGTTGCAATTTTTGCATGTGTCTATGTGCCACAGTCATGATCTCTACAATAGGGCTAAATGCCTGCCTTTGGCTCAGTCGCAGGTAATAGCTATACGTACCTTGAGGGAGTGATGTCCCTCTTTCCCATTCTGATGGCAGCTCCAAGTTTTCAGGAATCATATACAGTAATAATAATAAAAATAATAATAAATTTATTATTTCTACCCCACCCATCTGTTTGGGTTTCCCCAGCCACACTGGGTGGCTTCCAACAAAATATTAAAATACAATAGTCTGTCAAACATTAAATGCTTCTCTGAACAGGGCTGCCTTCAGATGTCTTCTCAAAGTCTGGTAGTTGTTTTTCTCTTTGACATCTGGTGGGAGGGCATTCTACAGGGCGGGCGCCACTACCGAGAAGGCCCTCTGCCTGATTCCTTGTAAGCTCACTTCTCGCAGTGAGGGAACTGCCAGAAGGCCTTCAGCGCTGGACCTCAGTGTCTGGGCAGAGCGATGGGGGTGGAGATGCTTCTTCAGGTATCCTGGACTAAGGCTGTTTAGGGCTTTAAAGGTCAGCACCAACACTTTGAATTGTGCCCGGAAATGTACTGGGAGCCAATGTAGGTCTTTCAAGAGGTCCTATGTGGTCTTGGCAGCCCGAGGGAAGGGAGCCCAAGGGTCATCTAGTCCAACCACCTGCAATGCAGCAATCTCAACAGGCAGTCCCCCATCCAATATGGAACCATACCAGACCCTGCTTAGCTTTGCAAATGTGCTAGCTGGTTTATTTCTGCACACTCCTCTTCCTCTCAAACCAGGAGCCTGATTCAAGAGGAAAGAGGCAGAAAGGACACAGTGTGGAATCCACAGTTGCGTGCGTCGGTCCCCAAGCCACCCCTCAAAATAATTCACAAATCACACGTAATTTCAGTTTAAGGTTTTTGGCACAATTTTGACCACAACTTTATTAAAATACAAAATCTGTGAGTGGTTGCTTAGACATTGGTTATGACTATCTGTCCCCTCACCTGGGACAGAACTGACTTTCCAAACTCCCTCGGAAGCCAGTGAAGGGAAAACAATGTTAGGGATCAGCTGAGCTGAGCGACAGTCCCTCACCGCTCACCCAACCAGCTCCCCAAGGCTTGCCGGCCCTGGTCCCATTTCAGGGATTGGATGAAATCGTGGCAAGCCCCAGGATTCCTTTAACGGAATTCCCTTCAGCACCATTGGAGGGGCAGGCACAGCCTATCCTGACCCCTCCACCACCAGTTTTTATAACCAATGCCTAACCGCAACCTTACAAGTTGTGACGAATTGCTAAGTAGTAGGCAAAAACCAAATGGCACCAGCCAATCAGCCAAATGGCAAAATTCCTACTAGGCCCCTGCCGCAAGGCAGACGACCCCATGACAGGCATAGCAAGGTCAACCAAAACACCGGGTGGGCCGGTGATCCGATGCACTCTGTGAAAGAGAAAGCAAAAGCAGTGTGCCCCAATATTTAAAGCCTATGGTCCCACCCAATTTGCTACATGAAATTTGCCCCAGTAACCCGGTCAGCCAATCGTTGCGCCAGGCAATAACTATTAACCTGCCTGGCAACAGAGGGCTGGCCTGGCTGCCCACACCGCAACACATGCTCTCATTTTAGGGAGAACACACTTTGCATGCATTGTGCCCTTTAGGGATCCCTAGAATAGATTGAGTCTATGTGCCCTTGTGTGTGCACGCACACACACACACACACACATAATGATGTGCATTTTGGCTCTAAGTTGAAATAAACGAAGCAAGTAAATATTGTGGCGCTATTACCCACCCAGCCTAATAAGCTTTTGCATTGTATTCACACACACCCCTCTCCCCTTTCCTTTCTGCTCCCTACTGAAATATTTCCTCTGGAAATGCAAAAGAACAATGGATTCTTGACTTGCTATGCTCTCTGTTGTGGAGGCAGAAATAAACCAGGAGAGCTCACCATGGGGGCATCAAACGCAGGCGCTGCACAGCCCCTGTCCCCATCATGTTTCAAATTCATAATGTATTTGCCGGCAGGGAAAGATCTCATTTGCCCAGGTATGTCTAACTCTTAAGGCAAAAAGTCTAGTCCCCCTCTAAATTGTGCCTTCCTAACGCTTGATCTCCTCCTCAGTCTTCTTCCCTCTTCACTTATCCGAGTTAAAATGTATTTTGTGACAGAAAGGCAATAACAGACAACTGTCTTTCTGTAAAATGTAGCGAGGTTATTCAGTACAAATGGAGCGAACCTCATTTTTTTCATTTCAGATCAAAGTAGGAATCTTTTGAAGTTTAGCTATTTGATAAAAAAAAAGGCTTTATAACAAGCAGATATAGAAGTTAATAGGACATAGAGATATTTTATTAAACTGCAAACCATTATTAATATTGCAGTTCTAACTTGAAAGAAATATGTGAAATGACACCGGAAATTAATTAGATTATTTCATCATTCTTTTACATTATAAACTTTGATACAGTTGCATAGATATATAGGTACATTGATAAAGAGGCACAAAGACAAACAGAATTTTAATGAGTGGGGAGCTTTTATCTACTATCACTTTGTGACTTAATTTTTTCTGTTTATACTGCCTATTGATTCCAGTTGAAACCTGCTGTTTTAATGTTGTTATTGATATTCTCTCTGGGTTTTCTTCTAATTCTGGCATTGATATTACCTTGATCGGATTTAGTTTATTTGAATTGCCTGTAGGTTTCAGTCTCCGGAGTTTTCCCCTGCTTATAGACATGCAAAGATAAAACCTCTCTTTTTATCTGAAAATCCTTGAGAGACTCTGAAAGATACAGCCATTTTCTGAGAACATTAAAAAAGCAAGAGACAACAATCAAAAGGAATATACTTCTCACCCAGTCCTATTCAAGACATCATTTTTATATACCGTGCACATTCTTTGACACACACACACACGGAGAGACTTCTAATCCAGTCAGTACACTGAGGAAATGTGTGTGGAGAAATTGTTTTGTCATGAAGTCACAAGCACTGTGAGTGCCATGTCATGGACTTTACTTTCAACAGAAGCCTGAGCTCCTCACTAATTTGGGCAGGGAAGCTGTAGAGCGCATAACATCCAATATACACTCCTATTAAATCATGTGAGTGGTTGCTTAGGCATTGGTTCCAGACTACCTGAACCTGTTCAGGGAAGTTTTTAATGTGTGACGTCTTAGCGTATTTTTGGTCTTTGTGGAAGCCGCCCAGAGTGGCTGGGGAAACCCAGCCAGATGGGTGGGGTACAAATAATAAATTATTATTATTATTATTATTATTATTATTATTATTATTATTATTATTATTATGTCCTCCTTCTTCTTCTTTGCTTGTGCTGCCGAAAAGCAAACAGTGTATTTGCTACAGCAGGGATCGCCAGCCTTTCTGGGCATATTTGGAATTTTATGAGAATGTCATAGGTTGTTTCCCTCCCCTGGGTTGCATGTGAAGACCTCCAAAACCACCCCCAAACGAAAACACAATAGATACAGATTTTAGTTTAAGGTTTTTGGCATTAAATTTTGGCCACAACTTTATTGATTACAGCATGTGAGTGGCTGCTTAGGCATTGGTTCCAGACTACCTGAACCTGCACGGTGGCAGGAACAGGACTGACACTGGGCACCATCATATGTCGGTAAGGGAAAGCATCCTGGAGGAGCGAGAACTCCTTCGATCTCACAGCTCACCCCAGATGCTCCCAGGGGCTCTGGCGTGGCCCTAGCCCCTTGACAGGGTTTGGACAAAAGCAAGGCGAGCCCCTGGATTCCTTTAACGGAATTCCCTAGCAGCAGGAATGGAGGGGCAGGCACAGCCAACCACGTCCCCTCCCCAAAACATTGAACCCAAATGCCTAACTGCTAACCTTACAAAGTTGTGACGATTTGCTACACGGCAGGCAAAAACCAAGTGGCACCAGCCAATCAGCCAAATGGCAAAATTCCTACCGGGCCCCTGCCCCAAAAGCAGACAACCCCTAGACAGGCATAGCAAGGCCATAAGAACAACCCTAAATGTAGGGAGAGGAGGGCAGGTGATTCACTGCACATTGCAAGAAAGTGAAACTCTCCAGCGATGTGCAGCAGCTTAAATAGCCCCTCAGCAGCCTATAGCCAACCCAACTGACTAAATTTCTGCCTCAGCAACAGAGGGGCAACCAATGCGGCATTGTGGCCATCCAAATGGTCCTGCCTCACAACAGGGAGGCAGTTTCTGGTGATCTCACCACAACACGTGCTCTCCATGATGGAGGACCCGACTTGCTTCTCATCTTCTGCAAAGAAAACACCCATATATATTTGCTTTTTCTCTGTGAAAGCCAGATCCAGCAGGAATAAAAAAATGCTCCTGATTTTGCAACATGGGGCCCTCAAAATACTACCACCACATTAGATTTCACACTGGTAAATAGTAAAAATCGCAAACCTGATGCTTACCAAAGCTGCAAAAATATTGATCCAAGCTATGGAGGCTCAGGAACAATAAGAAGACCATCAAGAAGTCAGAGAGATGGTGTTTGTAGGACATGTCTTGTAAAAATGATGAGGATCCATAAAGTTCTGTGCCTCAGATTTGTTTTAAAGTTGGGAAATGAGACATAATTAGTTAACTTTTTTTACATTGTTTTGATGTTTCCTTTACATTGACGTTAATGAAAGTTGTGTCAAACAGCAGACTGTGATATGAATAACCGTACTCAGCGGAAACTAAACTGCAGCAGAATGGAAACGGCGCTGACTGTGACGAATGCAAGTTGGAATTGAAATGGCTGCCTTTATGCATCTCTGCTCATGACTAGGAATGAGGGAGGAATTGGAGTCAGTTTGCATTGAAAGGTGAGCCTACTGAAGTCACACTCTTGGAAACAATGTGTGAACTGAAAAATAGCCCTCCTTCCAATCTTTCCAAACCTCTCCAATGCAATGAAGTTCTCCAGCCAAGTAATGTGTACAAAAATGTATATATTAGGGGAAAGTGTTCATAAAATGCACAAATTGGGAGTGGGGGGTATGAAGAAAAATGCATTATATTGGGGAACCTGGATGTATTCTCTAAATCAGGGATGTCCCTGGAAAATAAGGACACTTGGAGGGTTTGGTGTACGTTCAGGTCTTGAAAACTTCTTCAGGCTTAGAAGGGAACAGGAATTTGTAACAGTGACCCAGACAATTGGCAGGGAATATGAAGCTTCAGTTTGGCTAAGCCTGCTTAGCTCCATTAACATGTGACCCTAAAATTTTGGATCTCCCCCAAACGGATGGCAACGTTTAGTGCTAGTTTTGTGCCATTTTGTGCCATGTTTTGTGCCACCCCCCAAATGAGTAATTGACAAAGCAAATCGGGGTTACTGGGGTGTACATATGGCCCCCAGTTTGAGTGTCAGTTTAGGGGGTGGCACAGAAAGCAGAGTTTGCAGCACAAAATAGCACAAAACTAGATACAACTTCAGCACCAGTTTGGAATCAATCGGACAAGGTTAGGGATTTATTTATTTATTTATTTATTTATTTCATTTATGACAAAAAAAAACTTCAAACAGAATTATCTTTACATATCATATTTTGATTTTCCTCTTTCTGTGGTTCCTTATATTTACTCTATTTTCCTGCAGATTCCAATCTAAATCTTTTTATTTTATTTCCATCCATTTCATACATGTATTCAATACCACACGTGTCAGGGGCTCAGGAGCAGAGGGGCAGGAAAGGGAGGGATTAGAGACCGAGGGGGAGGAATCCGAGGGAGAAGTTAGCGATGATAGCCGCCCGAGGTCTCTAAGTCTCTCCAGCGTATCGGAGGATTCACAGAAAGGGGCTCCAGTGGTCAGAGCTAGGGGGTTGCCAAAGGGAACACCCCAGGAAGGAGGGGCCAGAGGGGATTCAGAGAGCAGCAGTTGGAAATCGGGACCAGCTTCCCCACCGGAGAGCAGTAGGGGGGAGGAGTCCCAGGCATCGGCACCAGGCAGCTTTCCGTCAGCGGAAGGACATGAGTCGGGGTTAGCCACGCCTGCGTCAGAGAGCGAGGAAACGGTCGAAAGGAGGGTCGGAGACAGCGCGCGCGCGCCAAGTTCAAATGTACAAGAGGGTGGCGCAATGAGCAGCCCGGAAAGGGAGCCAGGTCCTAAAGCCCGCCGAAAGGAGGGGGAGGAGTCCGAGGGGTCCGCATCCGAAGCGTCCAGGAAGGAAGGGACCCCGGGGGGTGGTAGGACCCAGAGGCGAAAGGAGAGACGCAAGAGGTGGGGTAAGGCTAGAGTCTTAAGCTGGTGTACAGGGGGCGGAGACTCAGACGGAGCTTCGCCGATCTAGGGTCTAGACGTAGAGACGCACGCTAGGGTTTGGAAATGGAAACTATATTTCAATAAAGACTTTTGTACAGTTCTACTGGCTAGCGTTGGTCCTCTGTGAGCTGGGACCTGGAGGCAGTCTCTGACAACACGTTTTTACATTAATCCTGCTAATGTCTTAATTTGTTTACGGCGAGTTTGTAAATACTCAATAAATGATTTCTTAGTCTTCCAGTAAGTTTCGCCATTTCTGCATTTTCTGTTAGTTTCTGTAGCCATTCTTCTTTCGACAGGACATCTTCTCCCCTTCCATCTTTGGGCAAATACCATTCTTTCAGCAGTGGTTGCATACATAAATACATTTTTATATTGTTTAGGTTACTCCAGTCCCAAAATTCCTAAAAGAAAAGCTTCTGGGTTTGTTTTTACAAAAGTTGACAAGGTTAGAGTTTTCGTCATTTATTGTGAACCCAGTTCGAGCGGCAGTTACTCAGTTTGGGGGGCAGCACAAAATGGCACAAAACTAGCGCTAACTTTTGGCACCTGCTTACTGTCAATTGGACAAAGTTGGATTTTAGGCAAAACTTGTCACCCCAATTTGCTGTGCCAATTACTTAATTTGGGTGGGGGCGGCACAAAATTTGTTCACGGCACAAATTGGCACAAGACTAGCACTAAACCTCTGTCAAAATAAGATTGGGAGTCACATACCGGCGATTGATTGATTGATTGAGAAGATGAGGACAGTTAATCAGAATTAGGAAATTGGAAACCAACAAGCAAGAAAGGAGAAAATAAATAAAATACATTATCTCCAAAACCCAGGACATGAAGAGTCCCCCCTTTGAAATTATTTGAATCTGGAATATATAATTGGTAATACTGTATGTGATTTGATATGATTTGATTTCATTTGTTAATAATTGGAAGATTTTATTGGAAAATGAATAAAAACTTTTTTAAAAAAAAAGACTAGCACTAAACTTTGACATCAGTTTGGGGGTATCTGGAATTTTGGGGTCACACATTAATGGAGCTGGCCAGCTTAAATATGAAGAGCCGTCCTTATGCTTTTGCCTGACCAACTACTGTACCTTCTCCCTGCTATTCCTTCAGCTGTCAACTTCTTCGCACCATTGAAATCTAGAGTACAGGAGTATATAACACCAGTGCAGAAAGGGAGGATGTATAAAACCAGTTCAAATATATGTTGGAAATGTAAGGAGAAAGAAGAGACTTTTTACCATATGTGGTGGGATTGTATTAAAATTAAAAAATTCTGGGCAATGATATACAATGAGTTGAAGAAAATGTTACAATTAACATTTGTAAAAAAGCCTGAAGCATTTTTGTTAGGGATTGTAGGAAAAGACCTGCCAAGGAAATTGAAGAACATTTTCATGTACGTGATAATGGCGGCAAGAGTCTTAATAGCACAAGGATGGAAGAATGAAGAAATCCCGACCAAAGAACCGTGGCAAGAGAAACTGATGGACTATGCAGAATTGGCGAAATTGACACACAAACTGCCTGATAAGGACAACTGTGACTTTAAAGAAGAATGGGAACCTTTTACAAAGTACTTAAAGAAACAACAAAATGAACTGGACTCCTTGGCAGGTTTTGAATAAACGTACACAAATTTATTATTGGTAACATACAGATAGATAAATTAAGGAGCTTTACAATTTTATAATATGCAGAGAATAACATGTGCTGAAAAACCAGAGAGAGGATATGAGGGCAGTCTGGGGGGTGGATTTCTTTTTTGAGGAGGGGGGAGGGGAAAATAGGGGGGGAATGAGGATGATATGTTTTTGATAAATAGTTATGTTGAAATTCCTAATAAAAATATTTTAAAAAAGGAAAAAGAAATCTAGAGTACAGGTACATACGGCCCTAAGCTTCACTCCCAATTTATTGTCTTCCAGTATCTGGCTCTTGCCAGAGATTTAAGGACTTAAAAGTTTGAATTACCAGGCTGCTATGCTTATTAAACTGCCACCTGTTGATCAAATAATGTTCTGAGCAAAGTTGCAAAGGAGTAGAACATGAACCTGAAAACACCCCCCCCCCAGTCCTTGATATGGTTGTGTTAGAACCAGCTTATTCTTTCAGAAAGGGGCTCACCTACAGAGTTGATGAAATCAGTCATTTTAGTGAAGGAACAATAATGATACAGAACATTTCTTGTTTCTTCGGAGAGGGCCCACACATATGGGGAACTGATTAGGAACTAATGCCGCTCTAGCTAATATAAGACCCAATATGCACAGGGAATGCACAAAATAACAGAAGTATGTTTGCATTTCCCTGTTTTGCTTTTTGCCTGCATTGATTTAATCCAGGAATAACTCCCATGAAAACAGTTGAATTACACTGATTACAAACTGGTACGTGAACAGAGCCATGCACTTTTTGAGAACACCCATATTCTGGACTCCACCCTAGCCACGGTCCATAAATTTGTTTTTAGATTAAATGCACAAATAAAGTCATATGCAGTACATAACTCATCATACTATAGATTGTATAGACTGTGATGAAATATACTGGTTATTTTTTTTCGGTTGTTAAGCAGAATAAAACAATGAATTTCCCTCCTGTGTGTATTAAGCAATACTTCATTTTGCCTGTTTGCTGAATGTCAAATCTGACGGCCAAGTAAGCCTATTGGCTCCTTAAACTGTTCCCTGGAGAAATTGTTCAAGAACTGCTCATCCATGTGGAAAGATTACTCCAGTATCAGTGAGACTTATCTGCTCTGTAAGTGCCAGTTGAGTTGTAAAGCTTCTTGGGGGCATTTTATCAGGAGCACCGACTCAGCATCAATGAGCTGCAGGGGGAGCAGAAATAAGAACACCATGGCAGTGGGCCAGCCAGTCTGTCTGTCCAGCCAGGGAAAATAAGAATATTTACTGCAGCACAGTTTCATATGCATTTTTTAAAAACAGAAGAAATCCTTTCTTAATTTTCAATTACCAACATTACAGCTATTTTTATTTTGTACCCCCAAGAAAATTCAACAGCCATCAATCATCAGATAAAAGAGAAAGGCATGTTTCTTTAATATCGTAAGGGTAAAACCCTGAGTACTTTTATTCCCCATTGATTTCATTGAGCTTAAAAGTGCTTAACTTTGTCTGGCTCATGGCCATAATCCGCATTGACTGTATTAACAGTAATTACACCAACAAGTATAGACCTACAAAACACACACACACAAACAAACCAGTTTGTGTAGGGGTACACCGTGCCTCCAAATGATCAGTTTGGGAGATGTAGGCTGCAATCCTATACACACCCCTAGCAATAAGTTTCACTGAACATGGGCTCACTTTTGAGCAGCAAATATAGGATTGTGCTGTTATTCACCGTGGCGTTGCTTTCAATTGAAAGCCCCTCAAATCCGACAGCTACGGTGTGGCGGTAGAGGGCTGGTTTTGGAGACCATTATATTATTAGGGACGTGGGTGGCGCTGTGGGTTAAACCACAGAGCCTAGGACTTGCCGATCAGAAGGTCGGCGGTTTGAATCCCTGCGACGGGGTGAGCTCCCATTCCTCAGTCCCTGCTCCTGCCAACCTAGCAGTTCGAAAGCACGTTGAAGTGCAAGTAGATAAATAGGTACCGCTCCGGCGGGAAGTTAAACCGAGTTTCCGTGCACTGCTCTGGTTCGCCAGAAGCGGCTTAGTCATGCTGGCCACATGACCCGGAAGCTGTACGCCGGCTCCCTCGGCCAATAAAGCGAGATGAGCGTCGCAACCCCAGAGTCAGTCACGACTGGACCTAATGGTCAGGGGTCCCTTTACCTTTACCTTATATTATTATTATTTGCCTGCTGCCTTGAGCCAACAAGGCTATCAA
Organism: Podarcis siculus; assembly: GCA_034642415.1. NCBI lineage: Eukaryota > Metazoa > Chordata > Lepidosauria > Squamata > Lacertidae > Podarcis > Podarcis siculus. Next base: position 979,688 of record JAXCMG010000127.1, on the reverse strand, counting down.
GGGGGGGTCACAAATGTCAGTACTAAGAGTTCTCCAACTCTCCGTATCCAAATTGACCCTAGAACAAACACAATGTGCAACCATTTGCACATTGTGGTGTGGATCGACCTTCCACACTGGGCTGATTTCAATCGGTTGTATGGACGAATGGAGGGGAACATTGATTACATTTACGTTTAGAAGAAAACCTACCAGATTCGCACTTTCTGAAGCAATAAACAAACTGAAACACAGTCATCTTCTGAAATCCGCACACCTCCAAATTTTGCAATGCAGTTCTCCAGTCAAGTAATGTGTGCAAAATTGCATATCGTAGCCTAAGGTGGACATAAAAACAAACATATTAGTAAGTATAGCATGCAAAAATGTTATAGGAGAAATCGCTTGGTAGACCTTTGTAGAGTAAGCGCAATTGCATTAAAAATGCATTTAATGGGAAAATTTCGAGCTGATGGATTTTCATGAGGATTCTTCAAAATTACAAATTGCTGCAGAAATGGTTTTAAGAATGGAAAAAAGAGAAATCAAGAGAATTGAGACTGACAGATCCACCACTCTCTAGACACTTACACCCACAGAATGGGAATTCTTCTACCCATGGATTATCCCACCCATCTGCTACAGTGGGTTGAGAGAAACCCAGCTGATTCCTGGGTAGAGAGAGGAGAGGAAGAGAAAATCTTGTTGCACAGGCAGAAGTCTCTGTGCCAACAGGACAACTTCATTGGATACGACACAATGGAATGTGCGATCAGATATGCATTTAAATAGTAGTTCTCTCCCCACCACACACACACACTGAAAGAAAGGCACAGGCCACTTGTTTTCCTTCAGACAAATAGCCCACTGTCTGTGGGTTCATGTCTGCAATGTGGCAGGTGACAGAATGAGCATACAGTGGTACCTTGGGTCACAGACGCTTCAGGTTACAGACACTTCAGGTTACAGACTCCGCCAACCCAGAAATAGTACCTCAGGTTATGAACTTTGCTTCAGGATGAGAACAGAAATCACACGTTGGTGGTGCAGCGGCAGCAGGAGGCCCCATTAAAGCGTTACCTCAGGTTAAGAACAGTTTCAGGTTAAGAACAGACCTCGGGAACGAATTAAGTACTTAACCAGAGGTACCACTGTAGTGCAAATGCAGCCTTCAGTCCTTATAGGTTATGAGTGTGGAAAGCTATATTGCACACACACACACACACACACACACACACACTTTTCTGCACACTTTTCTTCTCTTTTTTGCCATAATTTTTTATTGGTTTTCAACAATCTAACAAATTCAATTCAATTTCAATACATTACCCCCTTTTGCTTCCATGATGTTTCTATTCAAATCATTCATCTATTGTCCTAAATGTAGCATTTCTCTAAAGCATATATCCCACATTACATTCCTTTTTCTCATTTCTTTGCTTTTATTTCAAGTCCTGCCTGCGATTTCATTTGACTCTACTATTTTCTCAGATAATCCGAAAAAGGGTGTCAATTCTTCTACAAGCGTTTCTTCTTTTTGGTCTCTTATTTTTGCAGTCAGTTTCGCCACCTCCACATACCTTCTGTAATAAACAAAAATCTGCCCTTATTCCCTTATGGGGGACACAAGAGCCCTTATAGAGTCCTTTGTAGGTTCTCCATCGGTCGGAGAAAATAACAGAGGCCAACTAGAGAATACTGAGAAGCAAAGCAGCTTGTAAGCCTGATCTTTATTGAACTGTTTCAACAGGTTCCTCACCACACGCAGGAGGGAGGAGGAACCCAGAACAAAAATGTGCCCACCCTTATATAGACATTTTTAATTGCCTACCCTGGAGTCCAAGACCACCCCCAGAAACATCATACATACATCACAGAAGGGCTGTAGCTCAAGACCACCCCCCAGACACATCATACCTACATCACAGAAAGGGGTGTAGCTCAAGATCACGCCCCCAGATACATCGTACGTACATCACAGAAAGGGCGGTCTACAACAGAAATCTGAGTGCGTTGTTTATCTCCTGTCTGACAGACCTGTTGATGGTCACTTGATTGGATATCTTAGGGAGCCTGGCCAGTCTTTTCTAATGACAAATACTTAATTCCTGAGCAAGGTCACAGGCTCACACAGACATACCCTTAAGACAGGATTTGTGAAGTAAAAGACAATGGGGAGGCTTTTCCATTTTCCTTCAACCTTGCAGAGAAAACATTTGGTCAGTTTGGGAGTCAAAATGGTTTTCCTGTGCTGCTTCAGACATGTGGTTTATATATTTATGTACGTGTTTGCTTGGTACATTATATATATATATGAATGACCTTAATGACCTTAATTTTTTTTATTTCATTTCCTTTTCTCCTCCTCACCTGAAATTCCACTTTCCTTGTCCTTTCGAAAAGTACTGGGATAGAGGCACAAACAAATTAGATAAAATGAAGCACTTTTCAGTTCCATACAGCTGCCACTAAGAAGGGTATATGGACGATGGGGGCGGAGCCCATTCCTGTGGGATAGTGAGCCCATATCCCCCAGTATGCACTAAATGTTTCACATGGAAGCCACACCGCCAAGCTGTTTTGGCTGCATAATGTCCCTGGATGGGAGACCTGGTGGGAACATCCAAATGTTGCTCTGAGCTTCTTGTGGAAAGAGTGGGATGTAAGCTGAACAAGTTGTTAAGCACCAAAAAAAGTTTTCATACCCCATATTGGTGAAGGTTGGTGTGTAGGTCCATTAAAGCAGGATGTTTGCCTATCCAGTATGATGAATATTTAAACATTTTCAATGCCCCACCTTATACAAAGAAACAAGCTAAGATGCAAAAAAAAAAGGAACCCAAAGTCTTTTGATACTCTATTTAATAAAATCTAGATGAGAGTGAGAAAGGGGGTGGGGGGGGGGGGCTAGAACATGGTAGAAGCTGTCTAACAAGATCATTATTGCCTCTGAAACATGAAAGCACATATCGTTTCCATTCTTGTTACTATTTGTCAGGTACTTAATACTTCTGCTGCCTCTGAGGCATGAATTTAAAGAGGCTGGTAGATGGGGAAGTTGCACTTTCCCTTTTTTGCTGTATTGTGTGTGTGTGTGTTTATGTGTAGGAATATTTATTGCATGCAGCAATTTAAGCCAAACTTGCTCATTCATTTTGTGTGTGTGTGTCTTCAACAATTGCCTTCCCCCCCAAAGGCACATGTAGAAATATTTATTTGAATCAAAGCTAGGGATGCTTGCAAATTAAGCATCTTTCAAACTAATTAATGGATCAGTTGTAGGACTAGTCAATGTGATGTCTTCCAAGATTTGTAGACTCCAGCTCCTATCAGCCACAGCCAGCATGGCCAACCGTCAGGGATGATGGGAGTTGTAGTCCAACAAAATATAGAGGGGACCAGCATGGCTAACCTGATGGTTACTCACCCAATGGGAATATCCACCCCCTGATTAATGTAACCTTTCAAGAGTGACTTGCATAGACTAATGGGCTACCACAGCTACCACTTCCATATTGTGGTATTACCATGAGGTCAATTTGTCCACCCAGCCAATAGTCACATAAGCCCTTTCCAGATAGACTAGGGAGAGTGAATGGGTGTGTAATATGGGAGGGAAGAGGGATTGATGTAGAAGTCTCCTCTTCAACTATCAAAGTTGAATCTTTAGCTCTCCCTTCCCTCCCGTTCCTGATGCAGATCTTCACTCACCCCTTCTTCCCTGGTGGGGTAAAGGTAAAGGGACCCCTGACCGTTAGGTCCAGTCGTGGCCGACCCTGGGGTTGCGGCGCTCATCTCGGTTTATTGGCCGAGGGAGCCGGTGTTCAGCTTCCGGGTCATGTGGCCAGCATGCGCACGGCCAGAGCAGCGCACGGAAACACCGTTTACCTTCCCGCCAGAGTGGTACCTATTGATCTACTTGCACTTTGATGTGCTTTCAAACTGCTACGTGGGCAGGAGCAGGGACCGAGCAACGGGAGCGCACCCCGTCGTGGGGATTTGAACCGCAGACCTTCTGATCGGCAAGCCCTAGGCTCTGCGGTTTAACTCACAGTGCCACCTGCGTCCCTCCCTGGAGGGGAAGGAGATGCTATTTTGTGGTTCACTTCAGGTGCCAAAATCTCTTGGGCCAGCTCTGCCCCTATGTGTGCCTTTCCTTCTGTTGGACCATCGCTCATGAGTTGCCTTTTGGGCCGCAGGAGCACATTGCAGCTGAAATTAACCGCACTAATTACAGCCATTCTTAATGGTTAATTGAAAATTGAAACTTTTCAGATTCAGCATTTATAATCATTTACCTGCTAGAGGATGTGAATGATCTAGAAAGAGCCAAATTGAACTGAAGGCGTCTCCTATCAATATTTATTTCTGTAGACAGCAAGGCATTATGCATTCATGCAGATTCACTGACTGCAGTAATTAGGCCATCGTGGCCATTTTTTTGGGAGGAGGACAAGATTTATTAAAGGATGAAGGCTTAAAGGAAAAGTCCTTTCCAGTAGATGTATCAGAAGTTTACTTGCAGATGGTTCAGTACACTACTTAATTAGGAAAATACCACTTCCAGAGTTATAGGGCAAATCTAAAGTAGGGTGGCCATGTGTCCTACTTTATGGAGGACAGTCCTCTGTTTAAAGTCTGATTGCTCCAAGTCCTGTTTAATGACCCAGAACCCCAAGAAGGGAGTAGTCTGTTTTAAAGTTACCTAGCAATGTTTGGCATCTGAATAGCAAGGCTGAGCAGATATGCAGCTCATCAGTTTTGCTCCGTGTGCTGAGATGCACCGTACTTTTATTCAAATGATAATTTCTAAATTTGCGTTTGTACATATAAATTAGCATGTGCAAATATGTCTTATTTGGGGGGAAATGCATCCCCTATTTTTGACGATGTGCAACCGGATACCCTAATTTCAAGGTAGTTCAGTGTTATGCAGTATTAACAAGAGTGTTTGTATGTAGGCTCAATCTTCGTTGGAGATTCCTTATGCTCCAAGTTCAAGGTCGCCTTTATGCAAGAGTCCCAACAGAATCCTATTGTTTTAATACTTTAATTATCATATGTTTGTAGTGGCTGCTGCTTACAGGGGCCCCATATTTGCACAGCTAGACTTTTTCAAAGCTGGGTTGGTGTTTCCAGAGGCCAGTGTAAATGGCAACTTGGCAATTTAAATTTCTTTGCACTTCCATCAAAACTTCTACCTCTGTCTAATTACAAGAGCAAAGAAGTTCCCTCATTGATCTCTTGATTAGGTCTATCAGATCAGCATGTTACCAAAGAGAGAACATTATTTAGTGTAAGCCTTTCCGCTTACAAACCCTCAAACTGGTACAATCAGTTGCAAGATAAGGAGGATCAAGAAAATCTGTGTGTGAGGTTTAGAACCCTGGGCCCAGGGAGAACAATAGGAGTCAAGATGAAAACAATCAAACAAAGTTACAGTAGAATAGAAAGGTTGTGAAGAGTACAGTTTAACTCTGCTGATAGGGAAGGGGCCTTCCAGACACTTCGAGAATCAGAAATTTGAATAAGGAGGGTGAAATATAAAAAGGCTTCACATCACGTACATATTTATGGAGCAATTATATAAGTTCTTTCAGAGGTGCCATTTAGCCCCACACACCCCAAGATTCCAGAGCATCTCTGATTAATCTTCAGGGACACCAATATTTCACTAATTCTACACGTTGAATAACTATTGGGTCCCAACATAATGCAGCAAACTCATTGAACCAAAGCAGGTCTGGCCAATGCACACTGATCCATGATGGAAGGAGAAGGAGCTGTAAAGAAAATTAAAGTTGCTGATGTTGATAACTTTCAAATACAATTTATTTTCTCATTAATTGCTGGAGAACAGCTTTTTCTTGAATGCTTGTCTTGGCACTAAGGCTGAAATCCTAAGTTTGTTTATTTTGAAGGAAATCTCTTTGACACCAATGGGACTTGCTTCTAGGTAAACTTAGTTCTTATTAGGCTGTTATTGGTGCTAAAACTTTGATCAGAAACTGATTTAGGCCACTCTGCACCGGTAACGCTCCCTCCCAACTTTTGTGGCATCAAAAACATTGATGGCTGTTGAAAGAAATAAAACAGAACAAACAGCTGGCAAAGGAAGAATATCATTAGCAGGTCTCGTTTCCTAGATGGCGCAAATCTGGATAGCTCTGAAACTAAAGAATTCTAGCAGAAATAGGGAAGTTGGGTTGGAGTTTGACAATTAAAACTTCTTGGAAAATCTAAAACTTCTCTTCATCTCAGGTTGAAGGAGAAGCAAAAGAAGAAGATCATCTCCTTTGAGCCTTTAGCTGTGCTCCATAAACATCCAGTGACACCTGGAATGCATTCTGAAAGATGCTATGGACCAGTTAATACTCTTTTTGGCACTAAAGCTGTGGTTTTCCCAGTAGTGATGTATGGAAGTGAGAGCTGGACCATAAAGAAGGCTGGTCGCCGAAGAATTGATGCTTTTGAATTAAGGTGCTGGAGGAGACTCTTGAGAGTCCCATGGACTGCAAGAAGATCCAACCTCTCCATTCTGAAGGAAATCAGCCCTGAGTGCTCACTGGAAGGACAGATCCTGAAGCTGAGGCTCCAATACTTTGGCCACCTCGTGAGAAGAGAAGACTCCGTGGAGAAGACCCTGATGTTGGGAAAGATGGAGGGCACAAGGAGAAGGGGACTGCAGAAGACGAGATGGTTGGATAGTGTTCTTGAAGCTACCAGCATGAGTTTGACCAAACTGCAGGAGGCAGTGGAGGACAGGAGTGCCTGGCGTGCTCTGGTCCATGGGGTCACGAAGAGTCGGACACGACTAAACAACTAAACAACAACAACAACAAGGTTACTGGGAAGGCATGAGAGGACAGGATTACGACAACAAGTTATCTGGGTCTCTGATGCTAGGACAGGTTAGATGCATCTGTGATGGACTACATGTCCCACCAGCCCTAACCAGTGCAACCATATTAGTGACGGCAGTGTAGACGGCAGTGGCACAAATGGTAGGAGAGTATTGCGCAGTGTATAACTATCAGTTTCCACGTGCTCTCTGCTAAGGCAGGGATCCAAATCAGCATCAGATATGGTGTATCCCTGCTTCATAGGGATCAACTCCTAAGGGCCAAGGTCCTTTCGCACCTTCCTAAAATATCTGAGGGGGCTGGGCATTCAAATGCTTTGTGTGTGCCGTGTCTTGTGATCAATTATGCAGGGTGGGACTTAACTGCTTCCCCCCCCCCCATTTTATTCAAGTTGGCATCCCTGCTCTGCTTAGAAGGTAGAAGATGGGATTTAAGTAGCTGAATCATGTTTTTAAAAAACTTATTTTGTTGGCATCTGTCTGTCTCGAGAGACAATGGAGTGTGCCTCCGGGGGTGCAGTCAAACCACTGGAAAATCACAGCATCTGCTGTGGCTGCAGAGACTAGTAACTCATTACTGCTGCCTTCCACGTGGTTTTTGATGTGTTAGCAGCGCTGAAGAGATGTCATCAGGGTGCAAGTCTGGGTAGTGTGCATGGAGGTCAGATGACAAGATCCCACTCTCAGTCTTGTTGATGTAGCCCAAAGGAAAGCAGAACAAAACAAAACATTTGGCACTAGTTGGCTGCAGGAGTTGTTGGTGTACAAGATGCCATCCAACTGTCTTAGGGACTCAATTCTGGATTTGTATTTATATAAGAGGCCTTTGGGAATTGTTATTAAGGGATTTGGGTCAAGGTGTCACTTTTATGCTGATGACACCCAGCATTTCCATGCCCCTTCTGGCTTTTATTTTTTTAAAAAATCATCATCATCATCAACAACAACAACAACAATAATGGTGCTGGAGGAGACTCTTGAGAGTCCCATGGACTGCAAGAAGATCAAACCTATCCATTGCTAAGGAAATCAGCCCTAAGTGCTCACTGGAAGGACAGATCCTGAAGCTGAGGCTCCAATACTTTGGCCACCTCATGAGAAGAGAAGACTCCCTGGAAAAGACCCTGATGTTGGGAAAGATGGAGGGCACAAGGAGAAGGGGATGACAGAGGATGAGATGGTTGGACAGTGTTCTCGAAGCTACCAGCATGAGTTTGACCAAACTGCAGGAGGCGGTGGAAGACAGGAGTGCCTGGCGTGCTCTGGTCCACGGGGTCACGAAGAGTTGGACACAACTAAACGATTAAACAACAACAAGAACAACAACAACAATTTATTTATACCCCACCCATCTGGCTGAGTTTCCCCAGCCACTCTGGGCAGCTCCCAATCGAGTGTTAAAAACAATACAGCATTAAATATTAAAAACTTCCCTAAACAGGGCTGCCTTCAGATGTCTTCTAAAAGTCTGGTAGTTGTTTTTCTCTTTGACATCTGGTGGGAGGGCATACCACAGGGCGGGTGCCACGACTGAGAAGGCCCTCTGCCTGGATCCCTATAACCTCACTTCTCACAATGAGGGAACCACCAGAAGGCCCTTGGTGCTGGATCTCAGTGTCTGGGCTGAATGATGGGGGTGGAGACGCTCCTTCAGGTATACAAGATCAAGGCCATTTAGGGCTTTAAAGGTCAGCACCAACACTTTGAATTGTGCTCGGAAATGTACTGGGAGCCAATGCAGATCTCTCAGGACTGGTGTTATATAGTCCTGGCGGCCACTCCCAGTCACAAGTCTAGCTGCCGCGTTCTGGATTAATTGTAGTTTCTGGGTCACCTGAAACAGCAAAGAGTCTTGTGATACATTGAAGGTCAACATCTGCATTGTGTCATATACTTTGATGGGCTAGTGAGCCAATGTTTTCAAAAGAAATGTTACCTTCAGCTGGCTAATACAGAGACACACAAGTATGGGTTGGGCCAGGATTGTAAACACTGAGGACAAAAAGTCACAAATAGTCAGAGATCTGTTTGATGTTTCTGTGCAAAATTCTGTGTGCATACAAAATAAGAACATTGACCACTCATAGTAGTCCCTGGTGATAAGGACACTTCTTGACTTGCTAGTGCTGTGAGTTTAGGGGTCAGGTAGGCTGTATGTCTATTCCCCTTCTAATTCCTGGATCCGGCACAGATTCAGTTCCTGGAATAGCCAGGCCTAAGTATGGGACATTAAGGTAACAAAGGAAGTGGCTCTGCACCAGATGGAAAATGGGTGCCCTCCCCGCTCCCTCACCTGTCAGGCAGTCAGAAAGACAAAAGGCCAGAGTGGAGTTCTGTGTGTGAGGTAGAGAGGCTGCAGGCTGGGCAGCCAGGAGACAAAGACATGCCTGATTTCTGTTGGGATCCAAGGCTTTGGCTATAGGAGAAGAAAGACACTCTTGGGGCTGTGAGCCCCTCAATTATAGGCTCAGGTTGTAAAGGTAAAGGGACCCCTGGCCATTAGGTCCAGTCGTGGCCGACTCTGGGGTTGCGGCACTCATCTCGCTTTACTGGCCGAGGGAGCCGGCGTACAGCTTCCGGGTCATGTGGCCAGCATGACTAAGCCGCTTCTGGCAAACCAGAGCAGCTCACTGAATCACTGTTTAGCTTCCCGCCAGAGCGGTACCTATTTATCTACTTGCACTTTGACGTGCTTTTGAACTGCTAGGTTGGCAGGAGCAGGGACCGAGCAACGGGAGCTCACCCCGTCATGGGGATTCGAATGGCCGCCCTTCTGATTGGCAAGTCCTAGGCTCTGTGGTTTAACCCACAGAGCCACCTGCGTCCCTAGGCTCAGGTTGTAAGATAAAGGTAAAGGTAAAGGTACCCCTGCCCGTACGGGCCAGTCTTGACAGACTCTGGGGTTGGTGCGCCCATCTCACTCTAGAGGCCGGGG
>JAXCMG010000127.1:922412-964912 GCA_034642415.1 Podarcis siculus | reverse complement strand
TTCCCTAACCCTCATAGTTCCAACTCTATGATGCCTTCTATGTTTATAATCAACTAATCAATACTGGACTAAAAGTACCAATGGCCAAATGACCAACAGACTAAAAGGACCAAAGGCAGATTTTTAATATATATTTACCTGTGACAAATGGAGACGTTCCACACCCACCTATGTCAACAGTGCAAGGGTTTGATTTGGTCATTAAGACCTGTATCACTGGATCCCGGATTTGGCCTATAGAAATAAAAGAAAGCTTATATTTGATTTATTTAGCATTGGTAAATATTCCATTGCAATGACAAACCTAGAGCAATGACAAACCTAGACAGCATCCTAAAAAGTAGAGACATCACCTTGCCAACAAAGGTCCGTATAGTAAAAGCTATGGTTTTCCCAGTAGTGATGTATGGAAGTGAGAACTGGACCATAAAGAAGGCTGATAGCCGAAGAATGGATGCTTTTGAATTCTGGTGCTGGAGGAGACTCTTGAGAGTCCCATGGACTGCAAGAAGACCAAACCTATCCATTCTTAAGGAAATTAGCCCTGAGTGCTCACTGGAAGGACAGATCGTGAAGCTGAAGCTCCAATACTTTGGCCCCCTCATGAGAAGAGAAGACTCCCTGGAAAAGACCCTGATGTTGGGAAAGATAGAGGGCACAAGGAGAAGGGGACAACAGAGGTCGAGATGGTTGGATAGTGTTCTTGAAGCTACCAGCATGAGTTTGACCAAACTGCGGGAGGCAGTCGAAGACAGGAGTGCCTGGCGTGCTCTGGTCCATGGGGTCACGAAGAGTCAGACACAACTAAACGACTAAAAAACAACAACAACAAAAATATTCCATTTAGTGGAATACTAGTGTACCAGCAACAAAATGTTGCCAGCCTTCTTCCAAGATGTTCCATTTCATTTCCTCCGTTTTCCAGAAGCAAGTTAGCAATCCATGACTGCTGAGCATGTGCAATCCTTCCTGAGATATCTGGACTCCTTGGCTGAGGAAGGGATGGGAGAGAAGTGTTGAAAGGATGGATGGTTTCAGCCAGCCCATTCTGCACCTCCAGCCCCCTCCTTTCTTGGTGCTGTGAGGGGAGAAAGTCTCATTGGCCAAGGAGAGATGACTGAAAACCATTAAAGACAAAGAATGGGGGTTGTCTGTCAGCTGGCCCAGTCATCATCTTCAAAACTTTCACTTCTCAGCTGGGAGAGGGCCCACGGTGGGACAATCTCCTCACCTGAAGACAGATGGTGGTACCTGTGTTCTCTTCTAGCTCTTTTCCACTCTACCTGAGCACACACGTTTTTTCCTTTAAAAAAACCCATTCTGGTTTTTTTTTTTTTTTACTTCTAGAAATCTCAACACCCCCCCCCCCCCCCCCCCCGAGCATGGATGCTCTGTGTGTGCATGGTGGTACTGTTTTGGCTACCTAAGTAACAGTACTAATGTGGGAGGGAAATAGGAATCTCTGTGACCTATGTATGTGGGCTAAATAGCAAAAGTATCAGTTGGGTGCATGGATTAAAAATGTGGGGCTAAACTCACTCTCCAGCAGAAGACAGGCCCCAGTAGCACAGTTTAAACTCACAAAGTCAAGCAGCACAGTAAAGCATTAGGAAAGTTGGCTGTTAAACCTTTTCCATATCCCATTTATTCTGCTTGCAAAGCAGTGCCCTCTTTCTACCCCTCTTGCAATGAACACACAGCCAACTGTTAAGTAAGTTTAAAATGCTTTACTTACAAAACATTCCAAAGGTCAGATTCATGCATTTATGCAAGCAGCAGCAAGGTGAACACAAGCGGAATACATGTGGGTAGACAATACGGAAAGCTAGCTTCAAACACGTGCTCTGAGATTGGAGCTTGCTTAGGCACATCTTCCTTGGTCAGTTACATGGCGCAGAGGTGGGGGGACAGGAAGAGAAGGCTTTACTTCCTCTCTCATGGAGAAGAGGGGGGATGACCTAACTGAGTCTAGGAACACAGCTCTATGAATTTAACTCCTTTATGCACTAACTAGCACTAATGCATAGCTATGTTTGACTGAAATATCCCACAACTTGAATCTGAATATCAGAAACAGATGGAATGGTACAATGGAGGTGAATTGGGCTGTTGACGTAATTGTTCCTATGCACACTCTTCAGCTGAGGAGAGCCCATTTGAACCCTAAGTACACCAGAGAGCAGAGGAAAAGAAAGCAGGCTGAAAACCACTGGTGGATGGGTGCCTAGAGGTCCTGTGCTAATTGGCATGGTTAGCAGCAGATGTGGCTGCTTCTCTGGTGGTGCGTGGAGCCATAAACAGACACCACTCAATGCACATACAGTGGTACCTCGGGTTACATACGCTTCAGGTTACATACGCTTCAGGTTACAGACTCTGCTAACCCAGAAATAGTACCTCAGAAATAGTACCTCAGGTTAAGAACTTTGCTTCAGGATGAGAACAGAAATTGTGCTCCGGCGGTGCGGCAGCAGCGGGAGGCCCCGTTAGTGAAAGTGGTGCTTCAGGTTAAGAACAGTTTCAGGTTAAGAACGGACCTCCGGAATGAATTAAGTACTTAACCTGAGGTACCACTGTACTCACACATCCCTATGCACAGACATATATGTGGACACACATCCAACATATGCACTGGGATCACTGGGAGATAGGCAGGTTAAAGCCTTATCCGAATGTTCAAATGATGAACTTGGTGGCAAGCTGAGAAGCAAATCCCTAAACTTCTCTCCATGCTATCCTGATGTAGTCCAGGTTGGTGTCCCTACACTGCTAATAGTTACCCAATAATGCCAACTTCTGGTGGTGGCCTTGGAAACATTCTCTGAAAGATCGAGATAATGTAGCTGGATATGATGTGAGGATTATTGTGGAGCTAGATCTGCTCATGAAAATTAATAGAAATTGAAATTAATAGCAATGACTAACTTAGGTTCATTTATCCCCAAGGATGCAGATCATCTGTTATGTGATTGTTTCACTCAGAACTTGCATACCTTTTGAAAGTGTTGCATGATGGAAAGATGATCTTCTATCTGGAGTCATGTTACTCCTTATGCCACCTTTCTGTTAGATGCTCAATACTCAATTTCTGTTAGATGCCCATACTACAAATTAAAAGCAATACTAAGTCCAGTTTAATGTAGTAATCACACAATCTATTTGACTAGCAAATTAGATTTGCTTTACTTTGTTCAAAACAAGACAAAATTGTTATGTGCTAATTATCTCTTACATGTGAAGATATATAAGGCTCTGTTGTTCAATATAGGGCAGGTCCACATCTGAGCTGGCATCGTTCCATCAACGTCTCATTGTTGAATGACTTACACCTGCATGTGTGAACTGACTCCCTTTAATTAAAACCATCATATCTGAGGTAATATATTCATAATAGCAGCAGCCGCTGCCACCACAGCCACCCTTAGTGCATAAGTAGTGATTTGCAGTGTTCTAGAATACACTGTGGACATTATCTCTATAATCCTTGTAAACATATCAAGATTGTTATCCCCATATCACAGACAGGGAAACAGAAAACTATAGGTCTCCTAAAGTCACATAGTGAGTTAACGGCAGAAGTGAGAATAAAGTCTGGGATTTCCTCCTGGGTACCCAGCCTGTTCTCCTAGCCCCTCTATGAATGACATGGAAGCTCAACCTGTGATGGCATATTCACACAGGAGACATGTATGTGTGAACCCTTCTATGGAGCTTAAGGCAAAGGTAAAAGTACCCCTGACCATTAGGTCCAGTCGCAGACGACTCTGGGGTTGCACGCTCATCTCACTCTGTAGGCTGAGGGAGCCAGAGTTTGTCCGCAGACAGCTTCCAGATCATGTGGCCAGCATGACAAAGCCATTTCTGGCGAACCAGAGCAGTGTACGGAAACACCGTTTACCTTCCCACCAGAGCAGTACCTATTTATCTACTTGCACTTGATGTCCTTTTGAACTGCTAGGTTGGCAGGAGCTGGGACCGAGCAACGGGAGCTCACCCTGTCGTGGGGATTTGAACCGCCGACCTTCTGATCAGCAAGCCCTAGGCTCTGTGGTTTAGACCACAGTGCCACCCGCGTCTCTCTATGGAGCTTAGAGGGTGTTTATTTGCCGGGCCACCCTACCCAGCCCACAACAACCAATACAGCAAGAACTCCACGGGACAACACAGAACACCAGTGAGCTCCTGGTTTGGCTTAGCAATGATATTGACTCATAACCTTGATTCCACATCACTACCCGAAAACAGTCTAGCACAGCAGCAATTGTGCTCTGCAGTGCATGCATTGTCTTTTGTGTGTGTGTACACTAATTACAATTTCCCTTTCATACATTTCCTCATTTACAACTTGCTTCATTGATCCCACTCAGCCAGCTCACATCCTTTATACAAAGAGAAAACAAAAGGGGAAATGCATTTTTTGTTGTTGTTTTAAAAGAGGAGCCTGCGGTTAAACACACTGAGGAATAATTTCACATTCATTTCATAACATCATTGCAGTGACACATACCATTGACAATTAACAGCAACAAAAAAGAAAATATCCTGCCACTATATAATGCTGATACTTTGCCGATTTTTCCCTTTTCTGCAGAGCTTTGACAATATAAATCTTGTGTTCATGCTTTGTGGATCTTTCCTGACACTCAGCAGTATTCTCACTAGGGCCTCCTTCTTATGTCCTATCATTCTAGGTTGCCTGAAGAAATTGCCGAAAATTCAATTTTGATGTCTCTGAGAACTGCGCTCTTTTGAAACCAACACACTTCTCATAAAACACAAATAAAAGGAGGGCTGTGTGCTGGAGACACTTTGAAAGAGCAATCCAAACAATTGCAGCTTTGCCAGCAATGGGCAAGGAGAGCACAACTAGATTTCACAAAGAACACACGGCTGCCACTGAAAGCCATGAAGGCGGCTCAGTTAGTTAGAGTGCGGTGCTGAAAATGCCAAGGTCATGGGTTTGACCAGATGCATATTCCTGCATTGTAGGGATCCGTGTGGATAAAATGAACCACTGGGTCTCTTCCAGCTCTACAACACTTCTGTGATTCAGTGATCACTTACCCCTGCTCCACTCAGGCCCCATCTGCACTACACATTTAAAGAGTTATCATGCCACTTTAAACACCCATGGCTTCCCCCCAAAGACTCATGGGAAGTGCAACTTCTTAAGGGTGCAGATAGCCAGCGGCGGAGCATATGCATGCGCTGCTCAAGGCGGGCGTGCTCCCGAGGGGGGTGGGGCGTACTCCCAAGGGGAGCAGGGGGCGGAGGGTGCCCTCCCAGGGGTGGGATAGCCACCCAAGTGCACGGAGCGGCTCGTGCGTGCTGAGGCCGGGGGCAGAGCGAGCCACCCATGTGGGCGGAGCAAGCCGCCGATGGCGGACATTTGGTGTGCCATCCGCCCGCAACTACCAAGCCTCCCCCAGCTGTCAAAATGAAAAGGGAAGGGCAGAATGCCGCCGGCAAAGCAGTACAACTCCCCCCTTTCTCTGACGGCTCGGGGTAGGCTTGGGAGTCGCGGGCGTGCGGTCTGCTGAATGTCACCCCCCGAAGGGATGACACGTGGGGCACTCCACCACCACTGCACCCCCTCTTCCTCTGCCACTGCAGAGAGTTGTTAAAAAGGTAAAGGGACACCTGACCATTAGGTCCAGTCGTGGCCGACTCTGGGGTTGTGGCGCTCATCTCGCTTTACTGGCCGAGTGAGCCGGGGTACAGCTTCCGGGTCATGTGGCCAGCATGACTAAGCCGCTTCTGGCGAACCAGAGCAGCGCACGGAAACGGCGTTTGCCTTCCCTCTGGAGCAGTACCTATTTATCTACTTGCACTTTGACGTGCTTTCGAACTGCTAGGTGGGCAGGAGCAGGGACCGAGCAACGGGAGCTCACCCTGTCGTGGGGAACCGCTGATCTTCTGATCAGCAAGACCTAGGCTCTGTGGTTTAACCCACAGCGCCACCTGCATCCCTGCAGAGAGTTGTTAGAAGGCCCCTATTCCCCTTGCAGAGCAACAATTCTCAAAGTTCCCTGGGAAGAGGGATTGACCGTAGGCATGTGACAGAAACAGGGGTCTTTTAACAACTCTCGGCACCCTTCAACTACAGGGTCCAAGATTCTTGCAGAGAAGCTACCACTGTGTAAGTGGTATAACAGGGTGTTCAATGTATAGGCCAGATGGGGCCACAGTTGCCTTTGACATCACAAATGCTTTCAGGGGATGAGAGGGTTTGTGTGGATCTCCTTGTATGTAGCAGAAACATGGTGGTAGAATGGACTGTACAGTGGTACCTCGGGTTACAAACTTAATTCATTCCGGAAGTCCATTCTTATCCTGAATCGTTCTTAACCCAAGGCACACATTCCCTACATAGGCCTCCCATGGCCCCGGAAGCAGATTGCGTTCGTGTCCCAGGGCAAAGTGCGCAACCCGTGACACCTACTTTTTGTGGAGTTCGTAACCCAAAGTGTTCATATGCAGGACTGTTCGTAACCCGAGGTACCATTGTACCACTTTAGGCTGCAAGTAGGAAACATAATTCTCCACGGAAAGGCTTCATGAAAACAGAAAATTAAGATATCAGGAAGAAAGATTCTAGATGTCTCCCTGCTGGGCTGGTTGTCTGCTTGCAGGGAGCCTTTCGCCTCAGGGAGCATTCGAAGTACCACAATCTGAAGTGGTACTGCCTATTCCACCATCTCAGCTTTCTGCCACCTGCTGCCTGCGCTATGTAGATCCAGTCTTGAACTAAGCTGTGCAGCAGCTTACACTTGGAGCACTCATGTCCTGTTTCCAGTTACTTGTCCTGACAGAATCTGGCAACCATTTCCACAACTGCATTCGTAGTCAGTGTTACTGCATTGCATCTCATGGAAACAATGTTGGGCATGTCGAGCAGTTTTGTATCAGAAGTACGTCCTCACAAATCATTTCCATAAACCACATACAGTGGGCTTATAGCCACATGCCGGCTACTCATGAGAAACATAAATATAATCTGCCTCGGCAGTTCTGGCAGACGTGTGGATTTCTCACATACAGAAGGACATATTAACCACCCCCATTTTTTACAAGTTTGGATAAGGGAGTTCCTTGTGGGTACATTCTCTTCACTTAGAAGTGGAGGTCAAGGACTGAGACACACAGGAACAGAGCAAAGAACTGCAGGCTTCTGAAACGCAAAGCCTCTTTTAATAATAATAATAATAATAATAATAATAGTAATTTTTATTTATGCCCCGCCCTCCCCAGCCAGAGCGGCTTACAAGCAATAATAAAAACAAGTTGAATGATTACAACTTAAAAACAAAATTAAAATGCAACATTAAAATATTGAAACATTAAAATATTAAAATGTAGCCTCATCGCAGGAGGAGAAGGAAAGGAAAAAAGAAAGAGAGGGAGGGAGGGAATCAAATTGGCTCCAAGCAAAGGCCAGGTGGAACAACTCTGTCTCACAGGCCCTGCAGAAAGAAATCAGATCGTGAAGGGCCCTGGTCTCATGAGACAGAGAGTTCTACCAGGTCGGAGCCAGTGTTGAAAAGGCCCTGGCTCTGGTTGAAGCCAATCTAACTTCCTTAGGGCCTGGGACCACTAGGGTGTTGCTGTTTATGGACCCTGAGGCTCTCCGTGGGGCATACTGGGAGAGGCGGTCCCGTAGGTACAAGGGTCCTAGGCCGTGAAGGGCTTTAAAGGTCAAAAGCAGCACCTTAAATCTGACCCTGTACTCCGCCGGGAGCCAGTGCAGCTGGAAAAGCACTGGGTGAATATGCTCCCATGGCAGAGACCCCGTGAGGAGCCTGGCTGCAGCATTCTGCACCCGCTGGAGTTTCTGGGACAGCTTCAAGGGCAGCCCCGCGTAGAGCGAATTACAGTAGTCAAGCCTGGAGGTGACCGTCGCATGGATCACTGTTTGACCATGGTGCAGAAGTTATTCTGTTGTGGCTCCAGTAATTTTCCCATGTTGCCTAGATCAAGGTGGGTGTGGGGCCCCGAAATATGGGCCACACCAGTGCGGTCCCAGGCTTTCAAACGTTTTCAAGGCAGCTTTGGAACAATAGTCCCGGGGAAACATTTCCTTGAGCACACTGCGGTAATTTATTCAAAGATTAACGAAACAAACCCTATGCATGTTTACTTGGAAGTAAATCCAACCCGCACAGCATTGCACTGCCTGGCATGGATTTGAATTTCAAAGTGGGAACCTAGGTATGATCCCTATCAACGTAAAAGTTACGCACATTTTTTTATTAGTGTATTGGCATTGATTAAAATGATAATGCTACTGTGGGAGCTTGCTTTCTGTGCTGGGCCATTTCTGTATCTCCTCATGCAGTCTTTATGGTAATATGGGCTGTCAATCCTACAGTAAATAAAAGACAGAAACAGCAAGCATCAGTGGTCCCAGACTATTGAAATAAATGGCTCCGAGGTGGCTTTACTATTGTCTGTAAAACAACACATGGATCTCAGGCCTTCAAGGAATTCCAGTTATTTAGCAGTTAAAATAAGAGATTAACTGCCTGATTTTTAATAGGTTATCACCTTTCCCATTTGGCTACCCCTCTGTTTGTCTTGCTCCTTGTGCTCTGTTAAACAAGGGAAAGTGTTGTGACCCATAATTGCGGGCAGATTCACAGCAGGTTTTCGAGGAGTTTTTTGCACCACAGTGTCCAAGCCGCCTCCATCTGCTGTAGTCTTGTGTGCTTCCCACAGGGGAACCTGGCTAATTTTTCAGTCAATTAGCAGAAGGGCTGCTTTTGTTCTCCAAGTGTCCCCCCCTGGGCTCCTCTTACACCCTTGTCTCCACGTTCAGATGTTGGCAGTTTTGAAATAGCATATCACGTTATTTTTCTCTGCTGACCTTTGTGACATTGTTGGCTGAATGCGATCACATGTAATTGTAGCCACTTGCGTTAAAACTGTGCAATGGGAAATGTATCGACTTAAAAAAAGAAAATCAGAGAATAAATGCTGCTAATGACATGCGTGTGGATAGTTTCTTTAAAGGGGGATATTAATTTGTCTGAGAAAGGATTGAAATTATGCATTTTTAAAAAATAGGAAACAGAGCATTTTTGTTTTTAGCTACACAATGTCTTTTGGCAGGAAACATAAACCTGTGTAGCGAAGTACACAAACAGAAATACAAAAACAAAAAATACAGTCAAGAGTAAAAGAATCAACGTTGTGCTCATTTGTTCTGCATGCTCATATTATGCATAGTGAAGCTATAATATAGTTATTATTGTTCAGAATTTCAATTACATTAATTTATCAGGGCTTGGGCAAAACTGCTTCCTTTAAAAGAAAAAAATGAACATGCTTGGCACTGCCAAAAGAGATATATATATATAAAATTTCAGTTATTATTTTTTTTAATCTGCTTTAGGAAACCTCTGCCGTTCACTCTGACTTCTCCTTACTTGCCCTCACTGATGTCATCATGTCGCCAGCTCTGACAAGCTACAAAGGACTATGACATCATCTCTCTGGCTATGTGGGATCACTCACTTGGAAGAAAGAAGAACCTGAAGCAGCCTTGGAGAGCGAGTTATGAAAGCAGCAGCAGCCAGCAGACATAATAATAGTAATAATACCACCAGTTATTTTGGGGAGAGAAAATTACTAGTGTAGACCACTGCCCCAGGGGCGGATGTGTGTGTGGCATAAAATACACAGCTGGGTAATATTTGGTGCAGCCCTGATTTGTATGAGTTTAGTTAGAGGTTAGTCATTAATGCCTGCCTTTTGGCACACAGCAAAACCTTTTTGATATAGCGATGCTGCAAAAGAACAGTAGGTGAGATCGACAATCATGCCAGTTCTTTTTCTCTGAAATTGAAGAGTGCCACAGTCTCAGTTCACATAAAGTCACCGACACCAAATGAGCACATCCTGGGTTTGCCACTACATCTCCCGAAGCTGCTGTGGTTTCTGTCAAATACATTGCATGTCTGAATGCGTATTATGGACTCCTGAATGCCACAGGGACTGCACTTTGCCTTAAGAGCAAATGGCCTCCCTCCTCCCATTCGGATTTCAATGTCACCTATTTATTATGAGTGATTTCTGCCTCAGATGCAAATATTCCCTGACACATTGAAGAGATATTCTCCACACACACACACCCTCCATTGTCATTCTGTTCCTTCTGCCGTACAATATCAAGTGAGCTTGGCTCTCTGTAACCTTCCATCCACCCAGCCTCTTGGCTATACCTTTCTATAGTTAATAAATATCCCTTTTCCACAGTGTTCAGCAATAAAATATTCACTGGGTCTGAGCTGGGGTTAACAGATTTCTGAAAATTTTATTGCATGACAGCCTGTCCTGCATAATCCCCTCAGCTGTCTCATGTTCTGGGGCAGAAACGATCTTATATGTCACTCTAATAGTCTAGAATTACACTTGTATCTCTGTCACCAGCATATGGGGCTGTGTATACCCCTAGGCCCAGCTCCCTCTCTTTCACGGCCTTTAAAATGATAACATTTGGCAAAGCCAGTTTTGACAGAAAGTGAACTCTCCTTTCCGCATTTGTGACAAAGCCAGCCACCAGAGGCCTGACACAGAGCAGCCAATCATCATACCCTTTACCGGATAATGATAGCGTGTTTCGCTCATCTTAATAACCCGCCTCTGTGCAACGGGAGACTGGAGTGCAGGTCCTCACTTAATTATACAGTCTACATCTTAAGTGCTTTATTCATGGGAGGTTTTCGGCTGAGCGGGCTTTGCCAGAGTTTGCCATTCTCCCGTCTCTTTCTCCTCCCCGTCCGCCGCCTCCACCTCCCAGCCCACAACAAAGTGTATTGATCATTGGAAGTCAGGGAGGGCAAGAAAGCCTCGCAGAAAATAACACAACAGGGGGCAAGTTTGCTCATGCCCTCTGAAAAGGGGGCGAGGGGGAGCGAGAGCCCTGGCCTATGGACCAACGCAATAATATCAATAGAGAACTGAATCCATTACATTCCTAGGGTACAGTTGTACAGGATGGTGATGCATTGATTAAACAACAAGGCAAACTGCATTTATTTGGACGGAGTCAGGCATAGTTCTAAAGAGTGATCCCTGTGTTGGATTCCCCCCCCCCCATTTTAAGGCTTACATTTGGTTAAGAAATTGAGCCAAGGCCATATTGCGCCCTACAAACCCTTTGTCCAACTTCCTTCACTGAAATTTAACTGCCTGATGAAGGCACAGGTGTTTAATCAGACATCCCTTAAATCTTGTTTCCTTGTTTATACTTTAATACAAGATTTGTTTCTAATCAAGCATTTCATTTCCTTCTTGGTCAGGGGAGGAATACATGCCATTTTGTGTGTTTCATTTAACAGGGGGCGGGGGAAGCAAGTTGAA
Source organism: Podarcis siculus (assembly GCA_034642415.1). Classification (NCBI taxonomy): domain Eukaryota; kingdom Metazoa; phylum Chordata; class Lepidosauria; order Squamata; family Lacertidae; genus Podarcis; species Podarcis siculus. The sequence continues at coordinate 953,551 of JAXCMG010000127.1, read as the reverse complement.
TAATTTCAAAAGTAAATATGGAAATAAAATTGAGGAGCACAAGCTCACCCAAGTTCAGAACTCTTCCATCCTGCTGAGTTCAATGAGAGAATTAAGCAATGTTCAAATCTCTACTATAGAAATAATAATAATAATAATAACAGTTAAGTGTTTAACATTGGCTGAATTGTACCATAATTGTTGGTTTTAGTTTTTTAACCTAAAGATAAAATGCAGGATCAAGGATTTCCATTTGTGTAGCGGGAAAGAAATGGCCGTATTGAGTAACAGTCTAGGCCAAGAAGTTGTGCTTGAAAACAGATGCGTTTCCCTGCTTTAAAATTCATAACAACAGAATCTGACACATGTTCCAACTATTGTTTTGATAAAAACAGGCTGGAGGAGACAAGTCCTGTTTGTCGTATATGCAGAAATGTACTTATCCATGGCTCTAAACCATGCCTTTACTTTAAAATGGAATTCCATTGTCTGAGTCACTCAGATTGTCCACATTAACACCAGAAATTGGGGTTCTGTTTTTGCGTGGAGTCCTGCCTGAAATGGAACCCAAATTGTCTAGGTTTAATATGATTTCTGATCAGTATTTTGATCAGTGGTGGTATTAGGTCATGCCTCACTCAGCAGAATGAGCAGGAGAGTAGGGCTGACCACATTTTGAAGTAACTGAAACATTACACATCACCATTAAAAGGCTGTTAAGCCTAGACTTTAAACACCACTGACTTTGAGAACTCAACATATCAATGGCCTCACTCCACATGCTATGAAGCCTCTGGGATGTTGAGGGATCAATAGCATCATTGTCCTCTTGCTTCTTTTGTAAGTCTCACATAGTATGCTGCAAGGCTGACGGGACCATGAGGGTCATCTAGACCAGTGTTTCCCAACCTTGGGCCTCCAGCTGTTTTTGGACTACAACTCCCATCATCCCTAGCTAGCAAGACCAGTGGTCAGGGATGATGGGAATTGTAGTTCAAAAACAGCTGGAGGCCCAAGGTTGGGAAACACTGATCTAGACCAACCCCCATAATGCAGGAATCCAAACTTTTTTGTGCCCAAACTCAAACGTGCTACCTTTCCTAGTATAGACATATTGAAAGTGGAGCCTGACAATCTTCATAAATGATAATGGTAATGGAGAAGGGTAATGTTAATTGTGATCAAAGGTAAACTAATGGGCCTTTTACTCCCCTCTTTTACTTTATTGAAGGTGGATAGCATATTTGCCCTTCCTTAATATGATAGGAAACCACCTGACTTCAAGGTTTTCTCGAAGGGGATTGATAGATCAAATGCCTATGTCGAGGGGTGGTGCTTGAAAACAGATGAGTTTCTATGCTTTAGAATTTAAAATGAGAGAATTTGACAAATGTTCCTGCTAATGCTTTGATGAGCATGGGGTGGAGGGGAGCAACTCTGCTTGATACATATGGCAGAGTCGACTGAAGCCTTGCTGTGACTTTAAACTAAGCCCTGACTGGATTGCCTGTCATTTGAGTTGCTGGATTGTAAAAGTGTACCCCACTCTGGGAGAAAGCGAGGCAAGCAGGTGGAGAGGAGGAGGACAGAATGGATATTGCAGAAACCTCTCAAAACAGGAAGGCTTGGTGGCCTGAATATGTACCAAATGGTTAGATAGATAATGTGATTATAACTACCACTTTTATCCCCATTTATTGCCTATATTGGGGTCAATAACCATCACATCACAATTTAGAATTTTTGAGAAAACCAAAGGAAACAAGCACTGTGCAATCCACTTTCCTTTGTAAAAGGTAAAGGGACCCCCTGACCATTAGGCCCAGTCGTGGCCGACTCTAGGGTTGCGGCACTCATCTTGCTTTATCAGCCGAGGGAGCCAGTGTACAGAGCAGCGCATGGAAACGCTGTTTACCTTCCTGCCAGAATGGTATCTATTTATCTACTTGAACTTTGGCATGCTTTCGAACTGCTAGGTTGGCAGGAGCAAGGACCGAGCAACGGTAGCTCACCCCGTCGCGGGGATTCGAACCGCCAGTCTTCTGATCGGCAAGTCCTAGGCTCTGTGGTTTAACCCACAGCGCCACCCACATCCCAAGTTTCCTTTGTACCTTTCTGTTAATATTTTGTTGTCCCGACACTTAGTGATCAGGAGTTGCCTCATCTCTATCAGATTTCCAAAATGCTTTCGATATTTCTAATTCCTCATTTGTTTTGTTCGTTTTGTGCCTCTGCTGTTCTTATTTTATTCTGGCATCCTTGTCCTCTTCTATTCCTTCCAGCAATTTTCTAATGATGGCTTATTCCATTTTCTTCTCTTTTGTTTTCCAACCCCTTTTGCTCCAGAACTTCCTGTTAGAATATAAAGTGCCAATGGAAAGTCTCTGATCTGATTCTCATGTAGAAATGAATCCTCTTTACCACAAGAAATAACTTCTAAAGCTTTACTTGCAGAATTTGGTTTTTAAACATTTCATTGCAAACATTAACAGTTGCAAAACAACAAAATGCCACATTGCATATTAGTAATGGGCATCAGTCTTCTTAAGTCCGGGAAATCTCTTCCTCTGATCCCAGAGTAAGTTCACACTTCTGGAGAGCAAAAACAGCTTGTGTGTCTCTCTGCTGTTGTAACACATACAGACAAACAACACCCAAAGAACCAACACAACACACAGCTTCCCTGTTGATAGTAGCAGAGAAGCTCGGGTTACATGAGTTAGGAAAAAATATCCCGTGAGCCACAGCCTGCCCTACCCCAGAGTGAAAAAACACCACGGCTCTGGAATAGGCTCCCCAACATTTTATGTACATTAAACATATAATTTAATGCTTCTACCGTCCAACTGTACCTCTCATAAGCCAGGAGCTTCTACTACAATAAATAAATCTAAGTACCTACTGACATCAGTAGAATCTACTCTGGATACAAATGGGGAGAACTCTAGTCAATTCTGTGTCCAGGGCAGCTGTTTACTAGCTCCATCTGGTACGCAGGCTGATACCCTATCTGCCTGCGGACTGCCTCACCAGAGTGGTGCACACTCTGGTTATCTCTCGCTTGGACTACTGCAATGTGCTCTATGTGGGGCTACCTTTGAAGGTGACTCGGAAACTACAACTAATCCAGATTGGTGACTGGGAGCGGCCGCCGAGACCACATAACACCGGTCTTGAAAGACCTACATTGGCTCTCAGTATGTTTCCGAGTACAATTCAAAGTGTTGGTGCTGACCTTTAAAGTCCTAAACAGCCTCGGTCCAGTATACCTGAAGGAGCGTCTCCACCCCCATCATCCAGCCCGGACACTGAGGTCCAGCACCAAGGGCCTTCTGGCAGTTCCCTCACTGGTTACAGGGAACCAGGCAGAGGGCCTTCTCGGTAGTGGCACCCGCCCTGTGGAACGCCTTCCCACCAGATGGCAAAGAGAACAACTCCCAGACTTTTAGAAGACATCTGAAGACAGCCCTGTCTAGGGAAGCTTTTAATGTTTGATGCATTGCTGTATTTTAATATTTTGTTGAAAGCTGCCCAGAGTGGCTGGGGAAGCCCAGCCAGATGGGCGGGGTATAAATAAAAAATTATTATTATTACTATGATTATTATCACCGTTTCTGAGCAAAATTCAATGTTTTGATATGGATATATAAAGACTAGAATGACTTGGTCTCAAATATTTTAAGAAGTATATTTTCTGATATCTGCTAGCCCAGGCTTTAAGATTTTGCCAATAGGCACAACCTTTTGTACACTGCTGAGGGAAAGGGCCTCCTTAGTGGTGGCACCACACCTGTGGTTCCCTTCCCCTGTGGTTGTCCTCCTCAGTGTTGATATTTCAGCATCTTTTGAAGGCAGTTTCTTTACCCAGGCCTTTGGAACAGATAGGGGTGCTCAGTATCAATGTGATGTTTTTCAATGCTGTACCTTAGTGATGGATTGATAATATGCAATTTTAAATGGAATGGTTTTGTATTTTTAATGTTTCACTGAGTTTTTGTAGATCACCCTGAATTCTTATTTAAGAATATATTCAAAACAGAGTAAATAGATGTGTACATTCCTTTAAAATCTTCAGTGATTATGTAATATTGTGTTCCTAACAGCATGTTCCCTGAAAATAATGTCATACCATTTTTTACTTAATGTGTTGGCAATAGAGAGGAAGTGAATCATCATTATCATAAATGCTATCCAACTACGTAATACTCAGAGTGTGTTAAATATATTAGTTTAATATACATAAAATGTAATGCTTATATGGATTAAAGTCTGAAAAAACTTATGGAAAAGTTAGCATTTGCAAAGTAGAGAAGTTTGCATTTGGCAGGAGGTTTCACTCTAGCAAATGCAGCAGAAAATGTTGGATGTTTCTGTTTAAGTCTTTAGGGTAGTTGCTGACTCATCACCAGAAAGCCAAGCAGAAATTTCTCATAGCAGGAAGATGAAACCTGAGAACTCATTGTCTTTGTCAGCAATGGAGCCAGAAGAAGCAGTAGTGAATGTAGTGGCCAATCTCTGCGATCATGAACAAGCAAATTGCTTAAGATCTTTTGCTCTGGGACCAGAGAAATGAAAGTTTATTGAACTGTATTAAAGCCTAAAAAGAAGACGGGACTGCAATGCTAGTTTGTTTAAGAGCAATGTGTTACTTTGTATTTTTGCCACTGCTTATTTGTAACTAGTTTAAGACTGTTTCCAGTACAGCTTTGAAACTCATTCTTGTGGTTGAGAGCAAATTCATTTCTACTCTGCACATGGTCCAGATCAGGGATTTTGCTTGCAAAAACTCGAACAGAGCAGACCATTGGAACCATGGACTTAAGTTAGTTATGACTATCCTAAGCCTATGATTTCAGTGGTTCACCTTTGAGTATGATGTAGTTCAATAAGATATCATCATCATCATCATCATCATCAACAACAACAACAACAACAACATCCACTCAAGAGACTAGTTGATCTGCAAATTGTTGACTGCTGTCGAACAGCATGCTGCTTGCTGTGCAATAAAGGTAAAGGGTAAAGGGACCCCTGACCATTAGGTCCAGTCGTGGACGACTCTGGGGTTGCGGTGCTCATCTTGCTTTATTGGCCGAGGGAGCCGGCGTACAGCTTCAAGGTCATGTGGCCAGCATCATGTGGCGAACCAGAGCAGCACACGGAAACGCTGTTTACCTTCCTGCCGGAGTGGTACCTATTTATCTACTTGCACTTTGACGTGCTTTTGAACTGCTAGGTTGGCAGGAGCAGGGACCGAGCAATGGGAGCTCACCCTGTCACGGGGATTCGAACCACCAACCTTCTGATCAGCAAGTCCTAGGATCTGTGCTTTAACTCACAGCGCCACCCGCATATGCGGTAATTGCTGCGTGAACAGAAGGAATGCTGAGCCAACTTTTACTTCCAGTATTCGAAACCACCTTGAAAACTGACAGTGAGTGACATAATGGAAATGTTTAAACAAAACAAACAAACCAACAAGTAAACGAACTAATTTCTGATGCCTTTGGCTCTTGTTCTGTTCAATACTATGTGCATCTATAGCAAGACAATTTGACTAGTTCAATGCACATGTAGCCTGCCATTGACACATGTAGCCATACTACACAGACACTCTAATGCATTTGTTAAACTGATCAATAATAAGATTGATCAGCCTTCTACTTTACCAAGTTAATCATGCTATTGATTACCTTCGTAAACATAGTGCTTCACTTCAGTAGCATTGCTCTGTCATTACGTTCCCAGTACCAAGAAGTTAGCTCACAATAGATTTTGAAGAGTCAGTGTTCTGGAGTAGAAGCTCAAAGCACACTAAAGTCTTAACAGAAGCTTTTCATAGCTTAGCATGGTGCTTTGGCAGAAAATATGTCTTCCCTACATTGCTATCCTGTTCAATTACTCTGTAGTTGATTATGTCTACAGCTCTCAGATTATCACCTGCAGTTTTTAAAGTTTGGTGATTCTCATGAATCGGCCACGGTGGTTCATTTGAAAACACAAGAAATAAGCATGTAACTGAGCAATCTAAAATATAAAAAGGTGGAGGAAGCTATGCCAACATATATGACTCCTATTCCAAACTGTGTTCAAGACTGACTGCCATTGAGCCAAATCTGGTGCAACATGTAGTGTCATTTGCAATGCAGGGATCTCAGCTAAAGCATCCATGGCAGATGACCATCTAACCTCTGCGTAAAAACCTCTAAGGAAAGGGAACCACAACCTCCCAAGGGAGTGCGTTCCACTGTTAAACAGCTCTTACTGTTAGAAAGTTCTACGGGACCGCCTCTCCTGGTATGCCCCGCAGAGGACCTTAAGGTCCACAAATGACAACACTTTGGAGGTCCCAAGTCGCAAGGTGGTTAGATTGGTCTCAACTAGGGCCAGGGCCTTTTCAGTACTGGCCCCGACTTGGTGGAACACTCTGTCACAAGAGACTAGGGCCCTGCAGGACTTGAAATCTTTCTGCAGGGCCTGCAAGACAGAGCTGTTCCACCTGGCCTTTGGTTTGGACTCAGTCTGACCCTTATGTTTCTCTCCCCTTATGGTTTTGATCTATGGGCTACTTTTAAAATGAGGCTGCATTTTAAAATGCATTTTAACCAGTATTTTAAATTGGGTTTGTTTATTTTTTTCTATTATGTTTTTATTGTAATTTTACTGGCCCAGCTCTGGCCGGGGAGGGCGGGGTATAAATAAAATTTAATAATAATAATAATAGTTGGAATCTCCTTTCTTGCAACTTGAATCCATTGGTCTGAGTCCTGCTTCTAGAGCAGGAGAAAGCAATCTTGCTCCATCTTCCATGTGGCAGCCCTTGAGATATTTGAAGATGTCTATCGTATTTCCTCTCAGTCTCCTCTTTTCCAGGCTAAACATACCCAGCTCCTTCAACCGTTCCTCACAAGGCTTGGTTTGTGGACTCTTGATCATCTTGATGGCCCTCCTCTGCACATGTTCTAACTAACTAAGGCTGCGTACACACAATACCTTTAAAATACATTTAAAGCACATTCTTTCCCTAAAAGAAGAAGAAGAGGAGTTTGGATTTGATATCCCGATTTATCACTACCCTAAGGGGTCTCAAAGCGGCTAAAACTCTCCTTTCCCTTCCTCCCCGACAACAAACACTCTGTGAGGTGAGTGAGGCTGAGAGACTTCAGAGAAGTGTGACTGGCCCAAGGTCACCCAGCAGCTGCATGTGGAGGAGCGGAGACGCGAACCCGGTTCACCAGATTGCGAGTCTACCGCTCTTAACCACTACACCACCCTGGCTCTCAAAGAATTCTAGGCACTGTAGTTTACCCCTCATAGAGTTAGAATTCTCAGCAACCATTAACAAACTACAATTCCCAGAATTCATAGAGAATGAAAATGCATTTTGAATGTGCTTTAAAGGTATAGTGATACTAACATTTTTATATTGTAAGCTGCCTTGGGAACTGATGGTGAAGGACAGATAAGATAAGAAATTCAATAAATAAGAAGAGCAGCCACTACCACCACCAAGGCCCCCAGAGATTATTGCTCCCAACAAGGAAAAAAAAGTTTGCAAAGACGACCCTTTCCTCAGTACCAAACCAAGCATGAAGCAATGAAGTTTCTCCTCCTGGCAAAACAGTAGACATTGCATGCCTCCCTCCTCCTAAACATAATAAAATCTTAATGCTGTAATATATCCAGCTAGGCAGGTTCAGAGTGTTATATTCCAGCTTCAATGTTCTATTTATATATGAGACCACCTTCAAATTTAGCTAAACTGATCTCTCTCTTCTTTATCTCCTCATAGACCACCTGCTTGTCAAGTGCTCACTACTAAATATCCTGTGACTTATCCATATTTTTAGAATTATTATTATAATTATTAATTGTTATTAGAGCATTTTAAAAAGGTGGTGTTGCTATGCATTTACTATTGGCATTGATAATAACTTCTGGTTTAGAGAAAGGAGGTTTGTGGATCACGGTGCCTCAGGCCTTGACTACAAAATGGAGCTCTTGTTGCCTTGAAAGACCAGATAATTTCATTCTGCTTAAGTCAGCAGACGAGCAATATGTGTAATGATCTTCCCTTCAGCCTCCAGGGTCTGTACAACAATGGCTCCTCAAATGGATCAAGGTTGCTGGCTTCCATATAGGTTTCAAAGTGCAGCTTGGAAATCTGTGTGCAAGAATAGCAGAGTAGCTCGAGCGCTAGGAATGACTGGCCTTTGACATGTTTCATTGCTATTCCAAGCAAGCAATACCAAGACTTCAGCTAAAGTCAGTCAAACTGTTTCTTACTTTCACGGAAACTCTGAAGAGATTTCAATGCCCTAAAAGCACAGAACTTAGCTGCTTATTTAAAACACCTCCTGCAAGCCTAGTTCCCCATGTCTTGTAGTTTTCCTTGAGTGACAGGCTGGTGCCTATATACTCCTTTTTTATTTTTGCAAGTCAAGTGAGTCTTTATTTCTCCCTATTTAAGAACCTGTTCCCGCCACTCTGGGACTCTCCCTGCACAACACCTGCAGCGGATCCAGAGATAAGGATTAATGTTTTCAATCCTGCTTGCTGATTGAGGAATACCAATATGTTATGCTGAATCTGGGAGATCTCTGAAGAATAAGGTGGCAGTGGCAGATGGGGAGAAGACACAGAAGCGCTTCCAGGACAAATGCTGAATTTGATCAACTGAATATATATATTTTTTTAGATCTTCCGGTTTTTTTTTAAAAAAAATTTTATTAGCAATTTCAACACAACAAATTAGCAAACCATATAACCCTACATTATTTTTCCCCTTTCCCCCCTCTCTTCCATCCATCCCTCCCCACCCCCACCAAAGACTTCCCTCAGCTCCTCTCTCTGATTTCTCAGCACATATTATTCTCTGCATGTTATAACATTTTACATATCCTCACGTTATCTATCTACCATGTTATCAACCAATAAATTTGTGTATGTTTATTCAAAACCTGCCAAGGAGTCGTTCATTTTGTTGTCTTTTTAGATAATTTGTAAAAAGCTCCCATTCTTCCTTAAAGCCACAGTTGTCCTTGTCCCACAATTTATATGTCAATTTAGCCAACTCTGCATAACTCATCCATTTTTCTTGCCACTGTTCTTTTGTTGGGATTTCCTCATTCTTCCATCCTTGTGCTATCAAGACTCTTGCCACTGTTGCAACATACGTAAATAAATTCTTTGCTTTTCTTGGCAGCTCTTGTCCTACACTCCCTAACAAAAATGCTTCAGGTTTTTTTTACAAATGTCATTTTAAACATTTTTTTCAATTCATTGTATATCATTTCCCATTTTTTAAAAAATTTCTCTACATTCCCACCATATATGAGAAAAGGTTCCTTCTTTTTCTTTACATTTCCAACATATATTTGCTCCGGTTTTATACATTTTTGTGATCTGTACTGGTGATCAACTGAATTTCACCTTAAGTATAAGAAATATTTATCGCGAATGAAAATCAGCCCTGGGAAGTTCCTCTGGTAGTTTAATAATTTGCAGAAACACTGTTTCTTACTTCCATCAAAATGTGTCAGAGGTTTTGCCACAAGGAACTGGAAAAAGGTTATTTTGGACACTTAAAGATAACAATACATAAATGAATTGGACTTCCTGAGTGAGAAAAGATGAATTCTGAGTGACTGCCTAGTAAACAACTTTTCCATATTTCTGTTGTTCTTTGCTCTTGAAATTGTTTTTGTGGGTCTTTGGACCATGATAAAGAATGTGTTTGTGAATTCTGGGTGCCCGGGAAGAAAATCTGGGATTACCATCTAGCAGAATGGGGGAAAGTTGGATATTTTTGGAGTGTAAAGGTTAAATATTTTGAATAATTGATATACAAATAATTGGCAGATAGAAAAGCGGAAACCTCTCTTTTCTTTTATTTTCCTTCCTCCTTTGCGTTCTTTATGACTGTTAATTTTTAATAGTACTCTATTAACTTTATACATATGTTTTGATTTTTGAAGATAAATTTTGGATAAATGAAGATACATATAGAGAGATGATGGATAGAAGAGAGGAACTTGTGTGAGAGACAGGCCGGAGTGGGTTAACTCCCTTAGAGATATCGTCTTGAAATCACCACATTTGCTATGAGATCCTTGACTGGTTGGGATCACCTCCTTAGAAAGAAAAATATATAAATGCCACTAAATAGAAGTCAATTGGGCAAAGATGTTGCAGATCAGGAGGCAATCCAGACAGTGAACAAGATGAGCAAAGAGGGGGAACTTTGGAAATACCCCCAAATGTTTGTTCTGCTCCCCATAATGAAATGCACAAATATTCAACGCACCCTTAGTTTCCATCTCAGCAAAACCTCTTAAACAGGCTATCCAACCATGTGATGTTTTGATTTCCCCCTCTTTTCCTGTTTCTGAAGACCAGCTTCAATGAGCTCAATTTGAGAGGAACGGGGAGTATATAAAGGCTTTTATTCACAATACTGTTTATCTGCTGGATAATCACACTGACACATGGCAAAATGAATCTTAACATTGACTAAGGCAAACTGATACATATTCAGTGCAAAATGTATTTTAAAAAGCAAGCATGTAATAAATAAGAGCTGCCTATATCTAAAGGGCTCTGAAAAAGAATGTTGGTAATTATGAACCCCTTTATAAATACAGAAGACAATGTGGTGGAGCCATTTCCAATTTGTGAAATTGCTAGGATTTACACAGAGACTCACAGGCAATAAATCTGAAGAAATTGCATGATCGCAGAGCTCTCCGCTTCTGTTTCTCTTGGAACACTCTTTTATGCCCTGTTTATAGAATATAATGGTAACAGAATTTGCATTAATTCAAACAGCTGAAAAAGCCTCAGTTATGGCAGACTTATGTGTTGCTTATAATACCCTTAAATAAAATGCTACAATTACAGAACACTATAAAATGTTCAGCGTCCTAGGTAAGAAATCTCTTCCTTCCGAAACAGCTGAAGAGTCCATGGAGTTTAATGGAGTCAAATGACAAAGGTTAAAGTACTAAAATGGATACAATAAACCCAGAAGATAAAATGTAGATATATTTTCTGAATATGGAAAGTTGGGCAGCAATTCTGCTGAAGTACTGGGACCTTAAATTGTATAATGTCAGCCCAATCTATTACAGTATTTTCAGTTCAGCACACCTGATGCCAAAGCACTCATAGAAACAGCAGTAAATATTGTAGGAAGATTTTTATATGGGCAACAAAAGTTCGAAAGAGACATATCAGAAAAAGCCTTGGAGGCTACAAAAACCACATGGATTTAATTGAAAAATAAAGTTCTTGATTAAATATGAAAATGGACTACAGCTGAAATCCTGTGCAGACTTTATCTGGGAGTAAGTATCATGGAACACAAGGGGTAAACACACACATGGGTATGCTGTAATTATACCAAAGTACATTAGTCCTAATCCAGTAACACAGTTGTGCAACTGCCAGGACTGCACATGAGGAGTACTTTTAGAAAGCATCAGTTATGCCAAATAGCTGTTTGGAAGGGAGGAGAGAGGGGGACAGAATTCGGCTCCCCCTCCCAAACAGCTGATCACACATAAATTTTCTTCTAGCCTGTCTATGCTTGGAGCTTCTGCAAGCTAGATTTGTGGGAAGTCCATGGCCTGCTGGCAGGGATTTTGTTCTTTCTCAGGTTTGCAAGACCAGGAGCATTTCCCACCTGTTTACATGAGCATTTGTAAGAGATATGCTTGTGGGAATCATATCTAGCCCATACCTAGACAGGGACAATTATTCTTGCAGCATATTCAAAATATGGAAATTTCCAATGCAGTTTATAAAAAGCAACAACACTTTCCTTGTGGAATGCAAAGAATCCTGAATATTTTGGAAACCACAAACATCAAATAGTAAGTAAGTAAGTAAATTTTTATTTATACCCCACCCTCCCCGGCCAAGACCGGGCTCAAGGCAGCTAACATCAAATGTCAAATACAGTGGTACCTTGGGTTACATATGCTTCAGGTTACAGACTCCGCTAACCCAGAAATAGTACCTCGAGTTAAGATCTTTGCTTCAGGATGAGAACAGAAATCGTGCTCCGGCGGTGCAGCAGCAGCAGAAGGTCCCATTAGCTAAAGTGGTGCTTCAGGTTAAGAACAGTTTCGGGTTAAGAACGGACCTCCGGAACGAATTAAGCACGTAACCAGAGGTACCACTGTACATGGAAACACAATCAAACAATTGATTAAAATACAGCTTAAAAATTAGAATCAGGATAAAATTAAATGACTGCCCATGAAATTACAACCAAAGGGTTCGGAACCTCATCAGGGCCAGCTTTCCATATTGGTCCCACATGAGCCCATACAAGGGCCAAAGAGGTAACTTACAGGGTCCTATAGAGGGGGGTCAAACTGGGCCCAGACCAAAGGCCAGGCAGAACAGCTCTGTCTTGCAGGCCCTGCAGAAGGATATCAAGTCCCACAGGACCCAGGTCTCCTGAGATAGAGCATTCCACCAGGTTGGGGCCAAAGCCAAAAAGGCCTTGGCCCTGGTTGAGGCCAGTTTAACCTCCTTGAGATCCGGGACCTCCAAGATATTATTATTTGTGGATTGTAAGGTCCTCCGCGGGGCATACCAGGAGAGGAGGTCCCGTAGGTACAAGGATCCTAGGCCGCATAGGGGTTTAAAGGTCAAAGCCAGCACCTTAAACCTGACCCTGTTCTCCACCAGGAGCCAGTGCAGCTGGTATAGCACTGGATGAAAGTGGTCCCGCAGCAAGGACCTCGCAAGGAGCGTCACCCGCTGAAGTTTCTGGGTCAGCTTCAAGGAGACAACATTTTACTAGAGTGGCTACGTTACCTATTTATAGGTAGGTAGCCGTGTAGGTCTGCCGTAGTCAAAACAAAATAAAAAATTCCTTCCAGTAGCACCTTAGACACCACCTTAGACATGAGCTTTCGTGTGCATGGTATCTGAAGAAGTGTGCATGCACACGAAAGCTCATACCAACAACAAACTTAGTTGTTCTCTAAGGTGCCACTGGAAGGATTTTTTTTACTTTACCTATGAACATCAACAATGTACCTTTCCATTCATTCATTTAAAATCTTTTCTGGAGCTTTAGATGGCAAAAACCCAGCAAGAACCCTTCTAAAAATCCCTACAAGCTTATGATACAAAACCAGAGCCATAAAAATAACTTCATAATAAAAAAAATGATAACAACAAAACAACCATCATATTATTTGGGATCTCTGGTGACATCAGCAGTTTATATTTTTATTTTCCACCACATTTTAATCAAAAGTAGAACCCCAATAACCTCAGTGATGTTAATGAGGCTTCGCCATTAACCAGTTCAGCCTATAAGAAGATCTGTTTCTATCAGTGCATTAGGAACTTGTGGGAAGCCTAATTTGGTGTCAGGTTTTAAAACTCTCTAAAACAAGACACAGCTATGGGTCTGGATCTGGCATGGGCAGATCAAATCCCCAAGGGCAAGGGGCAAAATATATTCTTGAAACTGGGCTGGCAGCCAGGCAGGTTCCAGCTCAAGCAGGTAAGGAAGGGAAGATTATGCCATGCAGTCTGCATGACTCCAGAGCTGGACAAATGCTTCAGACTGAGGGCTCCACAATTGCACAGGCCAGAACTGGTTCCTCGTCTCACCTGTTTGGGCTAAAGGTGTGCCAGTTACACTACTTTTGTGGGACCGTTTGTGTGGGATATTCAGGGAATCACAGTCAGAGATGGGCAAAGTAGAGGGATTACCAAGTAGTGGTAAGTTTAAAAAGAAAGTAAAAGTAAAAGTAAAAGTAAAAGTAAAAGTAAAAGTAAAAGTAAAAGTAAAAGTAAAAAAGTAAAAAAGTAAAAGTAAGGAAAAGATGCAGCTACCTCACAATTAGGGTTAAGACCCCCTCCCTGCAAATCAGTCTTCGATGGGATTTTTGTCTAACTCCACAAAAGCCTCCCAATAGTTGAGCTGAATATTTTGGCTCAGCCCTAGTTCTGGCTGGGCTAATGAGCTGCCGTAACTTCTTTTTTATTATATAGGTAGAGCTGTGTTGTGGGAAAGATGAAGCCAGTACCCCTCCAGTACATGGAAGCTGTTTTGGTGCTTTATGGCAGAAAGCACATGGGTTCTGCAGATTAAATCCCCATTTTGAATACCTTGGCACCTTACAGTTGGTTCTTTGTCAGGAGGGCCCAGAATGCTCCATTTTGTCACACAGATGCAGTCATCCCCCATCCCTTTTTATTCTAGTATGATTCTAGTATGATTTGGACGATCCCTGCAGGGCCACTTATCATTTCTTACCAATTAAACATACTGTGCTAATATATCATCCTGCATAGTGTGGCACACATTTTACTTGAAAAGGAGTAAAATTGATGTTTGTGTGCACTGAACTTGACAAGAAAAACCAGCTTACCTCATTGGTAGCCTTAAATGTGAACACCCAGGTTTCATAAACTGAAGGTGGAGTTCTGCTTAAAGAAATGAATAGCAATTATATTCTCAAAGAGAGAGAAAATATATTATTTTGCTGCTTAAAATAAAATTTAAAAATTCAATCTCAACTTGAAAACCTAAGCTTCTATTTTGTATTCTACAGGCTTTCTAGAACGTGTTTGTAGTGTGGATATAAGTAATAATGTAAACACAGAAACTGATGGACCTAGTAGGGGAACATTTCCAGACAGTAATACTTCAACTGACGTCATATGGGAATGCCTCAAAGAGTAAATATTACTACAAAAATATACTAGTTCAGTTATAGCTTTTTCCAAAGGGGTTTGGGAACTGTAGTTTAGCATGAGCACGGAGAGCTTTTGCTGGAGATCTGTTGCACAGATGACAGTTATCAGGGATTCCTGGGGAGCGTGAACAAATATTGACTCTGGTTGAAGGTGTCTGAAGTGTAGATACACCTTTGGATTCAAAGAACCTCACTTCTGGTTCCATTTCACTTAATTCCACAGATTACAGTGATACCTCGGGTTACATATGCTCCAGGTTACATACGCTTCAGGTTACAGACTCCGCTAACCCAGAAATAGTACCTCGGGTTAAGAACTTTGCTTCAGGATGAGAGCAGAAATCGTGCTCTGGCGGCGCGGTGGCAGCGGGAGGCCCCATTAGCTAAAGTGGTGCTTCAGTTTAAGAACAGTTTCAGGTTAAGAACGGACCTCCGAACGAATTAAGTACGTAACCAGAGGTACCACTGTATACTGGAAGAAGCAAAGACTACTTCAGGTTAAGAACAGTTTCAGGTTAAGAATGGACCTCCAGAATGAATTAAGTTCTTAACCTGAGGTACCACTGTATCTACTGATGTCGATCTATAACCTATTGCTCTTTCCCCAAAAGCAGGTAACAACGTTAAAACAATCAACGTGTGAGAAGACCCATGACTATATAA
Source organism: Podarcis siculus (assembly GCA_034642415.1). Lineage (NCBI taxonomy): Eukaryota > Metazoa > Chordata > Lepidosauria > Squamata > Lacertidae > Podarcis > Podarcis siculus. The sequence continues at coordinate 938,180 of JAXCMG010000127.1, read as the reverse complement.
TTGGCCAGAGCAAGATAAGAAGCATCAGGGTAGGCCTTTCATTGCAGTCATATTTCTACTTAATCAGGGTGGGGGAGGAGAGTGAAGTTACTCCATTACCATTCCCATGCTGCAAGATAGGACAGATTTACAATATTTTGTTGACTCCACCGAGTAGATTATATGGAAAAAAAGAAAAGAGTCCAATTGTTGATAGCAACATAGAAGGGGGAAAGCTTAGATCCCCATAAATCTCCACCCAAACAACAGATTCTAATTCTTTTCTAAAAAATATTGTTATCCAATTTTTCCAAATTACAAAAATAGTTGGCGGGGACAGGAAAAATAAAACATGCAACAGAATCCAATTAATACATTCTGAGATTATTCTCCCATATTTGTACTATTCTGAAGAACAGATGATATTATCATAGCCAAGACATATGTGCATCGTTAAAAGTATATTCATTCAATCCTGCTGAATATCTGATAGAAGATATAATTTTTATTCCCACTTTTCATTTCCCAAGACCCAGCTCTGTAACATGGAATTCTACTCCCACAGTTACTACAACAGCCCCTGTTGTATCTTAAGGACTGTCACATGGAAGATGGAACAAGATTGCATTCTCCTTCTCTGGTGGATAGGACCCAAACCAATGGATTCAGGTACGCCATCTGGGGGAGACTGGTCTCTGATATGGTAACCTGTATAAGTGAACAATGTTATTGTTTTTGTCAGTACAGAAATGGGAGTGTGAATGGACATGATTTTATCTTGTAACTTCTACAGACTAATCCTACTTCTTCACCTGGGGGATGATGCCCTTTTCTCTCAGTCCAGATTAAATAGCTATGAGCCTTGTGAATTCAGAGAATCCGTTATCTTTATGCAAAGAGATATGGTATGTATAAACTCTGCCCGGACACGAGTTAGAATTTCGTGAGTTAGAATCCCAGTGCAGCCATCGTAGTTATCTCTTAATTCCAACATGTACATACCCTTTCACAGTCACCTAGCATTAATAACATTACAATTTGGTTTTCACTGTCAGAAGAGATTATCATTTTGATGATTATCTCTTTTTTAAATAGTTTTTATTAAGTTTCTTACAAATATAACACATACTACAAGAAAAAAAAAAAACAACAAAATCACAAATATAAACAAAAAAGAAAACAGGAAAAGAAAAATTCATGTCAACAAACACCCAGACAATACAAATTAATTGGTTATTTAAACTTCTAACGTCATAAACATGGTTTTGACTTCCTCTGAGCCCTCCCATCTGAATTTCCTTGTATTTAAATGTAGCAGTTTTATAATATCAATATTAAAACACAATATTCCAATTAAAATAAAAATTCTTAACTTTTCTTAAGGTTCTAAATCTCAATTATTTTACCAACTCTTAATTTCATCCTAAACCTATTTAGTACTTTCAAGTAATTTATAATTTTTAATGTTACAGTATTTATTCAAATAGTCTTTAAATTTCTTCCACTCTTCTTGATATTCCTCTTCTCTTCTGGTCATTTTGATGATTATCTGGCTTGGTTCCAACTGGTCAGAGTTGGTTATGGTTGCAGAAACACAACCACAGGTTCAATTTTTTCTTAAAGAAGGTTCATTAGATGAAGGCGTGTTCATCGTGATTTCTGGTTCTGCTTTTGATCTATTTCTCTTTTTCCACCTTCAGGGTTCTGCAGTATTTTTTCGCAATGATACACAAACACTCGAAGACGTACAAGCACATTACATTAGTAGCACACCGCTCATCAGATTAAAAATTAAGCAACCGCCACCGCTGCTACTGTCAGAGGCTGTGAAACACCTTTGAATTCCACCATAATTCCACTTGATGTCATCAGCACAGCAACGAGGTGAGTATGTGTATAGGAGACAAAACAAAAACTAATTTAGAACAAAACAAACCTGTTCTCGTGAGCTCAAATTTAATTCTCCATAGGCAGAATGACAGTGCAGTGCATTGCTGGCTCAGCTAATCAAAAGAAGTGTTGTCGCATCAATGGCTGAACTTCTGTGGTACTAAATCAAAGAATGAGAGACAGGAGCAACGAAGAAGGTTTGTCTGTGAATGCTCCCCCTCTCCCACCATACATTTATTTTATACTTTTTCTTATTCTCTATTCTTCTATCATACTTTTAAAAAATTGGTAAGCTATTGAATCCAACAGGACATGCTGGTTCACACGTGTAAACATTTTTTTTAAAAAATGATGCCTATGGCTGGAATAATTTAATTTAAAGCACTTTGTGAGGTCCAGCCAGAAAGCAGTTTAAAAATACTAGGGTTGTACACCGGCTCTACTGAAATCCCTAATCCCAAACTGAATCAGACTGATTTGGGTAAATCTGGGATTGGGCTGAAGGAAGTTAAGGCAGTCGCAGATTGGACTGAGAGACCAAATCTTTGTTTGAAATTCTGTCCTGCCATGAAATGCCCAAAATCTTTCTGACGCAGCAGATGTAGAAGGTGTTGAGGCATTGCTCCTGACACTTGTAAGTTGCCATCGACTCACTTCCATAAAGCTATAAGTGCTATAAGGAGACATGAACATGCTACGTTGAGATATGAAAGCTCTTTATTGACCATGCATGTGGAAATAAGAGGTGGGGAACATGTAGCCCTCTAAATGTTGTCCCATCAGCCCCAGCCAGCATTGGTAATGGTACAGAGTGACAGGACTTATGGTTGCAGAACTTCCGGATGGCTGCAGCTTCTCCACCCCTGTTGTGGAGGGAGACAGGCAGACATGGGAAACTACTGGTGGTAGTTTAAAATCAGAGTATCGGGGCAACATTCTTTCTCTCTCTTCAGGTGTATCCAGGAAGTCGAGCCAAAAGCAAAAGATGTCAAGACCCTTATTGTTAAAGAAGAGTAGACAATGACATTGTGCTACTGCCAGCTTCTGTTGTTGAGATATATTTCACCCAACAGGACAGTCCACCTGTCTCTAATGATAATACACAGGGTAAGGATAGGATCTTTTCTTGTTTGGGTTCAATGCCTGTGCTCAACAGAACAGGGATTTGAACCCTGATCTCCCAAGGCCTGTACTACACTGACTAGATTTAAACTAGGGCCCACTGCTTGTTCTCTTACCACTACATTGTCTAAGCCTGCTGTGAAGTTTTCTTGTCTTCAGGTCACACAGATCCTCTAATTGTTGTCCTCAATGGTTAAAATGTCCCTCATCATTCCATGACATCACAGCAGCTCAGCTAACAGCTGGTGGCAAATTATGCAGATTGGTAGCAGTTGGTTAGCCTGTGACTATATAAAGACTTGCCATGATGAAAAAAGGTAATGGACCCCTGACAGTTAAGTCCAGTTGCGAACAACTCTGGGGTTGTGGTGCTCATCTTGCTTTACAGGCCGAGGAAGATTGTGTTTGTCCGCAGACAGTTTTTCCGGGTCATATGACACAAAATGGCTGTATGTGGAAGACTGGAATAAACAAGCATTGATTCTGTAGTGTAAGCCTCTAGATATACAGTGGTACCTCTGGTTATGTACTTACAGTGGTACCTCAGGTTACATACGCTTCAGGTTACATACGCTTCAGGTTACAGACTCCGCTAACCCAGAAATAGTGCTTCAGGTTAAGAACTTTGCTTCAGGATAAGAACAGAAATCGGGCTCTGGCGGCGCATTGGCAGCAGGAGGCCCCATTAGCTAAAGTGCTGCTTCAGGTTAAGAACAGTTTCAGGTTAAGAATGGACCTCCAGAACAAATTAAATACTTAACCCGAGGTACCACTGTAATTCGTTCCGGAGGTTTGTTCTTAACCTGAAACTGTTCTTAACCTGAAGCACCACTTTAGCTAATGGGGCCTCCCACTGCCACCACGCGATTTCTGTTCTCATCCTGAAGTTCTTAACCCCAGGTATTATTTCTGGGTTAGTGGAGTCTGTAACCTGAAGCGTATGTAATCTGAAGTGTATGTAACCCTAGGTACCACTGTACAAGTTCTTCCTTACTATAGTTTGCTCAGCTCAGAGCACTGATATGTCCTGCAAAGTGGTCTTATCTTGCTCCTTGGGACATGTTCAACAGCTTGGAGTATGTCAGTGGCTACCTTGCCCACAAAAGATGAGTTTAACGTTCAACTTCTCAACAAAGGAATTGGAGGGGGGCAGTTAGAAAGAACGGAGAGCAGGAAGAAAGGACAGAGAACACCGACAGATCATTCATAAATGAATTGCTTGGCCCCCACCAGGTTCAACCAGCAACATGGCTAGCTCAGTCTTGTTAGCTTTGCAGAGGGCTGCATAAGTTGAAGCTTTGTCCCTCTTTAGCTCATATTGTGAAACAGCTCAGCACTCCCTCCTTTAAAAATCAAGGAGCCATGCAAATAAAGGGAAGCAAACTCACAAACAAAAGTCATCAGCAAATTACTTCTCTAAATACAGAAATCAGGTTCTGGGTGTGGTAACAAAAGAAGCACATGCTGAAAATGAACAAGACACAAATAAGCCTGCATTGAAGATGGCAAAAGCCTCTAAATACAGTCTTCTGCTTGTGTTGTAGAAATGAGCAGAAACCTAATTAAACTCTAATCTGCTGTCTAGACAGATATTTGCCCATCCAGTTACATATGCTGTAGAACCAAACAAGTTTAAGAAAGCTTGAGAATTGTTTTCAACTCTTCCACTGCTCCTCTTTCACTGCCCTCTTGCTGAGATCTCCTTGGCTCTGAGGTGTGTCCCCCAATCCATCTCCTCCACTGAGAAGAACTCAATGTAGAGCAGAAAGTGAGCAATTCACAATAGCAGCAAGAGTTCAGAAGCTCCAAGAGACATATGGTTGGCCACCATAAGGAGCAGGGGTAATAGGGAACCTCGATTAGCCTTGATCTGATCCAGAAAGGTAATTATTTTCTTTTTTTTCTTTTTAAATAAATTTTTATTGATTTTCCAACATAAATTAAAGACAATACACTACACAATACATAAACAAACAAACAAACAAACAAACATATAAACACGTATAATTTCATAACCTCTTTTTCATTAACCCTATTTCACCGACTTCCCCATGCCTCCCTTTTCTGCATCCCTATTTAATAATTTTCTTCAGCAACCCCTCACTTCTATTAACTTATAAACTCTTTTCCTCAGAAAGGTAATTATTTTCTTCTTCTTTGTTTGAAACAGTGAAGAACCATAGTGGCAAACCAAGAACCCATTAGGGAATATGGAGAAGAAAGAATAATGGATGGCTGTCCAAGGACTAGGAAAATGTATAGTGGAAAGGAGGGACCTCTAGGGGCAGGAGGACAGAGTGAATGAAAGGTTGAGGGAAGGAAGAGAGAACACCAGTGCTTTTTAAAAAAAATATATTTAGAGGTACTCTCATTTTCCTGCTCATATTGAAATACTGCCCCTCAATGAGGCCAAACTTAGATTCACAAAATGCTTAGGGGTATGCGTCACCCCAGAAAAAGCATTGGAGAACACTATCTCCATGTGTGTGATCCCTGAGGTCATTATATATATATATATATATATTTAGTTTTTTTTAACATATCATTTTCAACAGTAATTAAACATACTTTTACATCTTATTCAGATTTTTGACTTCCATCAATCGTGTCTGAGGGAGACCGCCTGGGAATACCGGGTGCCGTAGGCTTAGTCTACGGCCATACTACCCTGAACACGCCTGATTTCGTCTGATCTCGGAAGCTAAGCAGGGTCAGGCCTGGTTAGTACTTGGATGGGAGAACCCTGAGGTCATTCAATCAGTTTTGTATTCAAACACTGTTTGTTGGTCACCAACTTATCACATTGGGCTAGAAGTCATAGAATCATAGAATTATACAGCTGGAAGGGACCATGAGGGTCATTTAGTCCAACTCCCTGCAGTGCTTGAACCCGTGATCCTCAGATGCTCTATTGACTGTTTTAGCTTTTTTAAAAAGTACTCACTGGAGCCACAGATAGATTTTGTCAGTGTGACGTGATTCAGGCTATGGGTATTGTTGTGGCCAACCATCTGTGCCCAGATGTTTGAAGACTTTTGTGGTGCTTCAGTACCTGCAAAACCTGTTCTGCCAAAAGAGAGGCAAGAGAAGAACACAAAACCTCGCTGTGTCCCACCTCCCTCACTCCAAATAAAGTGAGGCGGGCAACCTCCAGGAAGAGGGCCTTCCTCATAGTGGCATTCAGATTACAGATAAGGCTTCTCAGGAGACTCACCTAACATCTTCTCTGTGGTCTTCCTAGTGCTACATAAAGACTTTTCTGTTCACCCAGGCTGTTTAAATAACTGAAGTAACCCGGGTTTCTGTTGTTTAATTATTAATTTTTTAATTAAGGGAGTGCAGCAAGTTCTGATGATGTACTTATGTGCCCCCCTTTTAATTATTTTATGTTTATATTTTCATTCAATTGCCTTCCACTTATTTTTTTATAAGCTACCCAGAGAAATTTGTGTTGCAGGTGTTGCATGAATATAAATAAAAACAACAACGATGAGTGTTTGTAAGGGTCTGGGAACCAAGACTTATAAGGAATAGTTGAGGGAGTTGGGTATGTTTAGCCCAGAAAAGAAAAGGTTGAGATGATATACAACAGCCACCTTCAAATATCCAAAGGGCTATCACATGGAAGATGGAGCAAGCTTGTATTCTCCCACCCCAGAGGGTAGAACCCAAAGCAATGGCTTCAAGTTATAAGAAAGGAGGTTCCCACTAAACATGCCCAACTCCTATTTGGGGACTTCCCTGGCTTTTTTCTGGCCCACATAGGACCAGTCTGGATAGTTAGCGTTGGTGAAGGCTTGACATTTTCATCCCCCCAAAGGTTTTTGATTTAAGTTTCCACTGAAATGAGGCTGCATTTTAATGCATTTTAATGTTTTAATGTTGTATTTTAATCTTGTTTTTTAAGTTGTATTTCAATCAATTGTTTTTATATTTGGTGTTAACCACCCTGAGCCTGGGGTCTTGGCTGGGGAGGGCGGGGTATAAATACAATTTATTATTGTTATTATTAAACATCAGGAAGAACATTCTGGTGGTAAGAGCTGTTTGACAGTGGAATGGACTTGCTTGGAAGGTCGAGGACTCTCCTTCCTTGGAGGTTTTTAAGCACAGGTTGGATGTCCATCTGCTTTAGCTGAGATGGTTGAACTACGCAACCCTCAGGGTGCCTTCCAACTCTACAATTCTATAGGAAATATGAGCATAAGAAGAACCTGCTGGGTCAGGCCAATGGCTCATGTAGTCCAGCATCCTGCTCTCACAGTGGCCAACCAGATGCCTGTGGGAATCCTGTAAGCAGGAGCTGGGCACAAGAGCCCTCTCCCCTCCTATGGTATCCAGCAATTGGTCTTTGGAAACACTGTTGGCTCCAGTTGTGGAGGCAGAACACAGCCAGCATGATAATGCCTCTTACGAAGCTGTACCAATCCTTTATCACTTTTGGAATGGTCTTTTGGACACCCAGCTGCCTGCGCAAAGAATCAAATGCATATTTGGAGCAAATGTGAAAGCTGGATGCCAAAGAGCACCCCGTGGTATGGCTGGCATGCATGCCTAGAAATGTATTTCAGTACCTGTGTGACCGGGTAGCACTAGTCAACTTCTAGAAGGTGGACGAAATGTTAAAAAGTGGCCTTGTGAGACCTGCAAGTTGTCAAGAGCTGTAAAATGTAGATGCCAACAGCGTTGAACTGATACAGACCTGCAAGGTCAGCTACATCTTGCTTTTTTCAAAAAGGGGGAAGAAAAAGAATTGACTGATGTCAAGACTGGTTAAGGTTAAGCTCTGAGAGGAGACTCTCTTCTTTTAAGTTAGCCATGTCCAACATTTGTCATTAATATGTCTGGCAACCTGATCCCATGGATCATCTTTTGCAGCAATGAAGTGCGCCGCTGAAGTGGCAGCACGAGCCTATTCAAAGACGGGTGAATCGTGGGTGGCCGGCGGAGCTGCCGGTCAGACCCTAGTCCAGGGACACCAATTTTGCCTTTGTTTTGATGCTGTGAGCAGAGTGACAAATGGTTGGGAGTGCAATAGGATAGCCTGAACACAGCAGCCCTTGAAATTGACCTGTTCAACTACTTATTGTGTATGTCTGAGGATGGATTCCCAAATACATTTATTCTGCAACTGATTTGAAACAACTCTTTGTGATCGTGCTTAGGAATGCCCTCTCTTTGGAACGATATTTGGTAGCCCTTTGTGAAAACATTAATTTGAGCATTTGCAGTGCCCTCAGCAACATGGTTAAAGGTAAAAGGTAAAGGTACCCCTGCCCGTATGGGCCAGTCTTGACAGACTCTGGGGTTGGTGCACCCATCTCACTTTATAGGCCGGGGGCCAGCGCTGTCCGGAGACACTTCCGGGTCACGTGGCCAGCGTGACATCGCTGCTCTGGCGAGCCAGAGCTGCACACGGAAACGCCGTTTACCTTCCCGCTAGAAAGCGGTCCCTATTTATCTACTTGCACCCAGGGGTGCTTTCGAACTGCTAGGTTGGCAGGCGCTGGGACCGAGCAACGGGAGCGCACCCCGCCGCGGGGATTCAAACTGCCGACCTTTCGATCGGCAAGCCCTAGGAGCTGAGGCTTTTACCCACAGCGCCACCCAAATCTGTGTAGCTTCATGACAGATTGGATATCCCTTTGTTCTGCTGTTTCTGTGTGTTGCCTCTACCAGCATCAGAAGTGGTCAGTCTGATGCCTTCAGGAAGTCTAGAAGCAGGGCATGAAGGCAAAAGATGCCTTGTGTACCAACCACATCTTACCAAGGGTATTCAGAAGCACACTGCCTCAATCATTTATCATTTCTTTGTTGCATTGATACCCAACCTTTTCTCCAAAAAACTCAAGGTGGTGTACATTTGTTCTCCCCTTCCTCATTTAATCCCCCAATCAACCCTGTGAGGTAGGTTAGGCAGAGGAGCAGTGAGTGACCCAAGGTCAAAGCTTCATGGCTAAATTGGGATTTGACCCCTGGTCTCCCAGGTCCTAGTCTGGCACTCTAACCAATGCACCGCGCTGGCTCTAGACATGGATATTCCATGACATTATCTTTGCTGTCAGCTATTAAGAGGCATCTTGGGAGAAAAGCAATGACAAACCTAGACAGCATCTTAAAAAGCAGAGACATCACCTTGCCAACAAAGGTCCGTATAGTTAAAGCTATGGTTTTCCCAGTAGTGATGTATGGAAGTGAGAGCTGGACCATAAAGAAGGCTGATCGCTGAAGGATTGATGCTTTTGAATTATGGTGCTGGAAGAGACTCTTGAGAGTCCCATGGACTGCAAGAAGATCAAACCTATCCACCATTCTGAAGGAAATCAGCCCTGAGTGCTCACTGGAAGGACAGATCCTGAAGCTGAGGCTCCAATACGTTGGCCACCTCATGAGAAGAGAAGATTCCCTGGAAAAGACCCTGATGTTGGGAAAGATTGAGGGCACAAGGAGAAGGGGACGACGGAGGACGAGATGGTTGGACAGTGTTCTTGAAGCTACTAACATGAGTTTGACCAAGCTGCAGGAGGCAGTGGAAGACGGGAGTGCCTGGCGTGTTCTGGTCCATGGGGTCACGAAGAGTCAGACACGACTAAACAACAACAACATTGAGAGGCATGTACAGTGGTACCTCGGTTTACAAACTTAATCCATTCTGGAAGTCCGTTCTTAAACCAAAACTGTTCTTAAACTGAGGTGTGCTTTCCCCAATGAAGCCTCCTGCTGCCGCTACCCTTCCACCATTCAGATTCCATTCTTAGAATCATAGAATCATAGAGTTGGAAGAGACACAAGGGCCATCGAGTCCAACCCCCTGCCAAGCAGGAAACAAGACAGAGGTAAAGTTCTTAAACCAAGACACTATTTCCGGTTTTGTGGAGTTTGTAAACCAAATCGTCCTTAAACCGGACTGTTCTTAAACCGAGGTACCACTGTACTCAGTCAACAGGTCTATCCTAATCCAATGGTCATCACATCTCAAGGTGGATATGTTAAAATGCAGTTTGTGACACACTGGTTGGTCCTGGCTACTGCCAATAAATTCCAACGGGTGACCCTGAGTTCTAGTAAGTTTTCCTGTACACACTCACTGAAATGTTTGGGGGTTATACAACTAAACACAGCAGATAATTTTGGAAACAGGTATTTGGAGCATGAAAGAATTTATTATTTGAGGTGTGGCCCCCTAATATTTTGCTTCACAGGTTTTGGAACATTTGTTTATATGCATGCACCTAGTTTGAAATACAAAGCAAATAATTAATGGGGAAAACCCTTTAATTATGTGTTGGGGAGCTGAAAATTTGGTATACAAAAGCTTTTGGTGTACGTTTGATGACTGAGAACAGATATGTTAAAACATGCTGCAATCATCTTTTTAAGAAAGCAAAATGCCTTGGAAACTAGAAAGGTAATCTGTCCTTTGTGTAGTTTTGTGTTCGGTTATTTTTAATTCCCCCAAGAATGAGTCTTATTCATAATTACAGTTCATCCATAATTCTTCACTTGTGTGGAAAAAGCCAAATGCTTAATCCTAAAAGAAGAAAAATGGCAGACAAGGCTTTAGCTACCTGTCTACCTTATTCTGCCTGTTTAAAGTTGACTGCATTATGATCCTACTCAGAGTAGTTTGATTTTTTTTCATCTCCTGCGCACAATTCAAGATGCACACTTTCACCCATACTTAAGGGCAGGACCAGCCTTAGATATTTTGGTGCCTGAAGCAGAAAATCCCTGCTGGTTTGTGAGCCTGCCAGTGACCCAGGACATTCTCGCAGATGATTTCATGGAGCCTTCTGACTGTCTGAACCTGGTCTAGTGCCAACTATAAATCTTATTGAAAACTCTTAGCCAGGTGTTGCGCTCACAGAGAAAGCCAAAATAAACCATTTTGCCTCTGTTGAGTGAAATATATTAGCTCTCCCTGGATTTATTAGCAGTCGAGTTCGGCCAGTTTTAAAAGTTTAAAATTTACACCTGTTGAACATACTTATGCTAATGCATCATATAATCCCATAAGTGGCCCCAAAGCCAGCAAACAGGCGTTATGAATGTCAGGGCTACCAAAGGCACTGAAAGAATAGCCCTGATGGATCAGGCCAAAGGTCCACTGTTCTCACAGTGACCAATTAGATGCCTATTACCCTGTTGACGTTTGGGGAGTCCCTTTTTAGAATGATGTTAGCATGGGGTCCCTAAAGTTGTCTCTGATTCTCCAGGGTTCTGCTCCCTCCTCAAGATCTCTAGAAGTTACATCACCTCCCCTCTCCCCCCCAACCTTCTCTCTCGGTATGTACTGTGGATATAGTTTATCTTTACCTGCATGCACATGACTAGTAATGCATGGCCAAGTACCGTATTTTTTGCTCTGTAAGACTCACTTTTTCCCTCCTAAAAAGTAAGGGGAAATGTGTGTGTGTCTTAAGGAGCAAATGCAGGCTGGGCAGCTATCCCAGAAGCCAGAACCGCAAGACGGATTGCTGCTTTCACTGCGCAGCGATCCCTCTTGCTGTTCTGGCTTCTGAGATTCAGAATATTTTTTTTCTTGTTTTCCTCCTCCAAAAACTAGGTGCGTCTTGTGGTCTGGTGCGTCTTATAGAGCGAAAAATACGGTATTTGACACACTGCAGGAGCCAAGGTATATTTTGAACTCCCCCCCCCTTTTTTGGTTAAATTACTGTTCTTCTCAGTTGTGAGTCTTTGGAACTTCTTGTCCCTGGGATTCATCATCTGCTTCATTTAGATGACTGCTAAATACATATATATTTTGTCTAGATTTTAATGTAGTTGATGGTGTTCTTTTCCTGCTGGTTGGGGACTAAATATTAAGCCAGCCCATTCGTCCATCTCACTCAGTATTGCTCACTGTCATGGACTATCTGGATGAGGAGAAGTGGTGGGAGGCACTAGTTGGAGAACTCCCAAGGAAACCTGCAGGAGAAGAAGGCTCAGGGCCAGGGGGTTGGTGGTGGGACGATGATGAGTGGTCAGAGGGAGAAGGAGCAGGCTAGGAGGAGGAGGTGTCAGAAGCTGAAGAGCTAACAGGGTTTAGGAGCAAGAAGAAGCTGTCAGAGGGCAGTCCAGACTCAGAGGCAGGAGAGGAGGGGCACCAGGAGACAAAGATGAAGCAGGCTGCTGAAGAATCCAGGGAGTCTCCCCCTCCTGCTGCGAGCAGCTCCCCTCCCCACTGGTCTCCCAGAACATGCAGAGAAATGAAGAGGGTGGAGCAAAGAGAGACAAGACAACAGAGCCTAAGGCTGCTGGGGAATGACCATGGGGAGGAGCCTTAGAGAGTGGTGGAAAGGTGAGGTCTCCACAGCTGCCTCATTGGGCAAGTTCTACTGGGAAGGACTGCTGTGACCACTAGGACTGAGCTGTTTTGGTGCTTTGACTAAACCATCAAGTTCACTGACATCAGGTGCTGTATTGTTTTATTGCTGACCAACGCCTGATTCCAGCTCCAGCTCCTGAAATAAACACATATTAGCAGCCTCTCTCCAGAGATCCAGACAGGAGCTTCTCCTAGTCCCATCTGGAGATGCCAGGGATTGAATTTAGGACATCCTGCGTGCAACACAGATGCACCATCACTCAGCTGTGATCCTTCCCCTTACCTGTAAGACAGCTTCAATATTTTATTATTTAGCTTCCTGCTTTTTGTGTTTACTGTTTTACAATGCCACCTTCAAAGTCTTAGGCTGACATACGGGATGCATTGTATACAACTGGTGTTTGTCCACTGCTGGAAGGCTTTCTGATCGTGTGGATCCTTCCACTGGCAGAGTAGGGATCAGGGTGATGTTTGATGATGCCTCCTCCTTGCAGCCCCCTTCCCAGTACTTATCACACAGTTCCAAAGGCTTCCTCATCCCTCCAAAGGAGATTGGGGAAGCAGGGGCTTACAGGGGGAAGAGGAATTGTGGAAGATTGCCTCAATCTCCTTTCTGTTTATGAAGTCTCTGCTGGGTCAGTCTTCTGTCAATGAAGGGACACCATTTGGATATGATCAATAAATATCAAATAATTATAATAGTATACCTTTAACTGAAGGAGGGACGCAGGTGGCACTGTGGATTAAACCACAGAGCCTAGGACTTGCCGATCAGAAGGTCAGCAGTTCAAATCCCCGCAATGGGGTGAGCTCCCGTTGCTCAGTCCCTGCTCCTGCCAACCTAGCAGTTCAAAAGCACGTCAAGTGCAAGTAGATAAATAGGTAACCTCTGGCGGGAAGGTAAACGGCATTTCCGTGCGCTGCTCTGGTTCGCCAGAAGCGGCTTAGTCATGCTGGCCACATGACCCGGAAGCTGTACGCCGGCTTCCTTGGCCAATAAAGCGAGATGAGTGCTGCAACCCCAGAGTCGGCCATGACTGGACCTAATGGTCAGGGGTCCCTTTACCTTTAACTCAAGGGGTAGACATATTCAGGATTGCCCCATTTATAGGCTTGCACTATTTACATGTATAGGATTGCTGCATTTTTTTGTAAACCACTTAGAGGCTTTTTTTTTTTCAATCAAGCGGTATATAAATTTTGTTAAAGAAATAAAAATGAATAAAATGTCAGCATCATACCAAGAAAAATTGATGTGGAATCCCCTTTATTTCCACTTCTTATTTTGATGGGTGCTTCTTTATGGATTTGTGAAAATTATGATTTGTTCTTTAGACATAGGAAAAAATTCTTCGGACATGGGAAAAATTCCTCCCGCAGCTAAATATCAGAATCACATAAAGAACCTTGACTTACCCTACTCAGACTTCTCTCTCATAAGAAAAGCTGCCCTTTTATCACTTACCATTCCGATTAGTGAAAGTTGCAAATGCTTAGACTGGGTCTCACAGGCTGGAGAAATATAGGCATTGATTTAGCTTGCCATCCCTTGAGGGGAAGAAATAAACTGTAGGGCTAGAAATGAAAGAGAGGATGCAGAGATGCTCAGCTTTCAATTTGCCCGTGATCTTGCTGTGAGGGGGTACACAATTTTCTGAATCATAAAAACACACCCATGATAAAGGAATCTGACAACGACAACATTCTGTCAACATTTTCGAATGCTAACTAGTTGTTCACTTGCCACCACTGAGCAAAACTGTTCTACGTGCTTCTGATTTAATTTGCTGAATTATCTGTGCAATTGCTTATCCGTTTGTTTTAATTAAGGTAACTGAAAATATTTAACTAAGCTAGAGACTTACTTGAAATGGAGTAATAGAAAATTAGTTTCAGAAACCACCAGCAGCAACAAAGCAAGAAACAGGAGCAGAAAGAATTAAGGATGCCCAATCACCTTCCAAATTAATCTAGCTAGCTCTTCAGATGAATTGATTTCTGTTCCGTTATTTACTCCAATTTTGATCTTTCACATTGATTGACCTCAGTGATCATTGAGTAGAATGAGCAGTTTTAAGGAATCTACCTCTTTAAGGTTTGTGCTCTTAATGAAAAAAGGAAAATGAATCTTTGAAACAGATCCTTGTAACTTATTATTTTAAGATGTTAACAATCTCATATTGGAATTAAGTCATTCCCTGGGATTGGAAGAGGGAAGTCAGGTATTTGCCCCTGGAAAACGAGTCATGGATTGGGAAATGACACAGCTTTAATGTTGTTCAGCATATTTTGAATAGGAGTCAAGAAGGACACCCTAAGGGAGTATTCATGTGAATTTGCCCACTTTGTAAGGCTTGGTTGTGCTATGAAGCAAGTACCATTTGCGTGGACAGGCGGAGTCCTCCCAACCCCAGGCAACCCCTGAGCGGAATAATGACTCATGACAACGTGCTATGGGATTAAAATTGGCCACAACTTTATTAAATTTCAGATGTAGGGAGACCTTGGCTCAGGCATTGAGCGTTTATCCTTCCCAGTCCCCAGCTGGGGATCTGGGAAACATCAGGGTTATCCAGAATGTGTGGGGATTGGGCTGGCTCTGGAGAACATATGTTCATGCAGAGAGCCTGCCCCCCATTTTGCCGCTGTTGGTGGGGAAAGCAATGACAACCTCTTGGCGTATGGCCAATGCCTCCCCTCAAGACCCCTTTAATGGGGAACCCTGAGATCACCGCCACAAGCGGGGCATGGATCACCCCCTTTAGGAAGATAGACGAAAAGATTCTGCCCAAGGCCTGAAACTGCCAAAGTTGTGACATTTTGCTATGGGGAAGGCAAAACCTGCCAATGCAGGAAAATTCCTTTCCGGCTCTTCAACAGTGACCCTTTCGTAGCAGCACCTGCATACCTGTGGAAAATAAATTAACCTGCAAAAGAAGACTTAACTGAGGGAGGGCAGGGTGGGAGAAGCTCTGGAGCCAACTGACGCTTCGCAGGTAAGATTAACCTTCTGTTGTGTGGGCAGGGTGGTCCCTCCCCTTACCTGGCCGATCCCCTGGCAACGCCTCCCCAGGCGGGATTGGGCGATTGGCTGAGGTAGGCGGAGACCTCCTGGTATCCAGCCTGGGGAGGATGAAGCCAGCCCAAACTAGTGGGATCCGGGGGGCTGCGCTTGACCATGCAAAAGGTGCCCCCCATTGGATGTGAGGAGCGGTCATTTCTGCAGATGTTCCACAGCACAGAATGAGGTTCTGCACATGTGCAGACAGCCCTTAGCAGACCAGCTGCTCAAAGCCAGCTGCCTTGTGGGTTCATGCATGTGCAGACATTCTTTCATGTCCTGGACACTAACACTTGTTTCTGCATTTCTTTCTCTTTCTCTTTCTCTTTCTCTTTCTCTTTCTCTTTCTCTTTCTCTTTCTCTTTCTCTTTCTCTTTCTCTTTCTCTT